>CM034152.1:468417600-468891316 GCA_019776745.2 Taxus chinensis
AGCATTATTTTCCTTAGATTCACAAATTCCAGTATTGCATGTCGAAGACATAAGGAATCCCAATTAGCTTGATCACTGCCATCACTTTCATTTTCATCTCATCTCCAGGTCGACTGTCTCAACACAACCTCAGGAAGTAGGGTGTGAGGAAGGTCATGTGTTGATTTTCTATCATACAAAATTGGTGAACCCGATGTGAAGAGCTAGTCTCTAAACATTTCCTCTTTCTTCATTCATCCTTTAATTCTGCAGGTATTCTTATACCCCTCGAATATGTCGGGACATGACGAGTACAATCATCCCATATTGGGTTTTGACATCTGCCATTACTAATAAAGTATACCACAACAATCACCTTCACTTTCAAAATGGGTAGACAACTGCTCATCCACTCAAAACCTTTTGCTTCAGGGAACCAATGTTGGTTATTCTGTACACATTGGAGAACTCGATTAGGTCACTAAGACTTATCCCCTCAAACAATCAAGTTCAAATAACATGACATTCATTGGTGAAATGAGTTCATCTCCTCGGGTATTGTTTTGATGGCCCATTACTGTGTAATCTGATCAACTCCCCCATCTCGATGTGGAGTATTTAGCACGATACAATAGGAGTGAATGATAATTCCAACACATGAACCAATCTTTAAATAGGTTATAAGGACAAGGTGATGTCCTACTTCAAAACAATAACGCTACCCCACTACCAAATGACAATATAACCAATGAGGGGTGGCAACATTGTGAATAGTTCATAGCGCGATCCCATATTCCTCAAAAACCTCCAACGGTTCAACCAAAGGCACCTAAGCAAGGTACCTCCATGTTAATGGGCGATGTCATTTTAGCTTTGGTTGATAAAGTTAGGGAGTTAGAGCTTGCCCAAAATACATAGAATTCATATGTAGGGCAAGCACAGTCTCCTCACCACCCAAAAAAATATGGGAAAATACCAACTGCATAGAATGCTCCAGTCTACATGAATATCATGAACCATGGGGATTTGTTAACTCAGACAGGTACTTTGGGTATGCATCCTCAAGCCACATATGGATACCTACAATAGGTTCCAGCTGGAAGTGCGTTCTCAAATGCTATACTTGTCAGAAATGCGACGTTCCCTAGCGTCACACCTTTAGCTCCATATCAAAGTGGTCAACCCCCATATATGCACACATACACTAAAATGCCACAATGAGATGCATACACCTATCCGGGTCCTTATGGTAATTGTAGGAAAACCTTGAAATTGACATGCTGTAGGCCATTTTTTGTGATTTTAACCATATATTACAGGTGATTTTTTTAAAAAACCGTAGATCATGACAGGCTACAAATTTTGAAAACCGTAAATTCTTTTAAGTGGTTTATATAAAAAACATAATAACTATTTTTATATATATATATATATATATATATATATGAAAAAATTACTGATATATCTATAAACATTACTAGAATTTATAGCCACCTGAAAGAGCTAAGGTGTTAGCTAATTTTTATTTGATGGGCGCAGATAATTTGAAATTCCAAGCCTGTCTGCAAGGGATGCCATATGCCCTGACAAACACCTATGCCATGCCGTTTCAACAACCAATGCAACCTTTACTCCCTCAACAAGGGTCCTCAATGGTGGAAACATATGTAATGGGGACTTATTCTGAATATCTCAAGGAACCCCTAGATTTCTCCATTCAGACATTTATGCTCCTAAGACCCTTTCCTAATCTCCCAAAGTTCAAAAGGGAGGGTGATCCTAATGCCCATATCAAGGCTTATGTAATGACCATTCAAGAGCTACTCCCATGGGATGTAATCATTGCAAATATTTTCCCTAAAACACTAGAAGGTATTGCTCTCGACTAGTATTATAGGATACTAGAAGCTTTAATACACTAGTTAAAATAAATCATATCAGAGTTTATCAAAGAATTTGATATGAACAAGCTTTTGTGAACAGGAATTAGGGAATTTATTTATATCAAACATGAACATAACAAATCTGTAGCCCACTTCATTCAAAGGTGGTGACATGTTCTCTACTCTTCCACAAGTGCTCCAAACATGGATCAGATGGAACTTTGCAATTCATTCATTCACTCTCTCAATACAGAGATACAAAGGAATAGGTTCAAAAATTCCCACTAAGGAGCTATGAAGAGGTGCTAAAGGGTAATCTTCGGATTGACCAAGTGGCCATTGACAGTGGTCATTAAGACCTATGGCGCAAATGGGAATTTAGTCACTCTTGACTCAAAGCACTCATGGTTACTCCAACAACACAAATAGCAATCAAGGACCAAAGATCCTTAATAAGAATCATGGAGTCCCATGACAGACAGTATGACTGACTATCCCAAAAAGCCTAATGTTGTTAATCCTATCAAAACATGTGCTCCAAATAACAATAAACATAATGGCAATAATCAGAGGAATAAAAATTTCTCACCTTCGGTAAATGTTGTGGATTTCAAATCATCCTCAATAACAACAACAACAACAACCTCAACAAGAGAGACAAGCACCAACCCCAAACCCTAGTCAATACCCCAACTCAATTCCAAAACTAGGGGACAAGGGTTCCAAAATTTTAATTATAACAATCAACAGCATGAAATAATAACAATAGTTTTGGACCACCAAAAAAGGAATAAACCAAAGGCCTCTAGATTACGACCTTCACTTATATTACAGATTCCATAGGGTTCGTGGGCATGATGCAAGAAATTGTCGTGATTGTAATAAGTTTTTATAGCAATGTTTGCCAGAGAACAAAAGACAGTTATTTGTTGACATGTTTTTGACAAACCCAACAACACCAGCTACTCAAAATGTATACATGGGACCAATATCTCCACAGAACATACCACTAGGGTATCTTTCAGTGATCCTCTCCCCCACATGTCCAAAGGATGGTAGACTATATCCCAATGGTTTGAATAAAGGTATTGTAATAGGGACTTATAATCATGAAGCATCAACTTCATCAAACTCACAAGTGGCTACCTCATTTGGATGGTTGACCAGAAACATGAGAGATCATAGGATTGGTTGAGTTAGACATGCTGAACCCAAAATTAATGCACCACAAGAAGAGCCAAAGACTATTCTTTGCAGCCAATTATGATTTATCCAGTTGTATCATATGATGCTCATGACACATGCTAAGCAAGCCAGTAGGGGCTTATAATTTTATCAGTGATCTAACAAAGACCTTTTCACACGTTTCCTTTTTATATCTACTGAAAAATTCCCCTACTCATCAAGCCACTCTTTTGGAGAGTGCTAGGTCTCAGTCTAATTTGGTTAACATTACCCCTCCACCATAGGCATAGATAAATCACATAGAATTTGATGGTTTCCCCCCATGGCAATCTTGAAAGGGACATTGGGTTTATATTTGATATAAGCAAGATGCCTATGGATGCTGAAATATCTTGTATAGGTAATCCATACCTTGTTTTTACAAGTTTGGATCTACAACAACTATGTGAAACATGCACAATGATTGATAATCGGGCAATAGTTAACATAGTCCCCTTCTCTTTTCTTCAAAATTTTAGGATATGGGGAGACCAATTTCTCCTCGACATGTGAAACACACTGAGGAGCTATAATAGCCTCAAGGAAACCTCGATTGGAACCATAGTATTACCGGTTACACTCATGCCCAAGATCATACTAATTAAGTTTTTATATTATAGACTTAGGAAACCAACTATAATATGATCCTCGATCATCCTTGGATCCACCGTATGAAGGCAATCCCCTTCATTCTGTTCTAGGAGGTCAGATTCTTGCATTTAGGGAAAGTCTTTATGGCACAAGGTGACTCAAAACCCTTTGATATACATTTAGTCCAACTTAAAGAAAATGCCAGGGGTCCACTCTGAATTCGAGCTTCCCACAAACAAGTTAAAAAAACTTGTCGGCATGGTACCAGAAGAAAAAATTGGTTCCTATAATGGAATTATAACTCATCAGATTTAATCAAAGGCATTCCGGAAGTCAAGGATGAAAATGTTGTTGTAGAGACATGGTGTTGCTAGGAACCACAACAAATATTTTCAAGCTATTAGAGAAGGATTTGACTATTCTCCTCCCCTTTGATTCTATGGGTATGGGACATGCCTTTGAGAATCGGTTCCCTTCCAACATATAAGGTTTGCATGATTGAGGTAATCAAGGTAAAAGGAGAAGGTTCAAAAGATGACTCAACATCTATCTTCTTGATTAGTTGTTTGAATTCTCCATTTTGATGGAGCCAAGTGTCACTTTGGCGCCGGGGTAAGGCGTGATCCTTACTTTTTCTAAAGGAAGGATTATACCTTTCAATTTCAAGTTGAATTTTGAATGCCCAAACAATGGGGCTAGAGTAAGAGGCTCCCCTACTAGGCCTCATTGTGGCTAATAAGATGGGCATCATCAATATTAGGGTGTTGGGTGATTCAAAACTAGTCACAAAGTAGATATTTGAAGTATACGAGACTATAGCTAAGCATCTACATCTCTACAAAATATTAGTGTTAGGTCTGAAAAAAGAGTTTGATTTCATCTCAATTGAGGTATTTCCACATGAAACAAAAACTTCTCACAAATTCTATAGTAAATTCATACTTTGCACTTAACCCTAGGTAGTGACTTAGAAGATACCAACTTGACATGATTTCAGTTCGTTCCAAACCCTTGATTCGTAAAGACACCAATGACCCTGATTTTGCCATATGTGGAAACTAAGAGTCAATCCAATAGTTCAGAGTACATTAGCATAGTGATGAATTGACTTTGATTTATTTAAGCACTTTGGCAGAATTTCATCTTACCTACCTTGAGATAGACCTTTCCTTTATTTCTTGTTCCTCTTCCTATTTTATGAATCCCATGATCGAATCTTCCTTGGGAAGGGATCCTTGAGATCTAAAAGGTAGAAGAAGAAGGATATTTGGATTTAGCTTCGGCTCTACCTAAGTTTGAGGAGGGACATGCCTCCTTAATTAAGGGAAAGATTAATATAAACATTGGAACAGAGGAAGAACCAAAGATTTTAAAATTAGGATCCTCTCTAACTCCAGAAGAAGTGGAAATACGTACTCATATCCTTAAATAAAATCAAAAGGATTTTGTGTTTAGTTACAAAGAAAATTACAAGGATTGCGCCACACATCATGGTGCACAATCTCATCACCAAACCAGATGTAAATCTAATTAAGCAAAATTTGAGACCCATGAAGCTAAAAGTGGCCCCTCATGGTAAAAGAAGAAGTAATGAAACTTCTTCAAGTCAGATTCATTAGGCCAGTTGATTATTTACAATGGGTATCTAATATCATCCTTGTCCTTAAAAATAATGGGAATATCCATATCTTTATATACTTTTAGGACATTAAAAAATATTATTTCCCCAAAGCTTACCACAAAGATTATTTCCCATTACCATACATTGATGTTATTGTTGACGCAACAACAAGATTTGAATTGTTGTCTCTCGTGGATGGTTTATTTGGGATATAATCAAATCAAAATATCTGAAGAGGATCAAGCTAACACTACATTTATAACTCCTTGGGGAACCTACTACTATGTTTTCATGCCATTTGGTCTCAAGAATGTTGGCACCATATACCCAATGAGAAATGACATACATATTCTATGATCTTATTCATAAGATTGTGGAGTCATATGTGGATGGCCTATTAGCCAAGGCCAGGAAGTGTTGCAATCACCCAGAAGTTCTTTGTATGATTATTTCATGCACTTAATCTGAATACGGTCGTCACATTAAATCAAGAGAAATGTGTATTCAGTGTAAAACGAGGCAAGCTTATGGGTTACATTATATCTTCTTGAGGGATTGATGTCGAGTCAGCCAAGATCCGACCTGTGTTAGAAATGGTTCCACCATTAGATGAGTCAAATATTAGATCTTTTCTTGGGAAAATTGGTGCAATCTGAAGGTTCATCCCTGATTTGACTTATGTTGTTCATCTCATCAACAATTTGTTGAAAAAGGACTATAACATTGATTGGATGGAGGAGTGCAATGAAACCTTCGAGGTAGGTAAGCAATTTTTATTATCTCCTCCCATGCTGATGCCACCTAGATTAGATCACCTGTTGATTTTGTATTCACGAGCTACAGACATCTCGCTAGCCTATATGTTGGCTCAAGAGGATGATGAAAAATGAGAATGAGCTATTTCCTTCATTAGTCAGATGCTGCTTTATTATAAGACACGTTATACACAGGTATAGAAGGAATGTCTTACCATAGTCTTCACAACAAAGAATTTAAGGCACTACATGCTGAATCAAGAAACAAGGGTTATTATAAAGACAAACCACTTATGAACATTCCTCATGCTGGGATCCTTGTCTAAAAATTCGGGGCATTTCATAACTTTAAAGGGTGATTTTGAATTAAAATTTGTAAATCAGAAATCTGTTAAGGGAAAAATCGTCACAGACTAGTTGGCTGACAACCCATTAGATGGAGTTGACTTGATAGATCTAGATGTTCCCGATGAGTGCATATACTTTGTCAAAACCAGGCCCCCTATCTTGTTATGTCCTTGGTATATTGAAATTATCAATTTCATCATGGACCACACATACCCAGAAGGGGAAACATCATAACAAAGAAGGTGATTACGTATCATTGCTGCTAAATACATTATTTTGGAGAAGGTGCTCTATCACAAAGATTTTGATGGGATGTTGCTGAGATGTGTTGATGCTGAAGAATCTGAAAATACTTTTTATGAGTCACATAGTGGGGTATGTGGAGGTCACTTTGGCAGCCACACCACTACCTGGAAGATACATCGGATGGGATATTTTTGACCCACTCTAGAGCATGATGCAGTGGAATTTATGCATAGGTATCACAAATTCCAAGAGTTCTCTCATGAGATCCATATACCGACACAATCTTTGCAACCAATCACATGCCCCTTCTCCACATGGGGCCTGGATTTGATAGGGAAATTATCTCCCTCATCAACGGATGGCCATAACTTCATAGTCATGGCCACATAATAATTTACCAAGTAGGTAGAAGCCATGCCTCTTACCACCATACCTAGTTCTATAATCGCTAAGTTCATTTGAACCAAATCATTTGTAGGTATGGGGTGCCACAGGTCATTATTTCTGATAATGACATGTCTTTCAAAAATGACGAAGCACGTGATTTGTGTACAAAGTTCAAAATAAGTCATAACACAACTTCTCTTTACTATCCTCAGGTTAATGGACAAGCTGAGGCTAAAAATAAGATGTTAAAGGCCATCCTACTAAAAACCGTTAAGGAGAATAAACAAGATTGACACCTAAATATTTTTCTAGATTTGTGGGCCTACCGAATATCGGTTAGAACACCAATAGTGGCAATCCCCTTTTCCTTAGTATTTGGTGCTGAGGTGGTTTTACCACTTGAAGTCGAAATACCTAGTCTCCGCATTTCACTACATGGGATCTTGGGAGAGTAGGGTTATCGAGAAGCACAAATTTCCCAGTTAGAAAGTCTTGACAAGGTTAGATTGAATGCCAAAAATGACATAGCATTTATGCTAACCGGATGAATTAGAAATATAACAAGAAGGTTTATGAGCGTGAGATCTACAAGGGATATTCGGTATTAATACTCGATAGCCAAATAGACAAGAAGAACGTAAAGGGAATAAAGTTTATACCTAGGTGGTTAGGTCCATATCGAGTAGTGGAATACTACAAGACTGACACATTTTGCTTTTGTACACTAGAAGGTGAGGAGTTTAGCGAATCCGTAAACTCTCTTCACCTAAAGAGATACTACACATGATCCATCAACATTTTCATATGTACATTATTGCATCTGCATTGCATTTTCATTTTTCTGTTTGTTTTGTAAAAAGTGTGATCAAGGAGCTTATTCTTATAGCAATTCCTAAAAACTTCTAAAAATATTGGCAAAACATTCAAATCATGTCTCTTTAAACCTTCATAATATCATCAACTGTTTCTGAATCACTTATCAATCCAAATGAGATAAGAAAAAGTTTTGATGGTCACCTTACCAAGGCCTACATACTTGGTTCTACTTTTGGTCTCTTCTTACGTTAGGTGTCTTTTTTTCATGATTTATTCTAGAAGCTTCATGGTGTCACATCTATCCCATATACATCTCCTTGGAAATAAGAGAATTCTAAACATTTTTCCCAAATAAGTAAATCAAATGCAAATTCACAGAAAAATTTTATTTTTACACATTTCTCTGCCCTACCAACCTTTGGTGTTGAGCTTGCGTCTCTTACTAGTGATGTAGGGTTGGGAAAGGAGGGAAATGCCCTTACTCGTCTATGCCTTGTCCATGGTGATAAGCCCACGCTTCCTACTGGTAGCATGGGGCAAGGTGTAGGGGGTCTCTTTGATAAACTTGAAAGTTACAAACAAGTCAAACATTGTGAAATTATAAATAAAAAACAAAGTGAGTTAGATGTCCAAAATTCCAAGAGAGTTTAAAACCCCAAAACCAGATTTTGTCAACCAAATGGCCATATATGGATCCAATTCTAGATAAACTGGAAAGCAATTGACATTTTAAACTCTGAGATATCTTGAGTAGGGAAAATTTGTAGCGTCCCAGTTTGGTTCTGCCAAGCCTTTGTCTTTCTCTCATCACTGCCATTCAACAAATTTCATAACTTGTGCCCTTTCTAGCTCTTGGTGTTGAGCCCTTGCATCTTACTAGTTGTGTGGGGTTAGGAGTGGGGAAAGTACATCTATTTATCATACCATTGTGTCATCCCGTTTTATCAAGATAATATGAAGTACCGAAGATTGCAAAAGAAGCTAAGTTTAAGATCACATTGTGTTCACATCATCATATATCAACATTATGAAATACAAAAATAAATCATTCTTTTATCATTTCACATCCATTGCATACATTTTGAAAAACATAGAAAAGCAGAAATTCTAAATATCTAGAGTACACATGAGAGATAAGCCAAAAGAGAGTCAACTTGGGATATAATGGAATACCAAACCAAAAATAGAATCTGTATATATCAAAGTAGATCGAGTTTTCATACAATGTCATCATGCCCTAGGCATGGTCAAAACACTCGCAATGAGCCCAAAATATTGTTAAAAAATCGTATGAGGTCAAAAACAGTATCAAAGTAATAGAGGCTCTACAACCTATCAATCCCTGTGGGATCCCTCAGATGGTGCACGACTGCGTCTAGGGCTTCTGCTGCGGCTGTGACAGCACTGAGAATGGACTGAATGGTGTGAGTGCTCGTGGTGGCACCTGCTACCCATAGCCTCACTATGAGAATGGCTTCGCCTCATCAGGTGCTCAGTAGTCTCGTATCCAGCTACCTGGGTATGAAGGGAAGTCACTATCTCCGCCACCTTCCAAACATGAGTGAAGACGTTGGTATGTCAGCTAGTGGTTAAGGGATGCCCTGAATCAGTAGTCAAATCAGTCTAGGTCATCCCCGAGGGGATCAACAGGGTGTCCACACATACCAGATGAATGAGCTCTCACCACTCGTGTGCATAGACACTGCAGAAAAAAAAAGAGAGATAGTGAGCTAGAAAATCATAGAACACAATTCAAAAGGAGAATGATAAGCTAAACATGCAAAAAATAATAGATAAAATTGAGGAGTATTGAACATACTCAGGTCTCTAGGCATCCATGTGGGATTAGTGGCTGTTGCGGGCAGGTGCTGCTGGTGGCTGCGGAGCCTCACCGAATCTAGAGGCATGACGTTGTCTGATCACAGAATCATCATCCTCTCCAAGTTCCTCCTCTGAGACAAGTGTCTCTCTCTCTGCGCTCACCTCCTCATGCACTGCTCTAAGGATCTCCTGAGTATCATGCCACTCGGGGTCACTCTTATCTCCCTCTAAAGGTCCTATCCCCTCATCCTCCTCTCTGACCAAATCCCCCTCCATATCATCTATGACATCCTCCTCAGAGTCGGAGGCCAAATTGATTGGCTCATCCTCCTCCCCAATGTGAGTAGGAGCCACCCAAATCATGAAGTAGAGATGCTCTAGGGGCACCAGCTGCCCGCTGAGCCTGGACTACATGCCTAACTATAATAGGCACAACAAGAGTAACAACTGTCTAACTAGGATCCCCTCTAGGACCCCTCTGTGCCTCCTGAATAGTCTTGTAAATAGGCACCACTGGAGGAAGCATGACAGGGTATGGAAGGCTAGACTGCTGGGGTACCCAGTCAAAGGGGTGAATATCTAGTCTCCCAGCTCTGTCAACAAGCTCGCTCGTGGAAGAGCAAGATACCATTGTCGTGGCCTCCTCACCCCATATCCTTGGCATGTCCTGATAGGGTGTGGTAGTCATGTCTGTTGTAGTAAGGGAGGCCACTGACTGATGTGGTGTCTGGAGCACTGACATGTTTGTCCATCTAGCTGCCCGAACAGCCCCTAGGTATGATACCTAAACCCCCCTGCCATAGGGGATGAAACACTCATAAACCCAACTCATAACTAGAGTAGGGTGGCTCAAAGATTGTCCTACAATCTGACCACTCTGTACAAATCGTGGTACGTAGTCCCCAGAATATCTTCTCCCCAAGCATATTTACGGCCATGAGCCTCGATCTGTGCAATGATGGGAGGCCAACAATATAAAAGTGTATCTCCTCCTTTGTCCCCTGACTAGTCTCGAGGATAGGATACCCATGATGGCTCTCTGAAGGATAGGAATGGGAGCAGTAGCAATGGACCAAACCTTCATTCCCTTCTTTGAGCTAGATGAGACAATGACGTCTCCCATGTATGTGGCCCACTACGTCATCACGGCCCCTGGACCCTTTTGTCTCCAATGTCAGCCTCCCTACCAAGTATTGGGAGTCCAAGGATGTGGTACACATCCTCCAGAGTGATAGTCCATTCACCCCTGATTCCTGGAAATCAGAAAGTGTTCCTGTCTACATTCCAGTAAGAGAACAAGTCACACAAAATTTTACTGGCAGGAGCAACATGGGGCACCTGTGCTATCCGCCAAATGCCCACCCTCTGAAGAAGATTAGTCTCATCCTGGGTCAGCTGATCTAGAATCCCAAGGAGCCAATCACACTCTCTCTCTGCTTCAGCATATGTACTCCACCTTCTTTTGAATCCACCAAAACATGAGAAAAGGACAAGCTAGTAATGTACATCACATGATAATCTCGTCAAAAACATAGAAAAACATTAAAAAACACAAAAAATTCAAGTTAAGGAGCATTTTAGACATGTCTGTTCAGAACCGCCACCCAGTGCAGGGCGGTGGGTTCCAGGACCGCCGCCTGTGTCAGCAGTCGTGGGCAGTCTTGGGTGGTGATCCTAACCTGATTTCCCAAAAATGTGCCCTTAACCCCATAAATGCTTTAAAAATGACAAAATAGACCATTTCTAGCAAAATAAAAGAATGCCTTATGGGTGCCCCCCTAAGGACTCATTTGAAATAATAAAATTTGAAAATGCCCCCCTAGGTGAATTTTTCAAACATTTTAATATTTAGGGCACAAAAAGACAAAAGAGAAAATAACTAACCTAAGAACGCACCAGCCAATCTCCCACTCATGGAGGCATGATCACTATCTCACAACGGTCATTTCAGGTATCTTCGTGTCAGAAACGGTCAATGTAGGTATAGAGGCTCAAATTCACCAAATCAACAATGCACAAATGAAATGAAAAATGAGTTTGTTTCAATATACACACACACACACACATACATACATATACATACATACATACATACATACATCTATATATATATACATACATATATATTATTTTAAACCCATTTTGAGTGTATGTGTTCACAGGGATGGAGCGTTGGCACAGGTATATTTCTACATCCCCGCACAAATGGTAAGTCCTCTTGTCATTTTGATTTAGTGTTTATTTTTCAATGTTTTATCTATCTGCACTTGAGTTTTCTTTTCCTCTTGCAGGCAGCGGGAGCTTGGATGGCGACATTTCAACACACGGGCGTGTCAGGTATAGGTTCTAACTCCCCATTTCAGGAACACCATACTCGGACTCTACGTTTTATGCCTTTTCATGGCTAAGATGCTTCTCCGAGGGGGAAATATGTACACACCCAAAATTACACGTGCTACATTGTTGGGAAAATGGCTACAAGAATCTCCAATGATGATTCAAAATACTTTAAAGAAGTATTTCGAGTTCCAAAAACCCATTCGCAGTATATATTTTTAGCCTAGATAGCCTTACTTAACTTTTCCATGCATTTTTTCCATCTCCCCGCTTCTTTCTGCGCTTGTTTTGGCCTTCAGTGCCACCGCCACCCTGACTCGTTTCCACCCTGCCTAGGGAGGGCGGTTGGTCTTTTAAACCACCACGTCCTGCATAGGGTGGTGGTCCCTGCCCCACTTTTTCCAAAATTCTTCACGCGTGTTTTAAACATGCGATGGTTCACTTAAATTTGCTTTTAGCATGCGTATGTGAGCCGAATTGGTTAAAAATAGATTTGTTTGCTTGGTTCTCTTTGTTCCTTCTATTTTTAATAATATTTAATTAGTTGGAACTACCTCTTCTTGCCTTGTGCATGAAGTAACCTCCTATCCTCCATTCCTATATATTCC
The DNA here is from genome assembly GCA_019776745.2 of Taxus chinensis. Classification (NCBI taxonomy): domain Eukaryota; kingdom Viridiplantae; phylum Streptophyta; class Pinopsida; order Cupressales; family Taxaceae; genus Taxus; species Taxus chinensis. The sequence continues at coordinate 468,430,217 of CM034152.1, forward strand.
ATGCTTGTATTCAAGTGAAAGGGCCTGAGAATTTTGTGTATCTTGTATTGTTGTGCTTCCATAATCTTGCTAGGAATTGCATAGCCAAGCTCAGATCTCTTGTGCTATCTCTCTTCTACTTGCATTGCATCTAGATTGCTTCCAAGCTTCCATTACTCAAGCATCATCCTCTTGTTGTTGTTCTTTGCATTCCCAATCCTTTGGACTCACACGAAACACTCAGAGAATGAAAGGAATGAACTGAGGGGATGAATACTGATACTACTGGATTTGCCAAGGTTCTTTCTCTTCCAGGTTGGAGTTTGTGTATTTGTTTGCTTTGTTCATTAAATTGTCAGTCACGAATTGTTAATTTCAATTACATATCAAATAGAGTAGAGAAACAGTTCATTCCAATTAGATAGATAATTTCAAGTAGATCAAATCAATAGGAAAGTTGTCTCTTCAACATTACCAAGGAAGTTGTGGGGAACAATAGCTCATGTTAGGGTTATGATTTGTTCTTCACTTCTGAGGTAGGGTTGGAAGGATTTTTTATTGAATTAGAATAGGTTTTAGATTTAGATTCACACATCTGCACAAATAGTTAGCTACATCTGGCTAATTAAATTGTTTGTTAGATAAGATGCATTATCTGAAAAGTTAGAAAAGAACAAAAACATTTACTTTCCTTAGATTAGCTTGTTTTACTACTTTGTTTTGATATATTGAGAAAAACACCAAAAATATAGGTTAGATTTCCTTTGATAGATAGTTTATTTATAGAAAGCAAATCAATTCATCTTGCATGACCATCAACAGACCCACAACAGGAAAAGACTTACAGTTGTGATCCCTTGGTCCCATAACCCAATAGGCCATAGCTAATAACTAACATTGAAACAAGTTTGGACTTAGCAGTCTTACATACACTTGCCACATACGTTGAGAAAATAATATAGTTAGAGACATTGAACATTGCTACTAATCAAGCCTACGACTTTTGGACTACTCCTGGAAATAGGATTTGACTATATGCATGACCATACAAGGGCCTCAACCTCAACGAGTCTTTGGTTGTGACCCACAGGTCCTCAACCCAATGGAGCCTGCTAGTTAGTTAGATATTGACACTAGTTTTAAGCACATTGGTATTTCATAACTTCACTACTTTCACTTGATATTATTACACAACTTTCATTGTTGAACATAACATCCAATCAGGCTAAGAATTTCTGGACAAGACCAGAAAATCACCCATAGTCTCTGTAGCTCCACTACACCTCTTGTCTCCATTTTCATGACCTTGTCTGGAAAACCATACGAGGCACTTGCAAGGTACTTTCCACGTGTTCCACAACCAGTCAATAGAATCTCAACAAAACTAGACATCGTTTGGAGTCTCCGAGTAGCTATCATATCATCTTGTGCCATCACACCCCTTCATGTTAGGAAAACATTCTTTGCCTTAGATTCGTAGATTCTAGTATTGCGTGTTGAATACATAAGGTTGCCCAATTAGTTTGATAGTTGCCATCACTTTCATTTTCATCTCATCTCCACACCGGATGTCTCGGCATGACCTTGGGAAGTCGGGTGCGAAGAAGATCAACATGTTGATTTTCTATCGTACAGACACTAAGGTATCTTATGCTCAACTTGCTAAAATAAAAAAAACATATAACGAACATCTAGCTAACTATGTGTTACGTTACAAGAATAATTTAGCTAAGATGACCAATGTGCTTGTTGACTAGTAACTACAAGATTTATTTGTTCAAATCCCACTACAAGAAAGTTTCATATTCTAGGAATCTCCTTCATTTAATCAATTATAGCATATAATTAAAATGTGTGAATTCAAACTCTTACCTATGGGAAAAATAAAATATCATGATACTTCTTCATCATATTCTAATAGGTTTCAATTGAAGATAACATTCATACAGTATCCTAAGTCTACTCAAGAAAAGGTACTGTCAATGTCATATCTCCTCCTGCAAAGCTTCAATGACAACCTCCAAAGCATATTTTCACTAAATTACAATATGCACCTCGATTTCTATTGCCTCAACTCTTTGAAAGAAATATGATCACTCTTCCACAGTAACTCAATCTTGATCCATCTTGCCCCCGTGGACACAATTATGATGAAAATGCTAAATGTGACTATCATCATGCATTGGGCATCCTACCAATTGCTATTTAAAACTCAAGAATCTAATTCAAGATCTAATTGACAATAATTCACTTGAGCTCCCTGTGTCATTTTCTTCTAAACCAGTCAATGATAAAATAATACTCGAAATATTTAATGAACCTTTGCCTAAACATGACACACAAGCTTTTGAATCTTCCACAAATCATACATATCATAGTATGCCCCCTCCTTTATCATCCCCCCTTGATTTTCTTATCACTTTTGTTGATGCATCACCACCATCCATTACATTTTCTTATCATTATTATAATGCAACATCTTTTTATGATTCATTGCATGTCAATGTTTTTATTGGTTCACATACTATCCATAATACAATGATTTATCCAACAAATCCTATTAGTGTATGTTCTATTGAACTTCTTAAGGATATCAAAGGTCTAATATTTTTTATCACCTATCTAGTTCCTAATTCTTTTGGCTACATCAGGATGCACATTAAAGTTGGGCCTCCTACTATGCTTGTGCTATTCACTATGGCATCTTCAATCAAAGGTTGTGACTTGTTCTTAGGTCTCCCTTGGCTTCACTTTACTTAGGATATTACCTACATGAATCATATGTGGCTTAAATTCATTTAAAATAAACAAGTTGTCACTATTAAAGGCATTCTACCATGCACACCATTTCCTCTATGCCCCCTTGATGACATTATTCCACCAATTTTAGCATTTATATACCATATGCCTCTCAAATCTAAGGCACATTCAACACCTTGTTCTTCCATTCACACACATCCTCCTTCATGATGTTTTCATCCTAATAGGTCCACTAGTCCATCTGTTCACCACCTCCTTCAACTCACATGTCTACTTCACATATGTTTTCACCTCCTCTTTCACCACATAGGATTCTTTCACATATTTATCATCCTTATCATACACCACTGATCTTTTAGAATTTTTACATGCCTTTATCTCCTCAAACATCGGGTGGAGGATCCTTTCCCTTCACTCTTCATTAGATAAATTTCTTTTCATCACACACTTGGGGGAAATCAAACTTACTCCCCCTTCCTAATATCATCAGTTGATTATCATTTAAACTACTACACTCTGTGCTTCATACTTCCTCTTTATTAAAAATCTTATGCAACTTGATTACCCTATGATGCACTCTAGTTCCACAATTGATATTCAACTATTGAGGGTGTAAATATGAAATGAACCTAACCACATTCACTCTTCACATTTTACTCTTCATGTTCTATTCTATCTATCACATATTTTCAAACCATTTCTTAATGACACTCTTTTTCTATAGTTCATTATTGATTGTTGAGGGGTCTTTTATAAATGAAATTTATCTCATACACATAGACTGAGAGGAAAAGTGCCCCTTCAAACTTCACAATCACATTACATATCATCACTTCAAACTCACTACATATTACATATCTTGGCTGCACTTAATATTTCTTGCTTATACTTACATATACACTTTTTTTCCCATGCTAAAAGTATACTTAGTATGTTAATATATTTTCTATATACACATGCACATTCACTTGGTCTTTTTGAGTGAATGTAGATCACTTATAATACTTTACACACTAAAATGATGCTTGGAAATGTACCTCTTACTAGTCCCAATGAGGCTCATGGGGGAATTTAATTTCTCACACATTATATGTGTTATCATTTCATCCTATAATACTTCCTAATCTCACTAGCACACTACTCTAGATTGATACATTCATGTTTTGCCATACTTTTTATCTTTATAATATGCTTATGGGTGCTTGATGTGTAACATTTTCTTTACAAGACTATATGCCACCATGGTTGTTTGTTACACTTTACTTTCCACTCTTTTCTATCGTATGCTATTGTTTGTGGGATATGCCCTATGTCTTGTTTGATCACTATTTGTATGCTTATGGCTGCTTTGGCCTTAATTTTCTTATGACAGTGTGAACGATGTCCTATGGTTAAAACCCACTTTTCGCGGTCTATCTTGTATGCACATTTTATTTTTACATTATATTTCTATGACATGATTGATTCTATTGCTACTAATACATGTATCTAACCACTTTGTTTGCATGTGTCTTAGTTTTTACCATACACATCCCCTCCCCACTTTGGGGATACAATTGAGATTAACGTTAGGTCTATTAGTGCTCATTATGAGCCTATGCCTTAGATGATAATGATTACTCCAGATTTTTCCCTAGGATCACCAAATTCTTATTCATGTGAGTTCTTGATCCTAAAACATGTTAACCTTACATTTAACCTTTCCAAGAGGGTCATAAATTTTTTTGCAAATCATCTATCCTTCCATTTAAAAAAAAAATTGTTAGTTTGAAATTTTTTCCTTATCGTGCAAAAATCTGATTTGAGTTTATGATTATTAGTTTTTTGCTTGAAAAGTGTCTCGAAGTTCTAAAGTCCAAAATTTAGACTTTGGAATTTCTTGTTTTCGGAGTTTATTACCCCTTTTTGTGAAGTTTTTCCAAAAAAATCTGAAGTTCGACAATCCAAAGTTCGACAACCCGAAGTTCTAAAATTTAGAACTTTATAATTTTGGGTTTCAGAGATTTCGAGGGTCTTTTTGGGGAGGATGGGCTAAAGGTTCTAAAATATGAAACCCCAAAGTTCCAAAATTTTAGAAATTTGGGCTTTTAGGTTTCGGAGTTTCAATATGCATTTTTGGGAATTTTGAACCGAGAGTCTCGAAGTTCGAAAGCCCGAAGTTACAAAATTTAAGAACTTAAGAGTTTTGGACTTTAGGGGTCTGTTACATGATAGAATGGTCACATGTGAAATTTAGAGTTTAGACTTTCGAATAATTTATTGTTTAACTACCTCTCACATAATGGACATTTATCATTAATTTTTTGGTTTACCTATTTAAACCCTGATTTTCACCCATCATTTTCACTCAGAAATTCACTTCTGAAATGCTAATTTTCACTGAAACCCTAGTCGTACTCCAAGGCACCTTTTTTGAGGTAATTTTTTAGGTTTTCTTACTTTTTGGATTAAGCTTGGCATCTGGGGTTTTGTTTTGTTTCCTTTTCTTGTTTTCTTTTTGTTTTCCTTTTCTTCATTGTTTCAATCCTGTTTCTATTTGAATCATGGATTTTTCCATTTGTGTTTTACTAATTCTCAAATATCCTTGACATAGGCAGTGTGGTTTTACTCAACATCACAAGATTTGTACCTTGCAAACATCTGATTCATCTGTACCTTGAAGCACTGAAGAATTCATTGCTTTATGGGAATTGAAGATGTTGGGAGTTCATCTTACATGATTCAAATCTTGGAGGTTTTGGGGTTTACAAAATTTAGAAATCAAAATCCAAAATCTTTGGAATTTTGGATACAAGAACTTCGGAAGAATCTTCTAAGGGTTTTCAGAAGTGTCCTCTTTGAGTTTTTAGAAGTGCAAGAGTTCAGGTTTTGGAACTTTTCAGTTTCAAATTTTAGACAAAAAAAATTGGACTTCAAAAATTTTCACCTCTGCACCTTATTTGGCTTCAGATTTCAGAGGTATGAGTTTTCAGGATTCTTGATCTTTAGGTTTTAGACTTCACAAATCTTTAGACTTTGGAAGTCTCTTTTTTAGAATTTTAGTGATTTCTGAATTTGGATATTTCTCACGCATAAATTTCAATTTTAGACTTCCAATTTTCAGAATTTCAGGAGGATTTTATTGGTTTTTTAGGATTTCATTCGCATTCCAAAATCCATCTTCTTGAGGAATAATGTTTTCCTCTTCTTAAAAGGGAAAATACAAGATGAAGTATACTTATTTGGGAGTATCTCTTCCCACTTGTTTATCTTCAGATGTGGACAATATCGGGGATATCAAGCTTGGGAACATAGATATGGCTGAATTTTGGAAAAAAATGAAGGCTCCTAATAAGAATCCATGGATGCATGCCATCTATAACAGTGGGCTTCCTCTTACAACTTCTTTTCCCACATCCATGTAGTGTCTAGAATTTTTCATAGCTATAGATTCAAACTTTGAAAAAGTCACTTGAACTGTAAGAGAGGACAATGGTAATGTCGTGATCAGGTTTGACAATGATTTTTTAAAATATTTTTTTAAGCTTCCTAATGTGGAAGAATATGCCAAAATTTCCCCCGAGTCCGTAGTTGAACATTGAGAGGTATAATATGAAGTTTTAAAAAAATTCATGATCAAGAGATATTTAGCTAAGGCTAAAGGTACCAAAACTAAATTTCCTAAGACAATTCCCCATTCATACTTCATTTATGAAGTCATTGATATAATTTTCATGTTGAGTAAGATTTTGGGTCTTGTTTCATCAAGATATTTCAAGAGTGGATGTTTATTTACATTTCCACCATTAAGAAAAAATGGGAGTTTATCCGGTGGGGTGAACATATCAGTAGTTCAATATGTTTTCAATTGGGAGATGTACTTACCTCAAAAAAAATTTCATGACCTCGTAGCTAGTCTATGCAGCAGCTGTAATGAGGGAATATTTAGGTTTGAATCTAAAAGGTGTTATGAGTACCTCCTAGATATATGAAATCCATCCTCAACTCACTATGAAGGAAGGAATAAAGCATTTCAAGAGAGTAAATGACGCTTTCTTTGCTGTTATTTTATATTATTTTGACAAATATTTGTTTAATTGAAGAATTTTAGATGAAACATGGTGAGAAGTGCGAGAATATGGAGGGTTTTATCTTTAGTTTCCAACATTCACTTATATCATGGTACCAGGATTTTCAGGTGCCCCAAATTTTTTTCCAAGATGCCCAAGTGACAAGCTAGTATTACTACATCTAGTTCCTCAATTGTTAGATTATCACAAAATCCAAAATAAGTGGCACAAAGAAGGTATTCAATTTCCCATTTTAATAGGGAGATATACTTATGCCAACATTTATAAAGCTAAGAATGTGGAAGGTGAACTGTCTCAAGTCACTATGAACACTTTTCATCTAAGAAACAATTTTGATTATTAGGGTGAGTTCAAAGAGATAGGGTTGAGCAACACACATGTTCCTCAATTAGAGGATATCAAGACAAAGCTATTGTAAGGTAGAGGGAGTTTGAAATATTAACTTTGAGTGAAGTATATAATTTTGGCATTGCATATGTTCTTGAAGGGTTAGAGGATGATGAGGAGGTACTTGTTTCTAATTTTTTGAGTGATCAATTGGGGGATAGATTCATGGAAAAAGCTACTCCTGCTGTAAGAAATACCAAAAAAAATATAACAACAAAAGATTATCAGATCTCCAAGTTTGCATTGGGAAAGGATACTCACAAGGTAGCTAAACAATATATTTAGGTAGCTCTAGGAAATTTATTGGAAAAATATGACAAAGATAAGGAAACATAGGATAAGTTAAAAGGAAAAGTCAAACAACTCACTGCTCTTCTTACTAAAATTACATAGCCCGTACCAGCCACAACCACTCTTTCAATTTCTTCAAGTTTCGATGATACATCCTATCATATAGTGGAAAAGGTTGGTCAGAAAGGTAGAGCAGTTAGAACATGGATGGAATTTTGATACAATATGTTGATCCTTTGATCAAAAATGCTGTAGATTTGTACGAGTTGTATGAAGAAAAGGTTACAGTTATGAAGTTGAATGCACTCCTTATTGATGAAAATAATAACCTAGATCTTTCTTTAGAAACCTAGAAGGAGATTTGAACTATTGACTCATATTTAATTTTAAATGAAGAAGTAATTGATGATGTTTCAAAACCATTTGAATTTTAAAAGGCTACAAAATTCAAGATCTTAGTGTTTCAAGATTTGATTACAAAACCTGATGAGAAACGAATTGAGGCAGTCGATGCATTGAATGATATAAAAAAATAATTTGACAAACTTCACTACAAATTCATAAATCAAACTATTTATTTTCTTTCCGCCGATAATATTATTGCAAGTTTTATAGTTTTAGTTAAGGAGTATGAAGATGTCAATAAATCTTTAAGTATTGATTATGTCTACAAATTAGGTTCTTACCAGAACTTTTTGAGCCATTTGAAGGAAATAATTAAAAGAATTGGAAGATTTCCTACTTAGGTTGCTAAGGAAAATGATTGTGCAGAAGTAATTAATCGATATGCATGTGGGACAGAAGAAGAGGAATTCTAAGGAATTATCAAGCACTTTATTGAGTACAGGCATAGAATGACCATGTGGGAAAATAATGAAGAAGAATTTGAATAAGGAAAAGATGTTGTGAGTCCCAGGTAATCCTAATAGCCATTGATGGATAGCTCCCAAGATCAGAAATGGTCAAGTTGCAAGGTTGACTTGGTCAAAAATTCTAACTTAATTTACTATTTTTATGTGAGGTTGTTCCCTAAAACATTAATTCACTCTATTTTTAGTATTTGATTAGTTAAAGGCGAGCTATAATCCCTCAACCTCTTTGATCTATAAATAGTTAAGTACATTATGGATATTTTTATTTATAAGATCATTTTTGTAAAAGTGCTCTCCAATTTTGGGAGATTTCAAGAGCAAGATTTGAGTCTTTTTTATATTTAGAACAATTTTTTGTCATTGAATATTTGGTGTATTGTGAAATTTGTTGATTTATCTAGTACTTTTGATTGTTTATTCCTTGGGTATGATGATTTAATTTAATTTTAAACCAGTTATCATTTTTTATTTTTTTGTGAAATGTGATATAAAATATACATATTTCAATTGTATAAAACACTACTTCATTTCTGTTATTCAAATTTTATATGCAATTATATCAATGGTTGAAAATATATAATGAGATGTGCACAATATGTCTTATTTTGTGATAGTAATTGTGAAAACAAAGTAGATCTATATTGTTCCATTATACCTTGGTGCATAACCACTTTTATTTACTTTAGGTAATTTATCTCCCTAATCCCAAGAACATAGTTTTTATTCTAAGTGTTTTAGCCTTGCACATTGGTCTTAAATCAAGTGCACCAAGTTTCAAAGAATGTCGACATTCTCCAAAGGTTCATCCTAAGGTGACAAGGTACCATACCTCAGGGATTTTCCCATGTTACACGAAATCACTTTGATATTCCATGGGTGCATGATCCACGTGAATTTTTTTTTGGCACGCCTGGTGGGACTAGAGTTGGTACTTCTCTTAGATTTTGTAGTAGTCAAAGTACCTGGTGACTCCACATCTCTAGACTTCAAGTCTCAGTGTATCAACTTATGTGAGGAATTCAGACCAGAGCTTCTTCAAAGTAAGAAAATTATCTACATATTGAACTATCTTTGTTTCCCCCCAAGAATAAGAGTCATAGGTATTTCAACATCACCAGTCACGACAACACCTTGTAGAGGTCACTCAACACCTCCTTTCAGAAGGTTTCCTCAATTGAGGAACAATCAGTCACTCATCACTATGGCTATAAGGAATAAGGTTTTTCCTCCTTTCAATGTTAGTAGTCCGCTTCAGTTAGCCCAATGAGATGATATACCTAATACTACTCTCAAAATTTTACCCTTCTACACAGGGGAAACTAGTATTACTCAAATGGAACACATTTTGGATGTGGCCAGTATTTATGCAGTGTATAATATCATAGAGGAAAATGTTTTCGTTAGACTCCTCGCTACTTCCTTTAAGGGAAAGGTACTCTAGTGGTTCTGTAGGTTAGCCATTGGTTCCATATACACCTAGGATGAGTTGGGGGAAAAGCTTTGTCAATAGTTCAAAGATAAGAGTGACCACCTGTCACTCATGGAATAAATATTGACTATTAAGAGAGAACCTTAAGAGTATATGAGTGATTTCAATTTCCAATTCCAAAAGACATGGAATAGGATTCCAACACAAATAAAACGTTATCCAAATAATGCCTTCCTATACTATTTAAGATCCTTAAATAACAATGTATCATTTATGATCCAATAAATGGGAGGAACTACACTTCCTGATGCTTATTAAATTATCATAAGAACATAAAATAATTTTATTCAAGCTTGGAAGATTACTCCAAGACCCCCGATTTCTTTATATCCTGAGCTTCCCAATAATTACTACTATTTCACCTCTTCTGTAAGCTCTAAACAACCAACCCAGTTTGAACTAGCCCCTTCGAATGATCCCTTTGAAATGAAGACATTGGTACAAACATTTGGAAATTAAATTGTAGCCCTCAAAAGGAAACAATCTCAGTATGCCCATCCTTATCAGCCCCAAAATAAGCAATACCAATACCAACCCCCTAAAGGTAATAATTAATCTCAAAACTAGGTTGCAAATGTTAAGCCTCTTAACTTTACGAATCCTCTTACTACTAGCTCTTCTAGAGGCCTTGTACCCATCCAAAATAATATAGTTCAAGATTATAAGTGGTGTTATACTTGTTCTCAGCTTCAAAATCAAAATATTTTCCCTAATGGGGTTCTTATCCAAGCTCTTATGGTTCAAAGAATATCTGTTCCTACTGAGCTAATGAAAGATGCATCTATGCAAGAAGAAATTGATTAGTCCCATGCGCCCGAGGAAACAAATTTGTTGAATTAGTTAGAGGAATATGTTTACGGGTTTAATATAGATCCTTCATCAGTAGAAGCTAATACTCATTTCAAAAAGAGGGCAATGGAATCCCAACCTTCCAAAGATGATCAAACATCCACTTATCATATTTGGCCACAAGTGCTGATCGATAAATATGTAAAAAAGAAGTTTTAAGAAATGTAGGTTAATCAGGATGCAAGGAAGGAAGGATCTTCAGGCATCATGGTACCAAAAAAACACTTTCCAAAAGAGGATCCTGACATTCAAAATAATGTTGGAAAAGTAGGTGGTATCCCTTTCAACATTTTTGAACAAATGAAAAATACTAACTTGAACATTACTATGTGGGAAGCACTTTCAATTCCCTCTTAACGGATTTTTTTGGAGGAAGCTCTAAATAGTTTTGGTACATATAGCTAAGAAACAGACTGTGGATCATCATTTTCTACAATTTTGTGCCAACCAGAAGGATGCGTTATTCCTAAAAATAATAAACCGCCAGCATTCTATATATCTCTAACCATTGGCGAGCATTTGGTACATAATTGTATGATTGGCTCTGGTGGAAATAGTTCGGTCATGCCTAAGAAAATTACAGAGATGTTAAGAATCTAATATACACATGTCTCTAAAGGTGTTGTTCATTTGGATGGTATAATAGTTCAGACCATTGGAATCATCAAAGGACTTCAACTTACTATCCATGCATGTACTAGCTTATCATTCACACAAGACATATTAGTTATTAATCTTCCCCCTCTCTTCTCCATATGCTTATTGCAATACTTCACTGCCAAAATGGGTGGTTATCTATCTATTGATTGGTCACATATGATTCTCAATACTCGGTATGTAACTAAAATAACTATAAAGGTAGAGACAATTTGTCATAACCATTTGGAGCCTTATACAGCTAGTCCAATAAATGGAAACTACACTATTTATGATCTAGAAGAAGAAGAACTTTCCCATAATGAACCAAGTACTCTTGTGGAAGAGGTACCTTGTACTATGTTGGATGAAGTAAGTAGGGAACATCAATTTGATCCTTATGCTGATGCATTGGTAAAATAAGAAGCTAGTTTTCTACTTTTACAAGAGACATGATTGTGTACATATTGAATTCAGGAAGAAGGCGTAGTCATACCACAATTTTTTAAAACCCAAAATAACTCGGGAGGACTCTGAAAAATATTTTTTGATGGATCAAGGTGTAAAAATGGACCAGGTGCTAGTGTAATGTTAATTTATCTAGAAGAAGATAACTATTTCTCCACTTTTTTGATTGTAATTTAGGTGGACCAACAATGTCGCTGAATACAAAGCTCTTGTGTAAGGAATTTAGTTAGCTTGAAAGAAGGGAATCAAGTCCTTAACTATTTTTCGTGATAATGAATTAGTTTTACATCAAGTAAGAGCTGGTATGCATGAAAGAATGATTTTATAAGATCATACAAGAACCAGGTTTGGAATTTGATTGAGGACGAGGCTTTCAAAATCCATGTGGTTCCTAGAAATTAAAATCAAGATGTTGACATGATTGCTATGGTTGGTTCACAATATGACATACCTGTTGATATCATGAAGGATGAATGAGATCCTGTTAAAATTTTGGTTCAACCTACAGTCCATGATAATGCGGGTAGTTGGATTTTTTTGATAACGATAAACAAATCATTTTCTTCCTACAAGAAAAAGTGAAATTTTCTGCAAAGAATCAAGCTAAGCTACAAGAAGCATATAATGACCAAATTATACAATTGAAAAGAAAAAATATACCCAAGGGTTTGGTTACTCTTGAGTCAATATTCAATTTTGATGATCAGGCTAGAAGACATACTACTAATATGGTAATCAAGGAGGATGATTTTGAAGAGGTTGAGATAACAAAGGATAAGGTCCTAAAAATAAGAAAAAGTGTGTTCTCCTGAAGAGAAAAGGGCTTTTGTAGAACTTTTTCAAGAATATAATGATATTTTTTTATGGAGTTACAAGGATTTGTGTGGTTTCAATCTAGTTTTGGTGCAACACACCATCGAACTTGACTTTAATACTAAATCGGTTCAACAAAAAAAGGCCAGTAAATGTAAATATTTAACCACTGATGAGGAAGGATATTTCCAAGTTTATTGAGGCTTGCATTATTTTTCCAATCAAGCATACCTCTTGTGTGGCTAATTTAGTTCCTGTTAGGAAGAAAAATGGGGAGATCCGGTTGTGTGTAAATTTCAGGGACTTAAAATGGGCTTCATTGAAAGACCATTATCTACTTCCCTCTATGAAGAAAATCCTTCTATAAGTAAAAAATAGGTGTTAGTATAAAATACAAACTAGGAAATAAACAATATTAAATCCTAAACTAACAATTCTAATTACTACCTCAGATTGTGATAGATAGAAGGAGGGAAGAGAAATATACCCGTACTTACCTGCAAGTTGAATTATTCCTTCCTTGTTGCTTTGGATGTGCTCATGGATATTGGATTGAACTTGATTGATGTTGGATGCTTCAAATTTTGGAGTCACCTGGAAAACACCTCTCCTTGGATTACTTGATGATTACTTAATGAAGAGTGATAATTGATAGATTGGATGATAGAGTGATGTTAGAAATGGATGATTGATGAACAACATAGTATAATTTTGTTATGTATTTATAATTTGTGCTCTCATGGAGGAGGAGAGCTAAATTTATAGTTTTTGGGTGGAGGATTCAATGGCTAAGATGAATCCATGTTTGATTTAGATCAATGGTGGAGGGTGCATGTGACAATTAGAGGATTTTAGAATGAAAAATTCTAGAATTTTGAATTTAACATTCATGGAGGGAAGAAACTTCCATTGAATTAAATTCAATGGAAGGAGAAGGTTAGAGAGGCTTCAAGATTTAGAAGTCTATAGATTTAGAGGTGTGCATGTGATTAGATTAGGATAATATTAGGGATGTGATTTGATGGAAAGGCTATGTATAGGGATGTGTAGGGTAGGTGGTAGGTGAGGTGTAGGAATAGTAAATTTCTATAAAATGTTAATGAAGGTTTATAATGATAATATGATATTATAATGAAATAAAAGGGATTAAGGATGAAATGGTAAATGTGATAAAAGTGGTTTATAATGGGACAAATGATAAAATGGAATATTTAGATAAATGATAAAGGTAAAGGTGATAAAGGGATAATAACTAATTTCATGATTAATAATTATGTGGATAGTATCAAGATATTTATGGGACAACTTAGTCATGAAAAATCATATCGACATTTTAGATGTCTACACCTTCAGACAATAGTAGGAGCACAAAGGTTTTCCTTTACTTGATGGTTATTCGGGTTATAACCAGATTTTGGTCAAGAAGTCTGATCAATTCAAGACAAATTTCACTATCAAGTGGGGAACATATGCCTACAACAAAATTCTATTCAGATTATCTAATGCTAGAGCTACCTTTTAAAGAGATATGGAAATGGCCTTTGAAGGGTTGATTAATGATATTATTTTAGTGTATCTTGATGATATAACTATTTATTCCAAGCATGCAGAAGACCACATTTCCCATCTGAGAAATGTTTTTAGGAGATGTAGAGAGTTTGGGGTCTCACTCGATCCTAAGAAATGTATTTTTGTGGTGCATGAAGGAAATTTGTTAGGGCATGTTGTTTCAGAGAATGGACTTTCTAACAATCCAGATCAAATTTGTTCAATTCAATCCTTATCTCTCCCAAGTCACAAGAAGGGTCTTCAGAGTTTTCTAGGGACCATAAATTTTGTACGGAGTTTCATTCCTCAATTTCCAGCCTTGGCTAAGACATTAACGGCCATGTTGAAGAAGAATCTACCTTTTGATTGGACTAAGGATGGAAAGGAAAGTTTTAAAGCCATCAAGACTAGTATTTCCTAGCATCTTACATTGTTAAACCCTAGGTTTGACAAGGAATTTATTCTTTATGATTTGGTGGGTCAAGAAAGCATATTTGGGATCCTCAAGCAGAAAAATGATGATCTACTGGAACAATCCATTTCCTTCTTCAGCTAGTCTCTGAAGGATTATGAGGTCAAATATTCATTTCTTGAGAAGTAAGTCTTCACTATCATTTAGACTGTGAGGAAGTTTAGGCATATGTTGTAAAATAAAAGGATTGATCTAATGGTGTCTCATCCAAGGGTCAAATATTTTCTACAAAATAAGGATATGAATGAGAAACATTCTCAGTTGATTACCAAAGTCATGGAGTATAATGTGCACATAAAAATTACTAAGCTGGTCAGAGGAAAGGGGTTATGTCAACAGCTTATGGGGGATTTGGAATCAAAAGTTGAAGAAGATACGATGCTCCTTAACAGTCATTAGGGAGACACGATTAATGATTGGTTAATAAAGATGAGAAAATTTCTTATCCTAGGGGATTACCCCATTGAATTGTATAATATTCAAAGACAAAGTTTCCATCTTCAATCCATTCCCTATGTCTTGGTAGATGGTTTTCTCTTTCGTAGGGATTTGAATGTTGTTCTCCTTGGGTGTATAGGGCTAGAACAGTTGGATAAGATATTAGAGGAGTTTCACAATGGTTTATCAGGAGGGCATTACTCTACATGAACAACTAATACAAAATTCATGAGGGATGGCTTCTAATGGCCAAATTTGTTTAAAAATGCCCATATTTGGGTAAAGAAGTGTAAGGAATGTGCCTTTTTCACTAGGAAGCATAAATTTTTATCTTTTCCTCTTCATATAATTTAGGTAGATCAACCTTTTGTTCAATGGGGGATGGATTTCAATGGAATGATTAACCCTCCATCCAGTAATAGACATAAGTGGGTCATTACTATAATAGATTACTTTACTCAATGGAAAGAGGCCATAACATTGAAACAAGGTAATGAGAAATCCATTCTTGATTTTTTAGAAGGCATAATGATGAAGTTCAATGTTCCATTTATAGTTATTTTAGGTAACACAATGAATTTCTTTGGTCTAAAGATGAGAGAATGGGCTGTCAAGAATGGATTTTATCTCAAGAATTTATCCAATTACTATCCATAGGGAAATGGGTCAGCCGAGTCCAACAATAAGAACCTCATATGTATTATCAAACTAACAATGGAAACCAAGAGAGGGAATTGACACACACAACTCAAAATTGAATTGTGGGTAGATAGAATCATGCCTAAGAGGGCCATTGGGAATTCCTCTCTTATGCTTGTGTATGGTAGGGTGGAAAACTTATGCTATATCTAAATATATCTTCTTTAGAGCTGACACACCAACTGGAAGTTATAGAGAATGATCCTATGAAAGTAAGGTTTTCTAAACTGGTGGAGTTAGAAGAAATTTGAAATAAGGAAATGAAGACTTTGGAGCAATATCAGGCTCAAACAAAGAAACTTGTGATTAGAAGGCATCCAATAAATTTTTTTAGGAAGGAGATTTAGTTCTATAGTGGGATGAAGATAGGGCTAAGTTGGGGATGCATGTTAAATTCAATGCTCTTTGGAGTGGACCATATGTTATAACAAGTTGTAAAGAGGAAAACTCTTTTTTCTTATAAAGACTCAATGGAGAGGCACTACCCATCCCTGTGAATGGGATCCATCTCAAAGCTTGCTTTTGAGAAAGTTCCACCTATGTATAGTTTAGTCTAGGGTTTTTTTCCTCCTAGTGCCTTGTACGTTATTGTCATTTGTTGTTTCTCATATTTTTCTTTGTTTGTTCCCTATGTGTGTGTTCTGAATATTTCTAGTTTAAGGACTCATTTTTCCAATGGATCACTTAAGGCTACTGGACTAGTGCTTAGTAGGAAATCATTCTTGAGAGGTCACAAAAATGTTAACCTTACAATTGCCCTTGCTAGGAGGGCCATAAAAGTTTTTGTAAATCCTTTGCCCTTACATTTTTTTAAACAAAATTTACTTTGAAATTTTTTCCTTATCATGCAAAAATCCGTTTCGATTTTCAAATCTTTAGTTTTTTCTTGTAGAGTGTCTCGAATTTCTGAAGTCCAAAATTTGGACTTTGGAAGTTCTTTTTTTTTGGATTTTATTACCCTCTTTCAAGAATTTTTCCCAAAAAAAATCTAAAGTCTGAAAACCCGAAGTTCTGAAATTTGGAACTTCAGACTTTTGGGTTTCAAAGATTTTGTGGGTATTTTTGGGGAGGATGAGCTAAATTCTGAAACCTCGAAGTTCCAAAATTTTAGAACTTTAGGATTTTGGGTTTTAGAGTTTCGATATGCATTTTTGGGAATTTTGAACCCAGAGACCCGAAGTCCAAAAGCCCTAAGTTACGAAATTTTGTAACTTCAGAGTTTTGGACTTAGGGGGTTTATTGCATGATAGAATGGTCATGCACAAAATTTGGAGTTTAGAATTTTGAAGCATTTATTTGTAATTACCTCACATGTGTCAACTGTTGATCATTAATTTTTTTTACCTATTTAAGCTCTAATTGTTACTTTTCAGTTTCACCCGACAATTCAGTTTGACACGCCGATTTTCACTAAAACCCTTTTTCGTATTCCAAGGCACATTTTTTGAGGTAATTTTTTAGGTTTTCTTCATTTTTGGGTTAAGCATGGCATCTAGGGTGTTGTTTTGTTGCTTTTTCTTGTTTTCTTTTTGTCTTCCTTTTCTTCATTGTTTCTATCTTGTTGTTATCTCAATCATGGCTTCTGTCATTGTGTTTTACTCATTCTCAAGTCTCCTCAGCATTGGAAATGTAGTATGTACTCAATATCACAAGCTTCATACCTTATAGGAATTAGATTCCTTTATACCTAGGAGCACTGAAGAATTCATCATTTTGAGGGAATTGAATATTTTGGGAGTTCATCTTATAGGATATGAACTTGGAGGTTTTGGTGTTTACCAAATTCAGAAATCAAAAATCCAAAAGATTTGAAATTTTAGAGATAAATATTTTGAAAGCATAATCTTCGGGTTTTCAGAAGTATCCTCTTTGGGTTTTTAGAAGTACAATATTTTGGGTTTCAAAAGTTTTCAATTTTTGATTTCGGATATAGAAAACTTTGGACTTCGGAACTTTTCCCCTTCGGACCTTATTTGGCTTCAGATTTCAGAGGTATGAGTTTTCAGGCTTCTTGATATTTGGGTTTCAGACTTTATAGCTCTTCAGACTTTGGAAGTATTTTTTTTCAGACATTTAGTGATTTCAGAATTTGGATATTTCTTAGGCATAGATTTCAATTTCTGACTTTTAGACTTTGGATCTTCAAAAGTTCAGGACATTTTCATTGGTTTTTCAGGATTTCATTTGGGTTTCAAAATCCCTCTTCTTGAGAACTAATTTTTGCCTCTTCTTCGAAGGGAAAATACAAGATGAAGTATACTTATATGAGATTATCTCCTCCCACCTGTTTATATTTAGATGTGGAAAATATCAAGGACAACGAGCTTAGGCACATACATATGGCTAAATTCTAGTAAAGATTGAAGGCTCGTAATAAAAATTCATGGATGTAGGCCATCTATGACAATGGGATTCCTCTTACCACTTATTTTTCCACATCTTTGCAGTGTCCAAAATTTTTCATAGTTACAACTTCACACTTTAACAAAGCCACTCAAGCTGTAAGAGATGACAAAGTAATGTCGTGATCAGGTTGGAAAATGAATTTTTTGAAGATTTCTTTAAGCTTCCTAATATGGAATAATATGCTACAATTTCCGCCGAGTCCACAATTGAACATTGGGAGGTAGAATATAAAGTTTTCACAAAGGTCATGATCTAGAGATATTTCACTAAAGCTAAAGGTACCACAATTAAATTTCTAAGACAGTTCCCCATTCAGAATTCATTTAGGAAGTCAATGATATAATTGTCTTGTTGAGTAAGGTTTCAGGTCTTACTTCATCAAGATATTTTTAAGAGTGGATCTTTCTTTACATAGCCACCATTAAGAAAAAAAAGGAGTTTATCTGGTAAGGTGAGCATATTAGTAGCTTAATATGTTTTCAATTGGGATATGGAATAACCTCAATTTTTTTTGTGACCTCTTACCTAGTCTATACAGGAGCTGCAATGAGGGAATATTAGGGTTTGAATCCAAAAGGTGTTAGGAGTACCTCCTAGATATATGAATTCTATCCTCAACTCACCATGAAGGAACCAATAATTTCAGGAGAGTAAAGGATGCTTTATTTGTTGTTATTTTATATTATTTCAACAAATATTTGTACAATCGAAGAATTTCAAATGAGGCATGACGAGAAGTGTGTGAATGGGGAGGGATTTATCTTTAATTTCCAACATTCACTTATATCAGGGTATCAGGATTTTCTAATGCTCTAAACAAGTTACATAGATTCCCAAGTGACAAGTGGGTATTACTCAATGAGCAGTAATATACACATAAATTTTTTCTTCCTTATTAATCTGCTGCACAAAGCATTTGGCTAATATATAGTCAATACAATAGGAAAACTACTTCCTAAAAAATAGGAAGTCAACTAAACAACTTACCCATTTATATGATTTACGGGCATAACAAAACTCTATAATAATATATTGTTGAAACAATATATTATAACAATATTACAAAACATAAATGGAGCACTAAATAGTATATTTCCTAACATTACCCCCCTTAGTGCGAACATGGGGAAAACTTGTCTTGTATTGCAATGTGCCACTACATAGCCTGCTCATGATCTAGATGGTTTCAAGGACGATACCAACAACCTCTGGATGGTTTTCCAAGTGGTTAACCAATAACCACACAAAAGATGGTTTTTTTTAGGACAGTACCAACAACCTCTGGATAGTTTTTCCAGTGGATAACTAACAACCACAATATCATGATGTTGCAGTAGTATCATTAGCTCTCATCAATATCTCACTTCAGGGAATAACATAGGAAAATCCACTGAATCCTATTGCTCATACACTCAAACTGAATACTAGATTCTGGAAATGGAACATTGGACCATGTTCCCCCCCTCAATGTGGAATTTCCACTTATTCACACCACACAGGAACATTGAAAATTGAAGTATACTGAAACTGGAACAAACCACACACAACTGCAAGAAATGAAAGAAAACTAAACACACACACATGTCACCAAAGCTAATATGCGGCCCTGTCATTGGCGACTGACAAGAGGTTGTTGATTGACCTCTAGCTTCCAATGCCTCTATCCTCTGATGAATGTGTTGTTAACTCAGCTGGATAAATATGTGATGCTCAAATGTTTTCACATTGTTTATTATATAGTATTACTCCCACAATGTGGAACAACTTATTTTTCGGACGTTGGGTAACACCAAAAATGTGTTTATGAGGAAATTTTTTATTTATTTATTTTAGACTTTTGACTTTGACTCACAATGAACTTTTGACAAAAATCAGCTCTTGACAATACAATGGTACTTTAGACTCAAAACAACCTTACAAATAATCCTAAGATCACCAATTTTCCACTTTTACAATGACAATATAACTATCTACCTAAAACATGGTTAATTAATAATATTTTGACTATACTCAAGATGACTCACTTTTGCCACTTACTCTTCAAAAATATTTTACAAAAAAATGACAATAGCGAGACATATTTGATAAAATGGCCTAATTTTTTAGTTTCAATGCTGTGACAAATTAAAACTTTATTAACGCTCACCAAAAAGTCTTAGTACTAAAAAAAAACTCTTAAGGTTAGAGACACTTTTAATGACTCTATCTAACTTTTGACTATGATTCTTAAGATGTATAATAATCCCATAATAAAACCTAACACAATATTCGACTTGTGTATGCATATATAATGGAAACAAAGAAGTTCAACCCACATGGTAAGGGATGAGGGATGACTAGGAAAAATTAGACCGCATGCTTCTTAATTGCAGTCTTCAGTTGGTAAGAATTATGAGTAGGCCTCTAGCTCGTGCAAGCTCGCCACCACATAATAGAAGAGATGGTTGGCGTATTTAAGAAAAATATGTAGTAAATGCGTATCGACTCTATCCATGCTTCTAAAATCTTTCACCTCTTTCACTTTGCAACTTTCCTGTAGGTACAGTCCACAATAGTTTTGAGATGGTGATCAAATAATAAGTATTAGTTTGCAGAGACTTTTTCTAAGAAATAAAAATGAACTCCACTCGCAGATGTAAATGCTCAGATCTGGATTCGATGCACAAACATAGAGTGTGCATGTGTAGATCACCAAAGGGAACTAAGGTGTAACCATGACTAGAAGAATCGAATGAAAAATTGTGGTGAGTTGGAATGAAATTCTCCTGGGACTCAATCAACGTAAAATTTCTTGATGCAGATCTAAAATATAAACAATAACACCTCCTTCTAATGTCTTCACCTAGAATATCTACTTTGGAATACTACAGTTGCATGCTTTGATAGCTGTTAAAGATTATTGGTATAAAACATTAAAAATGGCCACATTTAAATCTATCCCTTATCGAATCTTTGTATTATAACCACTGAAGAATGCACGATAGAGCACAAATTGGTGCTTAGAAATAACCACGCTCAGGAAATAACACATTTGATCTATAATTGAAATGTAATATTCTAATTTATAATAGATTTCTGTGACGAGATTTCATAATTGGGGCAATAGAAACTCTAAAATTACCCCAAGATTTATTTCATATCACCATGTAACCTCAGACATGTGATCATTCTGATACCAAATCAATGAGTAGTAATATACAAAGCAAAATGTTCTTCCTTATTAATTTGCTGCATAAAGCATTTGGCTAATATATAGTCAATACAATAGGAAAACTACTTCCTAAAAAATAGGAAGTTAACCAAACAAATTACCCGTTTATATGATTTACGGGCATAACAAAAATCTATAATAATATATTGTTGAAACAATATATTATAAAAATATTGCAAAACATAAATGGAGCACTAAATAGTATATTTCCTAACAATTACTAGAGCTAGTTTGTTAATTGTTAGATTATCACAAAATCCAAATTAAGCGACACAAGGTAGGTATTCAATTTCCCATTTTAATAGGGAGATATAATTGTGCCAACATTTATAAAGCTAACAATGTGGAAAGAGAAATGTCTTAAGTCACTTTGAATACTTTTCATCCGAGAACCAATTTTGATTATTGGGGTAAGTTCAGTGAGATAGGATTAGCCAACACACATGTTCCTCAATTAGAGGATATCAAGACGAAGCTATTGTAAGGAAAAGGGAGTTTGAAATATTATATTTGAGTGAAGTAGAGAATTTTGGCATTGCAAATGTTCCTGAAGGGTTAGAGGATGATGAGGAAGTACTTGATTTTATTTATAAAAGGGATAATATTTTCAACCAACCTCTACCTTGGATTGATTGGTCAAAAGAAGAATGTAACAATACAAAAGAAAGGGTAGGGCTCATTTTAAGGATAATTTATGACTGGCCTGAAAATTTGGGAATATCACCCAAAATGTCAGATCAACCTATAGAGATAGATCAAGCCCAATCTATGATAGGTCACCCTATAACGTCAAGAGGTAAAAGGTCAAATCATAGGGCTAGTAAAAATCCACAGAAAAATTTCATTTGTTGTAGGAGGTTCATCTTCTATAAAGTATTCCATTGCTAATATCACATCTCCTAGGTTGCAAGTTTATGAAGAAATTAATTTGAGCATTTCTGTCATATCTCAGGTATTGCCACTTTCCCTTCCTCCTTCTCTACCATCTTCACCACCTTCAGATCCACTTTCATCCATATCCATCACCCATCCTCTAATATCATATTCTATGTCTTCCTTATTCATATCTTCCATTCCTTCCCCTTCTATGGCTCAATTATTCTCTCCTCTTTCTATTCTCTTAGTAGGAGAGATAATTGGATCTCCATTCTACACTCCACTTACTCTTTAGTTTCCTTATTTTTCTACAATCTCTAAGGCTGTTTATCACTACATAAATTCCACCTTCCCTAACTTTCACCAGTGCTATTGTATTGTTAAGTACTCAGAGTTCTACTATAACCATGCCATTAATGATTTTTGCATCACCTTTGGCTATACCTGAATGACTACACATGTGAAATCCCAAGCAGAAAAAGAAGGTGTATATTGTTGATCAAGAGAAAAAGGGTTGTCTCTAATTTTTGGTTGATCAATTGGGTGAGAGATTCTTGGAGATAACTACTTCCTCTAAAGGAAAGACCAAAGAAACTATAACAATGGTAGATTATCAAATCTCCAACTTTTCATTAGGAAAGGCTACTCACGAGGGAGATAAAAAAGATGTGTAGGTAGCTTTGGGAAATTTATTGGAAAAATATGACAATGATAAGGAAACCAAGGATGAGCTAAAATGAAAAATTTGAGAAACTCACTGCTCTTCTTACTAAGATTACATAGCCTTTTCCAGCTACAACCACTCTTACCATTTTTTAAAGTTTTGATGATACATCCTATCATATAGGAGAGAAAATTGGCCAGAAAGGGAAAGAAGCTGGAGCGTGGATGGAATTTTTGATACAAGATGTCAATCCTTTGATCAAGAATGTTGTATATTTGTATGAGTTATATGAAGAAAAGGTTGCAGTTATGAAGTCTAATGTACTCCTTCCTGAAGATAGTGATAACCTATATCTTTCTTTGGAAACTTGGAAGGAGATTCAAAGTATTGACTTGAATTTAATTTTAAATAAAGGAGAAATTGATGATATTTCGAAACCATTTGAATTTAAAAAGGCTATGGAATTCAAGATCTGAGTGTTACAATATTTGATTATGAAAATTGATGAAGAAAAATTGAGGTGGTTGATGCATTAAATGATATAATGAAAGAATTTGACAAGATTCACTGAAAATTCATAAATCAAATTGTTATTCTTCCCATCGATCATATTATTGAAATTTTTACAAGTTTAGTTAAGGAGGATGAAGATGTCATTAAATATTTTAGTATTGATTTTGTCTGCAAATTGGTTTCTTACCTTTGTGAGCCATTTGAAGGAAATCATCAAAAGAGGTGGAAGATTTCCTGCTCAGGTTACTAAGGAAAATGATTGTGCATAAGTAATCAATTGATATGCATGTGGTCCAGAAGAAGAGGAAGTCTAGGGAATTATCAAGTGATTTATTGAGTACAGGAAAAGAATGGCCATGTGGGAAAAGAATGAAGAAGAATCCGAACAAGGAAAAGATGCTTCCATTCCCAGCTAATCTTGACAGCCATTGATGGAAAAGTCCCAAGCTCAGAAATTCTCAAGTTGTAGGGTTGACTTGGTCAAACCTGATAACTTATTTTGATATTTTTATTGGAGGATGTTCCCTGAAACATTATTGCACTCTATTTTTATTATTTAATTAGTTAAAGGTGGAGCTATAATCGCTCAACCTCTTTGATCTATAAATAGTTAAGTGCATTATGGATATTTTTATTTTTAAGATTATTTTTCTAAAAGTGCTCTCCAATTTTGGGAGAGTTCAATAAAATTCTTTGAGCTATTTTATATTCAAAACAATATTTTTCCATTGAATATCTAGTGATTTATCCAGCACTTGTGAATGTTTATTCCTTGGGTATGAAGGATTAATTTGCTTTTAGACCGGTTATCATTTTCAATTTTATGTGAAATGTGATTTAAAATCTACATATTTCAGTTATGGAAAACACTAATTCCTTTCTGTCATTCAAATTTTATATGCAGTTATATTAGTGGTTGAAAATATATAATGAGATGTGCATATTATGTATTGTTTTGCGATAGTGATTGTGCAAACAAAGTAGATCTTTATTGTTCCATTATACCTTGGTGCATCACCACTTTTAGTTACTTTAGTTAATTTCTCTCCCTAATCCTAAGAACATAGTTTTTATTCTAACTATTGTATCCTTATAGATTGGTCTTAAATCAAGTGCATTGAGTTTCAAAGGAATCTGGCCTTCTCCAGAGGTTCATCCCAAGGTGAAAAAGTCCCACACCTTGGGGATGTTCCCACGTTGCATGAGATCACTTTGAGATTCCACGGGTGCATGATCCTTATGAAAACAAAACCTTTACGAGATCCAAGAAGTAATGATATTAACGATTGAATTATTATGTAAATTTTACATGATCTATGAAATAAAAGTGATCCATTTGGTATAAAATAATTATACTTTAACAAATTGATAAAAAATGCTCGTATACTTAAAACAATTTTCTTACCTTCATAAAGCTATGTGTTCTATTTATATGGAAAAATGTAATTCCTTTCCCACTACCCGAACTTGAGGTACTATTTGGGACACTTCGCGTCAGAGGAATTTTTACATCTACTTGCATCTTTATGTGTGAATGAAAAATTCAAAGTTGTTCCCGAGCCTTGATACGAGAATATTCTATAAAATATTCTAAACAAGGATCGAGGCTACTTTAAAAAGTTACACTTTTATAATATGCGAATCATATGTAAAAATGTGAAATACACTCAAGGCCTCGAGCCCTGATAAGAATACGTGTCATCATAATAACATAGGGAAGTTCCGGGAATTTCATAAGCAGTTATGCTTTGTAGTTTTACACTTCATATAGAAGATGTAAATTACATTCAAACCCCCAGGGGTGACTAAGGACACATGTTTTCTTGATAAAGGGGATTGACATCAGGTACATTGGTCAAATTTTTAGTTTTGTAATTTTTGAGTTAAAATAAAAAATGTAAAATACTTTGTGAGCCCCATTCCTTGCCAAAGGACATACATGGATGATCATTATTCAAAATAGAAAATGTGAAGATCAATGGTTCAAATTTAATGTGATGCATTTATGACTTCCTTCATTAGTACTGATTACATGAAGGAATAAAGGTTTCAAATTTTGATAAGTATTTCAACATTAATACCTTCGTATAATAAAATCAAGCATTTCAAAGCCCTAGAACTATGGATTGGGATTGTGAGAAAGAAAAAGTTTGTTGTAAAGATTATTTTTTAAGAGAGTTGAAGTGATTAAGCATGTAGGTACAATATGAGTACTGAGGAGAATTGAAAGTACAGATAAGTCCCCATGAAAATTGGATTATTAATTAAGTTTTCATAAAAGGTATTTCAAGAGGTTCTTATGGCTTGCATTTCTTCCTTTGCACTTGGATATTTCTATAAGTGCTACATTGTCTGAAATAGAGAACTACAAATAATTTGTGAAGAAAAATGAAGATAAAGACAACTAGAACCCATGTCACTTCACATGTCACAAGTAATTTGGATGAAGTGATAGATACTAACCTAGGGAGTGTATACCTAGCCAAATTCTTACAAAGATTACATGCCCCTGGCATAAGTGATTGCATGGCATCGATTGATTCCAGTAACATTTCTTTAGTTGCCACTTTCCCACCTTCTGTAAATTTCCCAGAATTAGTATGGATTTGTGATGATAATTACAACCAAGAGAAAAGGGAGGTGTTATATAGAATTTTTTTCAGGGTCATCTCTTTGAAACCTAAGGAATTTTGATTGATATTAGGATTTCCACGAGTTAAGAAGATGGTAACAATTGACATACACAAGGCACAAAACCTTTGGAATGGTAAACATGATGAATATGCCAAGATTATGAATACTCAATGGTTATTAAAGAACATAGGTTCCTCTTCTAACGTCCCAAAGAAGTTAATTAGATCACACTTTGTGGCAGAAATTGAACACATCATAACTTTACTGAGTAGGATTGTAGGCTTGAAATAAGCTTATGACTTCCAAGAAAAGATGTGTAGTTATATTTGGATTATTTTGGATAGCATTGAGAAAAATTTTCGTGCAACCTTTATAGCTATATCCATCCATGATAAACTTATTGAGATAGCTGTAAAATTTAGAGAAGGCATTACTTTCAATTGTGAATTCTATATGAAGTCATATCTTGTTTAAAATATTGCATGTCACAAAAAATTCCCTGGTATCTAAAGGATGGAGATCTTCAACACTCATAGGGTGTATGATGTTTACCCTTAGCTGAATTTGGAGAATTGGAGGGAGAATTTTAGAAAGATAAATGATGCCTTCTTTGCACCAATCATATGCCTTTTCAGGCAAGAGTGGTAATAATACAAGATATCTATAGTTTTCAAGAAAACAATAAAGGAATATAGATGTTACTCCATCCAATTTAGGTTCTTCACTTACATAATGGTAAGTGGTTTTGAGCGACATCCTTTCATGCTACCCAAAAACCTAGATGACAAGTGGGAACTCTTGGAAATCTCAAGGAAACTAGTAGAAGTGCATAAGTTGATTGTAGGCAAGAAAATTTAATAAACCAAATTTCCCATCTCAAAAGGAAGATACACTTTCCTAACTTTTGTAAAAGCTAGGCTCTTGGAGGATGAAATGGACAAGTTTTAGCATATAAAAAAATATTATATTAGGTTGGAAGTAAGTTCAATCCTAGGGAGATCATATGAACATGAAGCCCACTATGAAGATTTTTGGGTGGATTGTAGATATGAGGAAGAATTCATATTAAGAGATTACAACAAGATGAATTTATGAAAAATTATTGATTACAAAATTATAGTTTTTCCTGAAGGGTTGGATGATGATAAATAAATAGTGAGATCTTATTATTATGAAATGAAATTGGCATCATAACCAATTACACCACTATACTGGAATTATATAGAGTTAAATAATCTACATACTAGGAAAACACATGTGATGAGAAAGAAATTAACATGGTTAATAGTGAAAAGATTGGATTTTTCTTTACAAAATACTAAGTTATTGAAAGAAAACAGGGACACAAGAATCCTAGAAGAAGATATCACTTCTTTAAAGGAGAGAGATAACCAAATAGACCCATTAGAAGGGAAAAAACCTTAGCCTCCTTCCAAAAGGCTAGCCACTAGGATCATAGAGGAATGGGATGCATCCACAAGTAAGAAATGAACTTCCATGTAGATTCTAACCCAAAAGGATAAAGAAATATCAATGAATACAATGAAGGATGCCCCCATTACTTAGGAAATTCCATTATAATTCAAAGGGGCAGGTGCATCAAAGCCTATAACATAGCAATAAAGTTTCTAGGATCATAAAGCATAGGAAAAAGAATAAGGGGCACCCTAACAAATATTAACCCACAATGCAAGGTGAAAATTACTAAAGAAAAAGAGAAATATAATCTCAAGTGTTTTGTGAGAGATAAAAGACATAGAGTTGTACAAGTATTAGAAAAGGGCACCAAGACTTTAGAAAACTAGGAAATCTTGACCATAAAAGGGCATGCGAAAGGAAGTCAGTAGCTATAGGTCATGGGTTCAATCCCTTTGGATGAAATTCCAAAAATTGAGATGGTTGAAGTGGGAAAGCAAAAGGGAACACATGCACCAGACTTTGCTAACTTAATGCAAAGCTTGGCAACATAAAAGGACATTGACAGTAATGCCTTGAATAATCAGCCCCTGAAAACTTCTGAAGAACATATACTAGAAATACTTAAGGTAATCCAATAAATTTAACAAAGGGAAGGGAAAGAAACAACTATTTCCACTACAACTCAAGGATTAAATACACCACTTGAGATAACAGATGTCAATGAAAGAGAAGAGACACATGCACTAGTATTCATTGATCTATTTCTAGGATTGGTAACAGTAAAAGAAGAAAGTATTAACTCAATGGGAACCCAATTAATAGAAAATCTAGGATTATAGGATGATGAAACAAGTATGGAGTTCCAAGAGATAAACACGAGAATTTCAATACCAACAGTTGAGGAAGATCCATTTAATCAAGGAATTATAGGAGAGTCATCTAGAGAAATTAGTTTTTACATAGGGAAGAAACCTAAAAAGGTGGAAAATATCACAGTAATAGAAAAACCATATGATATTGAAATCCCTATAAATGAAACATTGAAAGAAATCACTAACGAAGTTATAATTCAAGAAGTGGTTGATGGAAAGGAAGAGATACTAGCTAGTGATAAGGCCTAAGAATCAACCACTACAATAAAGGTGTTCATTGGAGATAAAAAATGTACCTGTCCCAAATCATATTGACATGAGGCTTGAGACAACATGGGACTGTCTCCAAGTTGTGGGACTTGAATTGTGGAAAACTTCCAGAGAAGGCTAAATTCATATACGTATTCCTAATGCTAAAACTAGTCCTGGGAATTGAAATACAACTATATAGTTGTATTCTAAAACTCCAAGGGAATAAATCAAGAAAGAGATGCGTTAAATCTAAATCCTAAACTAAGGGAGGTGATAACACCAAGAATAAGGGTGGAGATATTCCAAGTGAGTGAAAATAGGAAGAAAAAAAGTAGGAGATGGCATAAATAAGTGTCATAGTCCAAAATGAAATTCAAATCTCCATTTTCATGGAGCACAAAAAATTTGAGTCTTGCAAGAAGAAAAAAGTATGAAAAATATACCTGTAAATGCAATAGAAGTTAAGAAATGCAATATAACGCAAGCTAGGGAATAAAAATCCACAAAACATGAGTTTTATTTCTCAAAAGGATATAAAATACATTACTAAGTAGAAATAAGGAAAAAATCCTTTACAAAATTCTCAAATTCGAGGCCTGCAACTCATAAACATTTTGAAACATTTTTGATAGAGTTCCTTTACATTTAAAAACACCCCCCTTTAAAAATGAGGGGTTTCTTACATTATATAGAGAAGGAACTCCACCCACCGACAACTTGCATTAAGTTTCTGAAGAGAGGTATGGGCTTCCATATAAATTTGCTTCCCAAGGGTACTTTGTTTACAGGAGAAGACATGGGAACCATACCTCATTAAATTGGTTATTGAGCTACTATGTATGGTATTCATTAATTCCCAACCTGTCAATGTTGATCATGAAGTTTTCTAGTTGCATGCCCCTTCATGGAGTCAACCGGTTACAACAATGTTTCCACTTGGTAGTATCATTTATTTCCCTTGTCAATCAGTAGTATGCCTCTTTTTGATGTTGTCTGGGAGCATGTTTCTACATTGCATTCCTGTTGTCAGCTGATTGCTTATTTATATAACCGAACGGTAGAGCTTTTCCCTACTATTGGTCAGTAGCAACCGTACTGTAACCTAGCACCACACCGCCTCGAGCTATGCCCACATAACTCGACAAACATATTTCTCCACTACCTCCTACTAGCATACATTTTCTTTCGACTGGTATCATTTGTATATGCTACTGGCCAATATCATTTATACATGCTACCGAATGGTAACATTTTTAAATACTACTATATGGTAGTTTCTATATATGCTACCTATGCCATTACGCTACATCTAATCCTGTGATCTCAGTGATGCTTCACTCTACCACCCTCTCCTAATACTAGTTGGTAACAAGTTATAATGTTGTCGAGTAGTAGCATCGAAACATGTTACCGTTTGGTAGAAATTTCGCTACGTGGAACATCGATCCAACCATAACCAGCTTAGCCATTTCACTAATATATCTAGCCTAGATCGCCACATAAGATCAACTCAGTCAAAACTTGGATGATCCATCCATGAGTTACCCCGCAAGTTTTTTGAGTTGTCAAATTTTCAGGGGATGCAAAATTGGACAATAGTTTGGTGACTCATGGGGTAATCTACCTACTAGATTGAAAATATCAGTAGTCTTGAAGCATCCATTGCGCATGGAGTCATCCTGAAAACTAAAATTGATCTGATACTTGAAAAACTCACCCTTGAATTTATTTGAAGCACTACATGGACCTAAAATCATCTGAAACTTTCTAAGCTAGTAATTGATTAATCTCATCATAAGACCTTTCCTGAAACTGGAAAGCATAACAAAAACAAAAGGCACAACTATGTACGAACATGGAATATCATACATGTCCCAAGTGAAACATGTAGATTATGCACAAACACTTATACAAAAGAAGACCTAAACTATTAGCTGAACAATGTGCTACAAACACTTGGAGGAATTAGATATATAATTTAATATATATAATTATGCAATAATATAACCTAATGGGAATGCTTAAGATAAATCCCATTGACTTGGGATTAGTAATGCATCTCCATCAAGGTCAGTCAACTCAAAATAATTTTCTTCTTTATAAGCACTAATGGTATATGGACCACTCCAAATTACATCAAATTTGGAGTGTCTACCTTGTTTGGCTTTATTATCATCCCATTTCAAGACCAAATCACCAAATTTGAACATCTAAAACCTAATTTTTTTTATCAAACCACTGTTTGGTTGATTTATGATGCTGCTCTAATATGATCATGGCAGAATTCCTCAGTTCTTCAAGCTCAACCAATTATGCAATCTTGATCTCTCTTTGATCTGCCACTTTAAATTCTAGCTGTTGGGCCAACTCAAGTGAAGGAAATTCTAGTGACAAAGGAATCCTTCCTTCTTTTCAATAAACAATATTATAAGAGGAAGTTCCCATTTCCTTTTTCATTATAATCCTATCAGCCTAAAGAGTATTCCTCACCTTGGTATGCCATTGTCTTTGATTGATATCCATTTTTCTCTTCATAATCCTACTCAGGTTATTGTTAGTAGATTTTTCTAAACCATTACATTGAGGGTAATAATTGGAAGAAGTCTTCAAATAAACACCAAGTCCAAGATCCCAATCGGAAATCTTAGATCCTAGGAAAGCCTTTGCATTATCAGAAATTATGGTCTATGGGATACCAAACCTTGTGAAAATCTCCTCAAGGAAGTCAAGAATGAATGATTCAGTTGCTTCCTTCAATGGCACAATCTTGGTCCACCTAGTAAAATAATCTATAGTTGTTAAGACCCACTTGTGGCTAACACTTGATGGAGGGTTGATCATGCCAATAAAATCAAGGCCCTATTGAGTAAATGGTTGATCTACTTGAATTGGATGAAGTGGAAGAGTTTTCAACCTCTTCTTGCTAGTGAAGAAAGCACATTCCTTGCATTTTCTGACCCATTTGTGACAATAAAAAATAATGTGGGCAAAAAGTAACCTACCTTTAGAATTTTCATTGTTGTGGATTTGGTTGTAAAATGATCACCAGATAAGCCATCATGAAATTATGTTAAAATTTTCTCTTCTTGCTCACCTTCAATGCACCTAATCAAAAACCCCATCAATATTTCTTTTGAATAAAGTTCCATCCACCATTGCAAAGGGAATGGACTGCAACCTTATATGTCTTCCTTTTTTTTCTTAGACCAAGAGGGTGTACACCGATAGATAGAAAGGTGATCTATATCACTCATCCATCTGTGACTATTGGCCACATCTCCTTTATTCTATTGAATCTCGGCATCATGTGGAAGTTATTCATTCATGAAGGAGGTATCTTGATTATCTTGAGCATCAAAAGAAATTTTCTCACAAAATGCTCTCTCTCTTACCAGTTTTGTGGCCTTAATACTCACATCATAGTCCATTATTTTAGTGACCATCCAACTCTCTATCTCATTTATATCTACCCCCATAATGAATTCTCTCACACTAGAATGTGAGACCAAAACTTTAATATGATGTGTGGAAAACATTCTTTTGAATTTATTTAGATCTCTCATATAGTGGTGAAAACCTTCTTTTCAATGTGACTATATTTCATTTCATAGTCCTTCAATGTTTGACTAAAGAAGGCCACTAGTTATTCCATACCTTCATCATTTTTTTGTGTCAAAACAATAGAAATACTAGCACAACTCCATATGCATAAAAAATAAAATCCTTACCATAGTTAGGATTGAAAAGTGTTGGAGCTTGAGAAATTTCCTATTTGATCTTGGAAAAAAATTCCTTCCCTTTGGTTTTATCCATTTAAGCATTGAATCCTTCTTTAACATCAAGGTGGTGGGCCTGACTAATCCTACAAAATAGAGAATATATCTCCTAACAAAGTTGATCTTGCCAAGAAATGATTGTAGGGATTTTTATGAGTTGACAAAGAGAGAGAAAAGATGGTTGAAATTCTATCTGGATGAATGACAATTTCATCCTTTTAAATAATATGTCCCAAAATCTTAGCCCTAGGGACTGAAAAATTACACTTTTGGGGTTAAGAGACACCCCAAATTCAATACATCTCTCAAATACTTTATCCAAGTGGCTGATGTGATCCTTTCTATACTTTGAGAAGATAGTAATATCATCCCATTATGCAAGGATGAAGTCATTAATGTAACCTTTGAAAGCAATATACATTACTCTCTATGAAATGTGGCACCTATATTTGACAAACCAAAATGAATCTTCTGGATAGGAATATGTACCCCACTAGGTTGTAAATTTGGTTTTAAATTAATCTTATTCCCTAACCTTAATTTGATTAAAACCTGAATACCCATCGAGCATGGAGAACATTTCATCCCCTACAACAGTTTACAAAATATGCTCCATAGAAGTTAAAGGGTAGTCGTCCTTTAGGGAAGCCTTGTTCACATCTCAGAAATCAACACAAATTCTGATTTACCCATTCTTATTTCTAACCAGGACAAGATTGGCCACCCATGTATAATACTTGATCGAAAAAATAATTTTTGTCTCAATGAGCTTGGTTAAATCATTCTTCATGAGGGGCTCTATCTTAGGGTTGACTTTCTTTAGGCTTGACATTGGGATCAAGATCTATGAAATGTTGCACAATATATGGATTAAATCCCTTTATATCTTCATAATCCCAAGAAAACACATCACTGATTTTTTGACACAAGGAAATGAAATCTTTCCTCTCATTATTATCGCATACCTAACAGAAGCTCATTACCTTGTGCAAATGTGACTTATTGATAGTCTTCTTTATTTTTTGCTATATTCTTTTCACCCCCTTTGAATTCATCATCCAAGCTAGAAATGTGCTCCAAGGTGACCAGTCCCTTTGGAAAAAAAAAATTTCCACTGAATAATCTATTCCCCATAGTTATCATGTAAATTATATTGCATCTCTGAGGAGAATCTGACATCATTTTTTATTAACTGAATAAATTGTTCATCACTGTCAAACACTTGCTAACTGGTCTCATTATCCGGGACGGATTGCCTGATTATAACCTTGATACAGTTCTCATTTCTTTTGACAAAATCCTTAGCAGGTGAGAATTTTGATCAAAGGGATGACATTTCACATTTGATCTACCTCTTTTTTTGACTTCCTTGTCACCACATGTAGGTTGAGAGCATAAAAACTCTCCAATAGGTCCCAAAATTTTAGCTTATAAGCTTTCAACAGCTTATTATTTATGGCACAATTCCTGCTTACCTGATGAATAACCAATTGTGTCCCCAAAAATATATAATGCCTTAATCTTCCTCTCTTCAGCAATCAATTAGACCATGCAATAATGCTTCATATTGTGCCACATTATTAGAACATGCAAACTACAATCTATGAGAGAAGAAAAATTTCTTATCCAATGGAGAAATCAACACAATGCTTTCCCTAGCTCCATTTCTGCTTCTTAAACCGTCAAAGAACATCTTCCACAATCTAGAAGAATTATCCTCTTCTTACTTGAATAGTGTAGGAAGAGTAGAATCTTCTTCAAGAATGCAATAAGTCTCAAGTCTAGTTTTCAAATTTTCATCATAAGGATTCCATTCATAGCATATTTTAGTCCATTGATCTAATAAAAGATCAAGTATAGGAGGAGGAGTGGGTTTCTCTTCTCAAATTTACTCTTGTTCATCTTCTTGTGTTAGATAGTTTTCTTGTAGAAGGGTGGTGTCATATGACTCAATATGATAAGAAAATATGGGCTCAGCCTATATGGTAAATTTATTACTATACCTAGTTGTTAAGAGCATATAGGTCCAATTTGAAGACAAATAGCCAACTACTTTGGTTGTGAAGTCTCTTGACAAGAAAATGGAAAACATGGGATGCCATTAAATGACTGATATATCATGGGTTATGGTTAGGATTCGGAAAGCATGAAGTGTTAATTATATATATTTAATCACTCCTAATACACCAATAATTAACCCATCAAGTTGTTAAACTCCTTTAAAAATAGGGGTGTACTTAAAACCTAAGACATCAACAATTTTCTTTAGCATCATAGAGGTACTAACCCCTGAATAAGTCATACAATTATCAACCAAGTTTTTACCCACATTTAGTGACATATAAAATGGTTGGGTCTTGATAACTTTACTTACTTGATCTTCCTTCGCTCCAAAAATATTGACCGTAGCATGTGTCTTTTGAATCACTGGGTCAACTAGGGGAATTTTCTTGAGAACTTCACATAGGAGTTCCCTTTGTGATAGAATATCCAAAGCATCCCACATTCATCTTCATTTTCTCCATAATGATAAAAGGGAGACCCATAGATTTTTCAATTTTGGTACATGATTGTTCTTTATTAATTGTTTCAAGGCTGAAATACACTTCTTTGGTTGGGGAGAAACCTCCTTGCTAGGAGCCTTAGGTACTCTACTTTTATCTGTGGCAACTTCCTTCTCCTTGTTGACAGTATTGCCTTGATTAGAAGAGGATGTAAGTTGAGATTCCAACATTATTTTCTCAAACCTTGTATTATAAACCACATTAATTTGAGTTCTATTAGAACTTCCCACTACATTAATATGGTTAAACAACATTAACCATATGATACATTTGGTTGATTACATGATAAACTACATTCAACCTTATGTATCACATTAATTTTCACCGAGACTAGTGCTTGAATAGAACTAACAATAGGAGGTGGATGAGGATCCATTGAGTGGCCACTGAAGTGACTTTTGAAAACACCATTATGATATTATAATAATACATGTTTAGATTTCTCCTCATTTATGTAAAAAGGATAATGCCATAAAATTATCTCTTATACAAAACCATATCTAAGAACATAATTCATAACAAGGATATGGAGACACAACCTCTGTTGAGAAATCAAATTTTTAGGATAAGTGCACTCGATGAGATAATTTACTATATCCATATACCAAGGTAAATAGGCAATGCCAATATTATCTATATAATAAATTAATTCATTTACAATATCAACATCTAATAAACCCTCGAGTCCAAAGGGTTTTTGGCTAGCTAATCGTTGACTATTTTATCCTTGAAATAATTTAAGTTAATATAAGTCAAATCAAACTCATCGAGAAGAGTGATCATACATACAAACCTTTTAGAAAGGGTTGGCTACGTAAAAAATGTTAGATGTCCTTAATATTTCATGATCACCCTAGTTTCTTGATTTAGATTATAATGCATTATAAATTTAGTAGTGAACACTATGGTGAGGAATTAATTTTTAGCTTTAGAATATTCTATTTCATATTTCAAGAGTACATAATTGATAAAATAAAAAACTTGTTATTTTCCATCATCATCTGATTGGGAAAGCATACAATCTAGAGAAACATCACTTACACATATATATAAAGAATAAATGGTTTATCATAGTGTAAATCCATGAGAGTAGGAGAATATAAAAGTAAGCACTTGATAAATTTAAATTCTTCATAAAATTATTTGGTCCACTCAACAACATTCTCTTTCTTTCATAGGTTGTTAATAAGGTTGACTAGACAAGTAAGGTCTAGAATGAATCTATATATAAATCCTGATTTAATAAGGAATGATTAGATTCCTGATTTACTTGTTGGCGAGACCATTTTTAGAATAACATTAATTTTTATGGAATAGACATTGATACCCCATTTCCATATGATATATCCTAGGATTTTCTAATTGTCACTCTAAACACATACTTTTATAGGTTCAGGATGACACTGTATTCAATTAGTCACGTAAGAATGATGATAAAAATTGTACATGATCCTCTCTTTTTATAGCCTTCACCAAAATATCATCAACATAGGAATCAAAAATTTTGTTGATCGGGTCATTAAATACATGATTCATCATTTGTTTATAGGTTGTTCCTATGCTCTTTATGAAAAAATTCGTGACTGTATAACAAAAGGTTCCCCAGGGGTGGTTAAAAGATTTAAAAAAAAAAATTCATAAATATTGATCTGATTATAACCTAAGAACCCACCCATGAGAGAAAATATCATATTTTTTCATCTCATGAGAAATCACATCAATAGAAGGAAATGAAAAATCATCTTTGGAACACAATATGTTAATATCACAAAAATCAATGCAAATTCAAATCTTGTCATTATTTTTCAAGACCAAAACAATGAAGGATAAAAAGTTAACATAATATACTAGTTTAGTGAAACCAACTTTGAGGAGTTTGATGACCTTATATTTCACCATTCATGATATTTGAGGTTTCATTGGTAGAGTTTTGTTTGATCAAATTAGCTTCAAGTTTCATGAATAGATTATGTATGATAGCGTCTTTGTGGATACTAATCATATTAAAATAGGAGAAAGAGAAAAACTTACATAACTCAGTGAGAAAGATCTTATGGTCTTCAACTTCTTGTGGTGATAGTGAAGATCTAAGTTGTATGATCCTTGTCTCTTCCTCTATTTATATGTTTAGGTTAATGGTATCTTCAATGAGAGAAGTGTTACCTTATTGAAAATTTGGTGATACTAGAATGAGGTCCAAAAGCTCCTCTTGAATTTCACATACATCAAGGTATTTGATGGAAAAACCCTAGTCTTTGATCTTGCAATAAGAATTATAGTTTTCGTTTCCTATGGAGAGGAAGGAATCAAAATTATGGAAAGACCACTCTTATGATGCAAGGTAGGAAGGTTTTCATAATTATGCAGATAATCGAGGATGGATTCATTTTTTTCAACTATGTCAAGGATCATTAACCCAAGGTAGTCTATATCGATAAAAAATTCCTTGAGTAGGGATCCATCCTTAATGAGAGGACCACCTCTTAGTGATATAAACAAGTTGACTTTAATAATCCTATAAAAAGGATAATACCATTTATAAGTAGTGGAATTCGTATTATTTATCTATTTTTGGATTTTAAGAATTGACACAATATATATGAAATCAAAATCCTAAACTAACCTTTAGGTAGTATTCATATATAAATACAAGTGTTTGAATTTTTTCTAATAGACCTCTATAAGTTGGTTGGTGATAAGATGTGAATCACAAAGGATTTGAAGTATCCAAATGATGTGTTTGTAAGATAAGAGAAGACAAGTTAATAAGGATTTGTATTTAGTTATATTATTGGTGTAGTCAAAATCTAAAATAAAACCTAAGGGTAAGATCACCCTCCTAGGAGAAATCAATATCTCACTTTCTCGTAACCTTATGGCACAATTTTCTCCATCATAGTACATGATCCATAAGTTGTATTCAGGGAGAGGTTCATAAGATAAAATGGATGAAGGGACCTGATTATCACTAGTCTAGACCATATTCACATCTTCCATTGTAGCCAAAGAAGGTTTATCTTTCTTATTTTTTGGTAAGCATAAATGGTACATGGAAGCCCCCTATGGATCAAATGGAAGTATAAGAGGTAAATAATCTTCTATGATGTTAATAATATGTGTAGTGGTTTTCAAGGACACCATCTTGATTTCTAATTTAGGGATTTCAGTTGGCGAGAAAATTTCCTTTCCTACTTCAGGATTCCCCTTTGTGTTTTTCTTGCATGCGAGAGGATCAATATTTAAAAGAGTGGGTTTAAATTTAACATTAGCCTTTGGAATCTATTTTTTACCATTTTCTAAGGATTTGGGTATCTGTAAGTCATTTATAGGTAATTCATGATGAACATGAGTTCCTAGAAACCTTATAATATTGGCTTGGATTATATCAAATGGGTTTGGGTCTCCTTTAGTAATGAATTTTTTTCCCAAATTCAAAGGATAGATTTACTGAAAGAACATTGAAGGAATGACCTTCATTCATTGGATCCATGGTAAAATTAAGACCATGTTATAATTAATTTCTCAGTCTATGACATAAAATTTAGTGAGGATCCTTTTCAGAATGTGAGTTATGGGGAGGATAATAGTGCAAATTGTTGTATCTCTAATACTGTCATACCTACGAAGAGTATTTTGAGTTGATAAGTAATTGGTTACACCATATCCAATATTATGAAAAAAATGAAATTGAGTTGATGTTGTAACTACCCCATCATCAACCATATATTTCTTTACTAAATTATCATCTATCCAAAAATGCAAATGGATATTAGGGTCTCCTCTTCCAGTAATATTTGTATTTACGAGTAGTTGGCACAAATCAAATAAACAACCCACGTCTCACATCATAGCACATGGAGGCAACATATCGATGTCAATATGGTTAACATGTGCCCATGGTAGGATTGTGATGTAAGCTAAATGTCCAAGTCCCATATAATCTAAACATGTGAGTTGATGGGATGGAGAATTATTTCAAATTTTAAGAAATGGAATATGGGATAATGCCTTAGAAAGGTCAATGATGATATCATAACTCTCTATTGTTTAGGGATTCTATTATTTTTAACTTCAGAAGGACCCTACAAAGGGGCATTAGAGACTTGGTATTATTTTTTTTCTGGTAATTAAATTGGTATCTTTGTTGATTTGTAATTCAAAAACACTGATCATGTGTGGATATCCTAGTGTGCCTAGACATGGGGTAACATTAGGATTAACTATATTTGAGTTTAAGGCTTTAGTGTCATGACTTCTAACTGGGTTTTTTTATTGTTGTTATTGGTATTATGTTTGTTGTGGTGGTGGTTGTGTTTACCATTTTTGTATGTTATTTGGTTGCAAGTTATTTTGAAGGAAATTTTGTTGATGGTTTGGGAAAGGTTTATGATAAATTCACAAGTGGGAATTTTGGGGTGCAATAAGACCTAAATGAGACAATTTCTAACTGGTGAGGCTATTTTCCCCTAGAAATTATTTGTTAAAAAATTGTCTTTAGTTTTAGGGGAGGCATTAGATGAGTTTTTTTATAATTCCTTATAGGTAGTTTTATCACAACCCCTGAACCTATGAAGTAAACATAATAGGTCAGCATAATAGTTATGTGGATAATGGTTTTACAATTCCACAACTTGCTCGAAATTGTCAAAGTTATTGGGTAGCCACGATTGGGACCAAAGTTTTTATTTTTATATGGACCCTCTCAGATCTTGTTCTAAATTTCATGTTACCTCTAGTTTTGATTCAAGTTATGATTCATATTGGCATTAAGAGATTGGTTAAATTCACCTATATTACCGTAGGTTGATTATTATTGATGCGGATATTACCATTATGGTTATTATTATTTTTATTGGGCTGATTAATTATATTTTTAGAGAATTTGGAATTTTTTGGTTGATCTGTACCACTATCTGTAGTGACATTATGGTTTTAGTTAAGTACTTTAGACGATGCGAATTCTATGAATATTTTGTAATATTTTTTGTTTAGTTTAGTATCCCCTGGAGTGTTGGTTGAGAAAAATAAGTATTCCATTTAAATAGTAGATCCTATTTCCACTATCTATTACCACCTAGTTAATCCTTAACTTGCTCTATAAATGTTCATCGTAAGATTTGTAAGGTAAGCTTAATACATTTTCCCTAGTATTGTTTTTGAGGGTGTGGATGAAAATATTGCATAGCTACGATTGATCCATGTTTAGGGTGTTGACAGAGGAATAAAGCAATTGTCACCATCTCGAGATGAAATGTAAACTTTACTCATTGGGTTCTTGTTTAATATAAAGAAAATCCATAATAATAGTATTTACGAGCTTGTTCATATCAAAAGCATTGATGAATTCAGCTAAAATATTCTTAAATGAGTGAATTAATCTTTTTGAAAAGTAGTAATACCAATCAAGTGTAGTTACTTTGATGGTATTGAGGAAGATATTTGTAACAAATCCATCCCATGGGAGTAATTCATGAATTGCAGTGGCATATAATTTTATGTGAGCATTATCATATCCTAGACCCTTACATTCTAGTACCTTGGAAAGAGGATGGGGGAGAAACACCATGTAGATGGTGGAATACAGAGGTTCTTTTATATATTAAACATAAATTCCCAATATGCTGAAATTAGTAGCAAAAGTGATTATTGTGCCAACAAGTGGTTGTGGAACTTGAAAGTTTCTAGTAAAATGGGGTATTGGAGAGAAAGTGTGGGTTGGGTCATTTGGTGTGTAAAAGGTGGGAAAGAAACCATTGAGTTAGTTAGATCTGGAATATAGGTGCATGTAGGGTGGTGTGGGACTTGTTAGAGGGATTGTTGAGTGTTTTGGGGAAAGGTAATTAGTAGTTTAGGATAAGTTCTAATAGAATGAAAATAGTGTAGACAATTTTGTTTGGCTATATATCCTTTGACACTGTTGGTATCAAAATTGTACACTTGCATGCAAAAAAAAACCCTCCCCACTCTTTTTTAACACACTCTATTATCTCTTTGTTCACTTGTTTATCTTTGTATGGATTTTTGTCTATAGTTTATAAGGATTTATTACACATAACATATCTAGAAACATCTATCCCTAGCTCCATGAAGTCAAAGTACAAATATTCCTCTTAGGTCGAAACATCAACTTTGGTTGGTTTGTCGAAATATACAACTCAACCTAGTGTATAGTTTTGGACCGACACATTGTGCACTAAAAATTTTCAATTACATTGTCTTTATATGAACTAATATTCCCTCTTGGCCAGTATTTCATGATATGATAACCATCATAAGCCTATATAAGTAATTCGTTTACACCTCATTTAGGGTCTTGGAACTTTCAAGATATGCTCATTTAAAGGAAAGCACAAAAAACACCCTAAGATCCCAAAAATACAAAATAAATCATGCACATCAATTAGGGTGGTACTCTCTACAAGTCCTAAGTCACCTACCAGGTCTAAGACTCTCCATCTTCTCTCCACAAGAAATGATAGTGACCCTTCCCAAATGTTTGAACAAGTGTGAAACTCAAGTAAGGTATTATTAAAGATTTTTTTGTCAATTTTTTATTTCACTA
This sequence comes from Taxus chinensis, assembly GCA_019776745.2. Classification (NCBI taxonomy): domain Eukaryota; kingdom Viridiplantae; phylum Streptophyta; class Pinopsida; order Cupressales; family Taxaceae; genus Taxus; species Taxus chinensis. Next base: position 468,471,737 of record CM034152.1, read on the forward strand.
TGGTAGATATCACATATTAGGAGAATGATGTACGGTTCGACCCCTCTTTATAATAGTGATGACATCAGCAGTGCACAGGGGTGCCCATAACCCACCTAACTTTATTTTTTAGGAACTCCAACTTGCACCATGAGGGTTTGATTAGAGTTATAGAGCCATTCTGAAGGAGATTAAATAATATTTACACATAAAAAAATAATTTCAAGGAAATAAAGGTACACAAAAAGTTTTAGACCCAAAATCACAGTGGGTCCAAGGTTGTATAAAATGGTCAATACCATAAAAATGCTTTAGACCTAACTATCCAATTTTGAATAGGTACAATTTTAGGTGTTAGTTTTAGTAAAGAATAACTGTGATTGTTAGATTAGCATGTTCCTATACTCATATCACTCAGAAGCTCTCATATCAACACACAATTAGCTAATTGAAATCTCTCCTTTGTTTTTTGATAGTTCCTAGATCAATGATAACTTTATGAAGCATTATTCTGATTTGGGAAATTAGTGTTAGAAGTTAATTGAATCACAGTAGCCTCCTGTTGCATTATTTCATCCATTTTATGTATGTTAATTAGAGACACATTTAAATATTAAAAGGGAATGAAATAGAATGATTAGAAAAAAGTGAAATCATTTGGTGAACTTGACCTCTAATCAAACATCATAGACCTAAACGTAGTGTCCTTAGGGTTTCATATGATATTCAAGTCTAATTTTTTTTATAGCGATGGCATCCTCTAGTGTTCCATCTAACTCGTTATTTGAGTACCTCAAGTGCCACTCCTCATGAACGGATGTGTTTCATGACATGTTACATAAGATAATGGTACCCCCTAATGTATCTATGGAGGATGTAGATGTTATTATTCATAAGGATATTTCTCCCCTCTTTAAGGATTTTCCTCCATATCCCTTTATTAACAATGGAATTACCATCTAAATTCAAGTTATGGTGCATAAAACTTTGGTCAAGCATGTTCTTATTGAAAAATCATATGACCTCAATATATGTACTATTTTCTTCCCATGGATAAGGTATTCCTCTTAGTGCATTGGATCCTTCTAATATTATCATTTTTGCATATGATAAATTCCCTCACATGGTTTTAGGTTTTATGAATATCCCCATCGCCCTTGGTCACAAAACCCATAATCACCGTAATTTAAAAATTATTCTAGGGCTCCCTTGGGTATATGCCTCACATATTACCTTAGAAATTAAGGGCTTGAAATTTTCTCATTAGGACTCTACATACTTATACAAATGGGATCCTTCTCCTTTCAAATATCTTTCTTCTCAATCCCAAGATTCTCCTAGTCCCTCTACATCTATCTCCCCTTCTCATTGTAATAAAAAATTCACATGTTTACCTTGTCCACCCATACTATATTGAAATAGTTTTTCTAGGGTGGTATTGTTTCTCTCCCTCCATCATCTGAGGTTTCCACGATTCATCCTCCTAGTTATAATTTCAATGCTAATATTTATTATAATTTTAAATACTACATCAGAAACCATACTTATCGATGTACCTCATTACAACATATTATTCAATATCTAATTGATTCACATGCTATTTATTAGGACTCATCTTCCTCACCTATTTCTCCATCTGTTATGTTTCAATCAGATAATTTGTAGAGTACTTTTCCTCATATTAATCCTAGTATTTCATCTATTGTGCACACTTCTTCCATCAAATTTCTAGATATTACACACACTATGAATTTGATAAGTATCATATGGCATGACACTCATTATATGTCTACCCATCATGCTCCTTATATTTCACCATATTCTTTGACTATAATAATTGACAATGAATATAAGCTAAATGCTAATGTAGACACCAAATTTAGGTCACACTCCCCCTTTACCCCACAAGTATATTAATTTAATTACCTAAAATTAAATTAATGTCCATTCTCACAATATTCAGTATTTAATTACCTTAATTGAACTAATTTCCACCTCACCTAGACACCTCACCCCACCACATCACCTAGAAACTTCATCATAGACCTATTCATAACATGTTTCCTTTTAACTAAGACTTAGTTAAACCCTAAAATAACATGCCTATTCTTCCTCTAACCGCATGCCTGCTTATGTAAGAAAAATATCCCATTTCAATCCATGACAATGGGTAGAACTAGCCAAAAATATTGCCAAGATCTGCCATTTTAGAAAACCTAGGATTTCCCACCTTAACCAACACCAGTCAACCCTAAAATGATGCCGGTCACCTCTAACCGTCATCGATTACCTCATAGTCATTTTGGGTAACCTTTTATTGAGGTGGGAATAATTATTCAAGTTTTGGAGAAGAGAGATCTGCATGCAAGCTCACACCAGAGAACTCTTTCACATCTAGATATCCTGTACCAACACCAAGAACTGATCTGAAGGGAAATAATCTACGGTAACATTCTGGGAAGCATGGCCGTGACATTGACCACCAGTTCCATAAATCAACCATCACCTCCATCCAACCACCAGGTCTGTAAATACAAGTAATTACCTTTGGATCTGCATCTTTCCATACTTAGATTAGTTTCTTTATCTCTATTTGGGAGTCCTAGTCTCTTTTACATCTCATCACCTCTCACCTTCCTCCTAATCCCTCCACCTAACCACCTACAACCTCCCAACCCTCCATACCTGACTCTAGAAACCTCTGAGTATTCCTAACACTATTATCACTTCACCATTCTCTATCTATTCTCTATGCAATCATAGATAATAATCAAAACCCAACCTTATTTAGTCCCTATCATACTGACCCTACTTATGTTGGTTAGCCTAAAATGTCACTGGTATCCTCTAAACTAGTATCAATCATACCAAACTGACATCAGTCTCTGTATCTAGTAAATCTGCCGATAACAACAACCTAGTAACATTCACCTAAATAACCTAAACCACTCAAAACTTGACCTTGACATGTTCTAACCACCTTATTCATCTGTCTAACTTCCAGATCAGATCACAACCTAGCTTGTTAGATTATATTTGATTATTATACCTTAATGAGACACTTAAATCATATCAACTACAATAGGATACTACTGGTTTACGTTATTTCTTGCACTAAGTTGTGTTAAACAATGGATTGAAAACCATCTAGGAAGTATCACACTTCCCGGATCTAGCACATGCTAGGTAGTCCACTGACATATATTGTTTAATATTCTTCTTGTGGTCTTGTTTTTTATTTTAGGTATTTCCTCCTATCAAAAAGGAAGTTCTCGCAATCAGCACTAGATCAAGAAATCAGAATGCACACACTCTATTATCATCTTCATTCTCAGGTATTCCTCCTCACCATTACCCTATCTATTTTTCTCATACGTACGTAAATATTTGGTGAAACATTTTGGCACACTCAGTGGGACCCTCTCTTGGGTTCATTGGAGTTTCTTCATATAGGGAAACTTTTTGTGCATTTATTTCCTTTTGAAAATACATATTTAATCTTCTCCCTAGTAATATTCTTTTCTTTTAATTGTCTAAACAAAATTTTTTTTGGTACTTGAAATGAACCAATTATTTTTTCTTGCATTTGTATAGTAGTGAAAGACCATGTCCTTGACCTATTCATCATTTGCTTCATCAAATATAATTTTCGATTTGGGTTATACTTTTTTTGCATTTCATCCTTGTATGTTGCATTATTAGCTCACATTTAAAAATGAGGGAAACCTATACGATGGAAGGCATGCCCAACTGATGGTTGACACAATTGAACCACAGAGCACAATTTATTCTCTCTCTCTCTCTCTTTGCCAAACTACAAAAATTTAAATTTACACATCTTCTTAAATAAAATACCACCTGGAAGAAGCTATCAATGATCACACGATTAGAGGATTGACAGTGAGTTCCCAAATGGTTTCTTTGTCCAGTCATAACTCAGAGAAATGACCGCCTTCACCATAACATAACCTGAAATGGCCCTTTTAGAATTTATTTCTTCATAGGATGCCTTCCCAACCAAAATCTCTATTCTAAATTCACAAGTTAGTCTTAAATAACATAAGCTAAAAAAAACATAAAATTCACTTTTAGGATTGCGTGTTTCTCTTAGCTTTATTTTTTACTTGCGTTTTGAGGTGTGAGGTTATGATTCTTTGTTTTTATTATTCCTTTCACACTCTGCCATCATAGTTAGAGATTTTTTTCTATTTCTGAGTGTGTCAGGACCTCATCTCATCATTCTCATATTTCTGGGTTGATTCTTCATCTAGTTTAATTAAAAAAAAATGATTTTTTTCATGTCTTCTAATTTCACATTAACCGGTGTCGGTCTAGTGACTGTCATCAGTTTACATCTAACCATTGTCGGTTTACTTAACTGATGTCAGCTTCTAGATCTTTTGGTTATTTTACCTAAAACAAACTTCATCACCTATTATTTTCTATTTTTGGTCCTCATGACATCATCATATTCCCAACATTCTAGTATCTCTATCAAGAACAATTTCCCCATTTCATTTTTCATCAGTTCTGCTCATTTTTCTCAAACTGATGTTTTCCCATAGTGACCAATATTAGTTATCAAAAACATCATTGGTTCCCATTTAACCACCATTGGTCATACTGATCATCCCTATGTTTGATTTTTAATAAAAACGCTAACAAGATTTACCCCCCAGACTTCTTCCTTCTCTACTTCTGTTATTTTCTGTGGCATTTATAGAATACAATTTTACCAGGTCAAAACTAATTCACATGGTGTTGACTCGTAACTAAAATAATGCCCTTATATTTCATGCCAACCATCAGCCACTTCTACCTTGTCCATCGCCTCCATCCATCCTGTCACCTATGGATCCAACTCAACCTATCACCATTTCTACTGGTGATGGGGAGTTCACAAGACTCGTTGATCATAATACCTTGCCTTACAGTACTATCTTTCCCACTCATCTACCTGAGACTCCTCAAGAAAACTAGTGTACGCCATGCCTGTATCTATTCCTCCTACCCTCGCACCCACTTCTGTGTCAGTTACCACTAGCTCAGTGCTTCCCTCATTCACATTACCCCATGTGGTCTTTCAATTAGGTCCCACCTCTACCATAATTACTGCCTCAATGATATCTATTGCACCCTTGGTGTCAACTGTTCCTTCACCAACTTCCTTAAGCATGGCCCCATCTACCCCCTTTTCATTGTATATACCAATTGCATCACAACCACCTCTAGTGTCAGAAAACCATACCCCATTCTAAAATATGGTTCTTTCCATCCCTCAGTCTCTACCACCTATTACACCGACAGTCGTTGCAACCACCCCACCTATTTACATGAATCACCAAAAACCCCCAATCTCGTCTATCAATTATTCGGGGTAAATTCCACCTGTATCTATTCCCCCTTCATAGTTTTCATATTTGACACCCTCATGTACTGGGATGTCATCCACATCATACACCCATCATCAACCTCCCTTTACTGCAGGAGGCACCCATTCATCACAACCCACCAATGACCTCATTAGGATAATGATGGAAAAGATACATACATTAGAAGTGTCAGTTTCCGGCTCTCATAACTCCTTCCCCTATGAAAAAATTTGTAATGAGCCTATTCATCCATGAATTCCGATCTGCCCATACCCTATGCATTGGGAAATGCCCAAGTTTAACCATTTCAATAGCAAAGAGGAACCACAATAACACATACAGTCATTCAAACATGGGTGCTACCTGATTTCCCATGATGATGCTTTTCTCTTAAGAACATTTCCCATGTCCCTAACTGGACCCGCCTTAGATTGGTACAACAATTTACCTTGACATTTCATCTACTCCCTAAACCAAGTGGGTAAAGCATTCCTGGATCACTTCTCGATCAATGTAATAAAAAAAGTCACCATGAATGATCTATATTCGATACGACAATATGATGATGAATCTATCACAGATTTCATTTCTCGCTGGCGAGGTCTTATCAACTAATTAATGTTCCAGTTACCTAAAACTAAACTTATTGAGTTATTCACTAGAGCTTGTGATAGACACATCTCACCAACTCTGTAGGTACAAACCTTTTGAACCTTTGATGAAGTGTTCACCATGGAATGAAATCTGGAAATTTGGACCATTGAAGAAAAGAAAATTAAATTACGAAACAATTATTCGTCAAAAGCAATTATTCAAAATATAAAGGATATGCCAATGAGGTATATCTCAAAGTGGGTCCATCTCCTCCCTCTAATCAAGCCCAACCTTCTTCCAATTTTTCCCCTGTCTAGACCTTTCAGTTTTAGTGGGAACAATGGAGGTACACTTCAATTGGAGAACCCTATTATTTAGTCTTGGAAAAGCTTCATAAAGATGGAGCCATTACACTTCCTCCATAAAACCTCATACTGGTTTCAATCCTACTCATCCTGTGCCTGTATGGTATAAGGAACACGACTACTATAATTATCATCATGTTAAAGGCCATAGTCATGGTAACTGCATAAATTTTAAGAACATTGTGCAGGAGATGATAGATAATGAAGACATCCTCATGGACAACCCAAATGCATTGGAAAATCAAAATTTACATATCTTTAAGAAGCCTTTCCCTAATGAAAAACCATCATCTAATAAAAATAGTGAACCTTCAACCAGTGAGAACAATCTCTGTGAAGTCCATGCAATTTTTGATATTGTACCGGTCGTTCCTCAAACTTCACCTATTTCGTTTATTGAGGAAATTTTGGCACAAGATCGTCTACCCATAGAGGAGCATACATCTTTTACTCCTTCACCCAAATAGAAGATCCCTTCATCTCTCCATGATTTGACAAAGGAACCCACATTTTATACTAGTACCATCCCACTATCTACCTCATAACCTACCAAACAGTCAATAATATTAAATCTCCCATTCATAGGAGAATCATCATCGACTTCTCCTACACCAAGGGAGAAGTATACCTCACCTCACCTACCATATCTCCTACCCATGGGATATTATTTATACATGCCACTACATATTGGGGGAATTTCTCCCTCAGCATCCAAGGAACCCATTGACATGATATCAACTCTTTTAGCCACAGAGTCTGAGGCTAACCAATTCCTTGTCTCACAGACATATTTTATAGGGAATGCTACCAAACAAACTATATCCCCTCCTACAGCAGTCCTGTTTTCACATATGGATGATCGCTTGGATTACGTTGATAATTCCGTGCTTTGGTGATGTCTTCATTTCCCCTTTTTGACTTAAATGCAAATGTTTCCTAAAGATACTTCCATGATCTACCTAAAGGTATTTCCAGTAACTAGATCAACCCTGATAATGTGTATCGAAATGAATTATTCCTCATCCAATCTACCTACATCCAAACCTTTACCCATGACTAAAACCATTCAAATACCTAAGATCCTACCCACACCTATATATTTATCTGTATCACGACCGATCACTACCTTGGGTGTCATGATGACATCAAGATTTACCCATCCACTTGTTAAATTGGACTTAGTAACATCTAACCAAACCCACACCAAATTTATTCCTCCACCTAAAAGGAAGACATAACCTTCTAGGCCGCATACACCAGTCTCACCTAACACACCTCTATCACTGTCACCCCTTCCGTCCATCCTAAGGCCTCACCCATCAACCTTGGCCACACAGTCTCCTACCCAAGGCCAGTTAAAAGCTAAATAACCTACTGCTTCATCAAGATGCTTCGTTACACCTCATTTACCTGCACAAAAAACACCCACACCATCACCCATGCATTTCTTACTACATATACATCCACTAGTTACTATAAATCCAACTTTTTCTATACAACTTCAACCCATACCGTCTACCCAGCCTCTACTAACAAGTTACACTACAAATCTATTGTCCTCATGGGTAACCCATCCTCTTCCACCATCTTATCTCCCTTCTGCATCATGTATGCCCATGTCACCTTTATCCAAGAAGGTTTAACCCAAAGACAAGAACCCATTACCCTCTAATAAGGTAGTTAAACCAACAAAAACTTCCATTGCTAGTTTTTCTACTACACCTTTACCCAAGAAGATGCCATCAAAACCTAGGAAAATACCACTTACTAAACCAATAGTCCAACCCATTCCTAATCCTATAACACCTGTTCCCTCATGATCATCTGTACGTTTACCCAAACCCACACTCACTTCCCATTGTGATTTGTTGGTAGGTTCCTACACCAACATTCTAACCAACCTCTTAGACCTTACGACCCTCTCAAACCCAAAGTAAAAGGGTTTGATGAAACTAAGATTTTTGCCTATCGTCATGTACCAGGACATGATGTAGAAAATTGTAAGGCTCTAAAAACCATTCTTCTCTAACTTTGACCTCCTAAAAAAAATTCCAATGACGATGACCTTCTCTATGAGGACCATGGTCCACCTTCACCTATCACCACACATAATCATCCCTTGCTTCTTCAAAGACCTGCATCTCCACCCCCACAACCTTTTTTTCCACCTCTAAAATTTTTGATCAACATGGTCCTTATCAGAGAGTTATCCAAACCACCACCCAAATGCCAATGTGCCCAACTAACTATATAAGGATTTCCCCCCATTAGGATTTTCCCCATCATGCCATTACACTACTCATCCTACACCTTCTCCATTTACCACCTCCCCTTAGATTAACATGGTCCAAGTTGCCACCTGTGCCTAGAAGGACAAAGGAAAATAAAAAGCAACTAACCCATCAACCAACCCTATTCCTAATATACCATCTGCATCCATGCCCAAAATCACCATTTGAGGATCCAAATATCCTATCTCTGACAAGGTCACCCACTGTACAATGATAAAACAATTACATTATTCCCCTCTAAAGATGTCTTTGTACGATCTTGTCCAAAATTCTAAATCTCATAGACAAGCCCTTATGCAGGTTTTACAATCTATCAAAGTTTTACCCAATGACCCCACACCAATGTCCTCCATTATCACCCCTCACCACATGGCCTCACTTACCAAATCATCTCCTTCTTCTACCCCCATTACAACTCATGAAGTTTCCACCCTCAATTTCTCTGATGAGGAGATTATACCTCTCCAGTCAGATGATCCCAAACCCGCCCTTTTCATTTCCATCTATATCGATAACATACACATACGATGTGTCATGATCAATGGTGGTCCTAACATTAACATCATCTCCTCCCACGCGTATAATCAAATGCACATACCTTCTAATTGTATGCATAATAACCCATTATGCTACACTCCTTCAATGATGCTATCACCTCCACCCTTGGAACCATTATTCTTCATATTCGTGTGGGCCCTCGCACTATCCTAGAATTATTCTACTTCTTAGAGGGAGATTTCTAGTATAACCTATTACTCAAAAGACCTTGGATTCGAGTCATGGGTTGTGTCCCTTCAACTTTACAATGCTGTGTAAAATTCAAACATGAAGGGCATAACTATACCATCCCAGCCAACCCATTACCATTCAAAACTTGTAATATGTTGTATCAACCTAATTATTTCCTTATACTAGTCAAGGCATCTGCTGCTACCTCCACTTCTTCTTCACCCACAACCCCATCTACTAATGCTGCCACCACCTCTCCTACACCTAACTCTTCTATTCCTACTATTACCTCAGCCTCTATATCTAACCCATTTACTTCCCATCCAACCGATACCCCTCCTGCCCAATCATCTAGTGATTCATCTATCCCCATAATTGTAGTCATATTTTATACCCTTAGACCAATAGTTTAATCCCATTCGTACCAACCTATATCCTAGAGGGCACTGGGCACTCACCCAAGGAATGTGCAGGTGTCGAGTCTCTCCTTTATGTGAGTCTTGTGAGAATGCACCATCTTATGACAAAATCAAATAAAAAAGAATAGAAAAGAACCATGAAACATTCTAAGAACCTAGAACAAGTTTTCACCCCATTGCATCCAAAAAAGAGAAATAGAAAACAACATATGGAAATGGTTCATACAGAAAGGAAATGTGCAAGGGTTATATTCCTGAACACACATATGATTTATAATAGATCCTTATAATCATATTAATGAATTCAATAACCACATTACATCCCTTGAGGTCATAAAAAACCCTCATATAACAAGGCAAAGCCAAGTCATGCATCAGAACTACACTATGTTCATCACATTAGAAAAATGATTGTAGACACATCCCTCTAAATGTGTAATCACTTTCAGAGTTATCCTAATCCTACTCCCTAGAACCCTCCATTATATTTCTACAGAGATTCACCTCTCTTCAACTCTGTTCTTTTCTTCTATCAGGTGCTTGTATTTATAACCTTAACAACCACCGCCATGCCTTTCTGAAGTTATAGATAGATTTCCATGTGTCAAATTGGTCCTCCATCAGAGCATGCCTTCTCAAATCCAAGCTCTCCACTCTTTGTAATGATGCCTTCTTCAACCTTCCATCGCATGCTTGGAATATTCCCTTTTTGATCCCACAATTGCTAGGTTGACACCTTATCCAAAAGGGTCTCACTTTTCTCATGTGTTGCCTGGGACACTGAATGTGGCTAAGTCCAAAACATGTCTTACCTTTCATGCACGCACCATAAGTTCTAAAAAACACTGCTAGAACCCTTCTCTGTGTGCCTTCAACCCATGCATCCATGTGCCTTCTCATCCTTATCCAATATTCTGGGGCCCAACAGTGACTCGCATATTGACTACCAATCCCTTAGAAGGTGTTTTTAACCACCTCACTCTAGGGGAATAACACCTCTACAATATTAACACATTCCTCACTCTACAAGAGTATGGAAACCTATGCCAACACCCTCATTATAATTATCGCATAGGAGAGATTTTCCCTTATGGTCCTCCCCACCTTTGCACCAACTTAACATATGGGGGACTTGATACTTCCACCTATTCACCCAAACCTCCATCCCAAACATGACCATTTTAACTTGACCTCAAATATCTCACTAACCACCGCTTCACTCACACTTTCCTTCACCATTGTGCATGGGAAGTCTTTGGCTTTGGTTTTTATGAAAAAGGCCATTATACCGTCATTTCATGTACCACCCATAAACACAATGATCGTAGTGTCATTGCATTTTCCGCACCATATTCCAAGAAGGCCCACATCAACCTCATTGAGAAAGATAAACCTTCTCCACCCCATTCAGCAACGTCACCACCTTCACCCACAGAGTCCATAGATCCCAAATCTATTCCTCCTAAAATTTTTTCATTAACATGATTTCCATGGGACCTCTAACTTATCAACATGATTGCGAGGCTCATGCTTCTTTTCCCTTCCTGTATCCTGACATGATCAATGACGTTATACCTTCTACTAACATTGTTTAATGTCAGGATGATGATTCTACACTCACCTACCTTGGTGCAGAAGGTTCTTATATTCACCAGTCATTACGTTATGATACGTAAACCATGTTGAATGAATTGACTATCGAAATAAACATTAACACTTAGGATGACCCGCACATTCTAAAGATAGGCCAATCTTTAGATGCTACTGAAAAAGAAGATTTTAATTCTTTCCTCTATGACCATAACAATGCTTTTGCTTGGTCCTATGCTAATATGCCCGGTATTGATGCCAACATTTTGGTCCACAATATTATAACCATTACTGATGCCAAACCCATAAAATAGAAGCTGAAGAAAATACATCCACGCATTGCTCTTCTTGTCAAAGAAGAACTCTAACGCCTTATCTCAGTTTCCTTCATCCTACCCATTGAATATCCCTAATGCATCTCTAATATCGTTCCTATCATAAAAGTGATAGGGGGATTCCACATTTGCATGGACTTATGTGACCTCAACTTAGCTTGCCCTAAAGACAAATTTCCTCTACCAGGAATTGACCAACTGGTTGATCTCACCAGCGGCCATGAGATGCTCTCACTCATGGACAGTTTCTCACATTATAATCAAATATTACTCACTGCAGAAGATCAACACAAAAATGTCTTCATAAATCCTTGGGGGACATTCTACGATTGAGTCATGCCTTTTGGCCTTAAAAAAACTGGTGCTACATATTAGCGAGTCATGACTTATATATTTCATGACATAATACATTTCATATTGGAATATTATGTAGATGAACTTCTTGCCAAATCCAAACATTGGGCCGAACACCTGATAGTCCTTAATGTCATCTTTGACCACCTCATTATGTATTTTTTTTTCCTTCTACCCAAGAAGTGTGTCTTCGCGGTGCTTTCAGGAAAGCTCCTTGGTTTCATCATTTATTTGTGTGGCATAGAAGTTGATCTAGCTAAAGTAAAGGATTTGATAAAAATGCCTCTGCCTACTAATCTTTGTTAAATTTAATTTTTTTAAGGTAAGTTGCAATCTATCCATCGGTTTATTTCAAAACTTTCTGACTGCTGTCAACCATTTCATCATCTCCTCAAAAAGGAAGTTTCAATCAAATAGGATGATGAATACCACAAAGCCTTTGATGCCTTAAAAAATTACCTTCACCAACCACTGGTGATCATTCCCCTGAAATATGATCAAACCTTCTACCTATACATTTCTTCTACTAACCATTCCTTATGTGTCATGCTCGCTCATCATGAGGAGAAGCACATAGAATAACAATTTTATTACATAAGTTGTACCCTTTTGGACTATGAAAATAGGTACACTCATGCTAAAAAAATTAGCTTATCCTTAACTTTTGCACCACTAAACTTTGCCATTACCTACTCAACCAAAAAACCTTTGTCGTCACTAACACTGATCCCCTACATTACATGTAAGCCAAACCCTACTAGCATCAATGTGCTACATGTTAGCTCATGTTTCTTGTAGACCTTGACCTAAAATTCTTCCATCAAAAGTTTGTCAAATGGCAAGCCATTTATGACTAACTAGTAGATTCACCTCTTTCTGGAGATCAACCCTCTAATTTTGATTTCCAAGAAAAATCCATTACTACCCTCTCTTTGGATGATACCACTTACTAGGTGACCTTATTTTTTGATGGTTCCAAATGTCAGTGTGGAGGTGATGTAGGTATTATCCTCATTCCTCTTGATGTTGAACCTATGCCTTTATCTTTAAAACTAGATTTTGATTGCACTAACAACATCACCGAATATGAAGCACTCGTATTAGGCATTCAAACCACCATTTCCCTAGACATTAAATCAATTAATATATTTGGTGATTCCTAACTAGTTTTAAACTAAGTCAATGGTATATACCAGTGTCATAAATACATAATCCAAAAGTACAAATGTCATGTCGACATACTTTTGACTACCTTTGACTGTTATGAACTTCAAACCACCCCACATTCTACTAATAAATTTTCAGCTAACATGGCTTGCCTGAATTCTTAGATATCCACTTCAGCTACTGACTCTACAATATTTTTCACAATACAATGGTTGAAATCACCCTCTTATCTATCTCGAGAGGTCAAATCTGTTGGAACCATTGCACTTGACCCATGTGACCTTTTGTAGAAGTAGTTTATAGACTACCTTTCCCTTTCCATTTTACCTCCCAATCTCACTCATAATGGTTGACACACCTTTCTTAAAGGTGTCTCTCACTATGTCATCATGGGTGGTCTTCTTTATAAATTCAGCTTCGATGGTATTCTCTTATGATGCCTTACAAGTTCTGAAATTGCCTACACCATCAAAAAAGTTCATGACGGAATTTGTGGAGGTCACTTTAGTGGCTTAGCTATCACTAAACGCATTCTTCTCCTTAGCTATTATTGACCAACACTAAACCGTTACTGTTATTACTATGTTAAACATTGTGTGAAATGCCAGAAATATACTAATCTTCATCACACACCTAGTCATGCCTTACAGGTCACACAAGACCTTTGGTATTTCTCTCAATGGGGTTTGAATGTTGTTGGAGAAATCAATCCTCATTCTTCACAATGCCATCAATGGATTATAACCACTACTGAATACTACACTAAATTAGTAGAATCCATTCCCCTCATTTCTACAAAAGATGAGAAAATTTGTGAATACATAAACCATCATATCATTTATCACTTTAGTGTCCCTCACTGCCTCATCACTGATAATGGAAAGCAATTCAAAAATAGAACCCTATAAAAGCTTTATGATGCCTTTGACATTCAAATCAGTTACTCATCACCTTACTACCCACAAACAAATGGCCAAGAAAAATAAACTAATAAAACCTTGAACACAAATTCTTATGAAATTAGTTGATGATATTAGGAAGGATTGGCATACACATATTCCTTTTACCTTGTGGGATTATTCTACTAGTATTCGCACTTCAACTGCAACCACACCTTTGTCTCTAAGCTATGGTACTGAAGATGTCTTACCTCTTGAAGTCCAGATTCCATCTCTCTGTATATCACTACAAGACATGCTCAATGACGATGAATACCACCAAGACCATTTAACATAACTTGAGTTGTTAGATGAAGGTGATATCAATGCTCTTGCTCATCTCCAAATCTACCAAAAATGTATGAAATGCACCTACGATAAATGTGTCCATGAATAAAACTTCTAGGTTGGTGACCTCATCCTAAAGGAAAATCAACATGTAACCAAAGAATAAAAAGGTAAACGGGGAAAATTTGCTCCTAATTGGCTTGGAACCTATATCGTTACTCATACCTATGGATCAGGTGCTTATCATTTGTCTTCACTCAAAGGTTGACCCAAACCTGAGCCCCTTAATTCCTTACATATTCAACCATTTTATTTTTGAAATCCAGTCCTATATCACCTTCTGTCTATTGACCGCTCATCCCTTAAGCACCATTCACCTTCCAAGTTACTTGTTTTGAGGATCAACGACTAAACAAGAATCATGTGATTACCCATCACCTTTCAGCCTTATATTTAATATGAGTACCACAAATCTACTCATGGCATGATTCTCATGGATACTTTTCATCTTTTTCAAAGATGAAATCCTATAGTTGTTCATCACTTGAAACCATCTCTTTCATAGTTAACCTCTCTGTGCTATGGTTTTTTATTCTAAACAAGAACCTAATCTTCCTCTATAGTCTTGTCCATGACTTAAACATCCAAAAGAAAAATGGGATTCAACTCCTTGAGTCAAAATTATAGCAATGAGATTACTCCTTGAAAAGGGACATCTCTTATCTCTATCTCACTGCTATAAATAGACTACTCCCTTGAAGGAAAACTATACAAAGCTTGTCATAATGCACATAATCTATCATAAAAAATGACTATCCTTGCAAAAAAAAAATATTCAGAAGCTTCGCATATTGATCATCTTCACAAAGACCTCAAGGAGATAATATACTCATCCCATATAGACTTCCCAGATTGATCTGTTTATTACAAACAAAAACAAAAGAAGAAAATGATAAATTTTTCGTCATAGACTTTCCTATTTTTTGATCATGGGTTTCTTGCTAGGTAAACATGTTGTCGTACTTTAAGTTACACTAAACCACACATTTTCACCTCATTTCCTTTTCACCCTAATTTTCTATTCGCTCAAGGGAATTTCTGTAATTGTGACATTTCGTAATCATTTGACTTTCTTCACCCTTAGAATAGTCCATTATGCAACACCTTTAGGGTCTTATGTTCATAAGCCTTTCTATGGTATGGTAGACTCATAATGGTCTGTATTAATTAGGTGGCTATTTTGGTCACCTCTTTCCATTCACCTTCTTCATTACTTATTGCTTACCCTATACATAACTAGACCATCGACACCTACATTTTAAAAGATTTCCACTATCACCTAAGACTACACCATGCCTAAAACCAAGACCTAACTATGCCTAAATGACCTAACTCAACCATGCCTAAGTAACCTCATTCAACCATTCCTATGACCTAGACTCAATCACGCCTAAAACCTACCAACCCATTAATCTACCTCATCATATTCTTCCCTATCTTATGGGAGAACTTCATCAGCCTGAGGCCACTTTTTTCCGGGGCTATGTAGTCAGCAATCCTAGGGCATGGGGCCCATGGAGGTTAGCTCAGCCTCTCTTACCCTAAACCATTTCCCACATATTTTCTATTAACATTATGCCATAATTAATTTCCATTTTTTATAACACTTGGGAACTTAGTACACATACATATCCACCATTTTATCACATCATAAAAAACATCCAATCAATCATTTCACATTTCCATGATATCAAAGATTTTGGAAATTTACACCATAACATACATATACCTCATCATATATTTCCCATGTTACTAATTACTTGGAAATTAACTAAAAATTAAACAGAGAACTCCATCATGCCTAAACTGACTTGACTCCATCATGCCTAAACCGACCTGACTCCATCATGCTTAAATCAAACTAACTCGATCTTTCCTAAATCAACATAAATCCATCATTCCTAAATTGACCTGACTCCATCATGCCTAAACTGACCTGACTCCATCATGCCTAAATGACCTGACTCCACCATGCCAAAACCGACCTAAATCCATCATGCCTAAACTGACCTAAGTCCATCATGCCTAACTGACTTGAATCCATCATGCCTAACTGACCTAACTCCACCATTCCCAATTCACCTAATTTTCATCCATACAAAAATAACAAAATAAATTTTAAAACACAAGTATATCATCCATAACCATTAATCTCACTATCTATAATTAAATTTTGTGTATCCAACAACTATACACTGATACAAAATAATACAAGTATCTCTCCAGTACAGCCTCAAAATATTTGGCACACACGAAGGTATAATAATAATCAAAATCTCAATAAATCACAAGTACAACCTCAAAATCTTCAGCACGCAGGTTGATATATATATAAAATAATTATCAAAATTCTGATATAAAGAGACATCAATCGTTGACCCATCTGATTTCTAGGATGGTCTCATCTATCTCCTCCATCCCGACACCCTACCATCATCTCTCCACCCTCTATGGGTCTAGGTCTTGCCATCGCCTAGCCTGTAGCTGGGTCAGGCCTCTGTGAACTAGTGGCCTCACCCCAACCCTATCTCTGGGCTCACTGTCCCCGTTTACTCTCTAAAATATGTTTGCGAGACCTCATCCTCTCACTTGAGGCCTCTTATACCCTATAATATACATAAGAGGGGACATCTATCCCAAGAGTAGTCAAATGATCCTGATAGTATCTAGCCTCATTCCAGGCATCCCTGAATCTTGCCATTGAAACTATCTGTGGGGGTGTCATCGGTCTTGCACCAACCCATGAGTTCTGTCCTTCTACTACTATCGTCAGCACCTATATTTGTGAATCTTTTCCTCCTCCATGTACTGTGGGACCTTGTCTCGCAACTTCCCGCAAAATGGGACCTTTTCCTTAGGCCTGCGAGGGTGCCTATGCTATGACCTGGGCCTGTAGGGCCATAACCTAAGCTTGTGTAGTGGCTAACTAAACCTAAAGACCTACTACCTATATGTATAAGGTGGATACCTACCCTCCATCACTATCCCCGCCCTATGCGGGCACCAGTCCCTATGCTACCTATGCCTGAAAGCCCCCCACCTGAGCCTATAGTGTGGCAACCTGTGCCTCTGAACCTATATGGTGCCCCTGTAACACTATGATATGGGCCTATAAAATGGCCACCTACCCCTGTAAGGTGTCCCCCTGAATTGTAATCATGGCTAGGTTAGGTTGCCTTGGTCTTGGTGGTGGTTCTCATAGCTGCATTGCCCACCAATATCTATCTATAACCTTAACATCATCAATACGCTGGTCCACCACCTGCCTCTCCTACCCTATCAGAACCATCAGCTGTGGTAGAGGAATAGGCCTCTCCATGTCATCTCTCCTGTACTATGGGGATGGTGGAGGCACGTCCTAAGGTAGCCCAAACTTCCATATTTCCCTATCTTGGTGGATGCACATCCTGGTGGAGATATATGCTCGCCGGTACGATGTCCCTCTATTCATATGAGCAATTTTAGCTCATCTAACTCAAATGCCATCTGCCTGTATGAAGGGAAGCCAACATATGACCCAAAATTGATGCCAAATCCTGACAACCCCTCTAGTATGCACCTGTAGTATGCTCCATTGTGTGTAGCCCTAACATCCCTACACTCTCCACTAGAAGGAACCTAACGTCTGTAGCCATCTCGAACCAAGCCCGCATCGAATGCATCAGGACAAGGCATACCAACTAGACACACACATACAATGTTCTCATATGCATAACATGGAAGTAGAAAGGTACAACATAAAATAACGATCTGTAGCTTCCCATAGGCCCATAGCTCTCTGTATAACTACACCAAGAATACTAGTGCCCAAGAAAAATAGGTCCTATCCTCCATCATGTCATGGAGAACCCCCATCAGTACTCATGGGAATCTCCCATCCTCCGCATCTGGTAACGCAAAGCAACACACTACCTCCATGATTAGGACAACCAACCTCATATCCCGAGGATGGGATGCATACATGTACCCATAGCTTAGGCTAATGCTATGGTACCTCATCTCTGTCATCCCCTCTCCAAAAAATTCTAACATTTGCTCCTCTAATGCCTCTAAGGAAATAGAATAAACATGCTCTCTAACTATAGGTAGCCGCAGGATCATGTATACGTCCTCCAAGGTGACTATGATCTCAATCATCAGAAAATGAAAAGTATTAGTCATTGAATCCCATCTATTGATGAGTGTGACCATCAAGCTTGGCTCTCAAACTATATGCCTATAGTGTTGGATCCCAATCAGGCTGATGTCCATCACATGTGTCCAATCATCTATGGTCACACTCAACCATACCGCTAGCAACATAGGTGGTACTTTGTCTCTCATCTGCAACTGGTCCCTAGCCTGGATCTAAAAAATGACAACATTGGTAATCCTTGACCATACCTAACATATCTTTTAACCAACAAACCTCTTCCCAATAACCTTACTACTTACTACCCTGTAACCACATACCAACCCTAAAGAATACCCATTTATCTCCCATCCCAATTCCACATCCCTCAAATCATACCTATTTGTACCTATTACCCTACCCATTGTCAATAAGGCTACCTTTTTATCTCATTGGCTATCTTTCCCTCCCACCCTATCTCTTTTATTGCCCTATTTTCCCCTAAAGCCGACCGACATCGGTAATTATTGACCGACATTAGTCCATCATTACTAGCATCGGTCACCTAATACTTGACCGATGCTTGCCATACAAAACCACCGTCGGCCAACCCTTGACCATCGTTGGTCATTATAGCGATGTTAAAATCCGCAAACCCCTACCCTGTTTTTCAAAAATTCCCCAAAAATGCCCTAGAAACCTACTCTAACCCACCTAAACTATCACAGCTTCATTCCTAACCCTATTTAACTTAAATTGGACCTTCCCAGCCCTCATTTCCATCATTTTTACACATAATTTCAAAAATGAAATTTACACCCAAAATTTTACACACAATCGATTTCAACAACTTATTTCAACAAAAAATGTGTAGATCAAATAGAATCCTACCTCATCACAGTACCATCATCATGGTGGTATGTTTGGCTACTGCACCGGTGTCCCACCCAATCCCTTTCTCACCTATGCCATGCCTAAATCAAAATCTCACCCCAAAATGAATGAAACCACTCGAACCAATCTTATGGACCCACTAATAAAATTCTAATCACCCGCCACATAGCTCACCATGTTAGCTCTACACCTCATCGTATTATTTTCTAACTTTCCTCTTCTCCTCTATCATTTTCCTCAAATAGCTACAAGACAAATGATTATGTAAAAAGTGGATTTTTCCTTTTTAGCCACAAATCAACATAACCGACGTTGGTCATATTTCTGCCCTAGCCAACTAATGTCAGTCATACCAAATCGATGTCAGTTAAGTTTTAACCGACATTAATTTCATTCTATTACCATTTCCACCCCGAATTTATCATTTTTGACCTCAAATCATAATTTCCCGATACCATTTGAACTTACCCATACTTATTACCACCTATCTATAAGCCCAAACTACCCCTATATTTCCTTAGCTACATCTCAGGATTTTTTATTTTACCTATACCTTGGCCTTACCCATGCCATGACCTATTTACCTAGACCTGACCTAATTGGTGTGACCATTGACCTTATGTACTCGCTATACCTTATGATGTTGTTACCTATGTTTTTTTAACCTAATAACAATACCTTGCTTATTTCCTTGCCATTTATGCCAACTAAACCTTTGATGTACCAAAACATACCTAAACGTTCCTGCACCTGACCTACATTGGGTTTCCAGATCATATCCTATATTTTGGATGCCTGACACACTTCAACCTTGTTTAGATAAACCTATTGTCCTTGACTGATGTAGAGTTTGCAATCTCACAACCTAGTATCATGTTGCAATCTATATGTGTGAGTGTGTTTGATTGCCATTACCTATTACCCAATTTAACCTTGGTGTATTACCTATTACCTGATTTAACAATTACCCATTTTTAATTTCACCCCAGTCTATTACCTTATGCCTGAGTTGACCATCACCCTTTCCCATAGTATTCATACCCTTCCCCACCTACCTTCATTTCCACCAACTACACATTTGTCAAACCACTCTCCGATTCCGTATAATACCTCATCAATTCCTAGTTTGAGGGGGATCACCTTCACCCATACATGGGGCAATCACTACTTATTTTTTTCAGCCTCACTTACCAATGTAAGATATGTGACAAAAAGGGGTAAAATGTAGACACCAAATTTGGGTCACACCACCCTTTACGCCATAGGTATATTAATTCAATTACCTAAAATTAAATTAATTCCCATTCTTACAATATTCATTATTAAATTACCTTAATTGAACTAATTTCCACCTCACCTAGACACCTCACCCCACCAGATCACCTAGAAAATTCATCATAGACCTATTCATAACATGTTTCCTTTTAAATAAGACTTAGTTTAACCCTAAAATCACATGCCTATTATTCCTCTAACCACATGCCATCTTATCTAAGTGAAACATCCCATTTTGATCCACAACAATGGAAAGAACTGGCCAAAAAGATTGCCAAGATCTATCATATTAGCAAACCTAGGATTTCTTGCCTTAATCGATGTTGGTCAACCCTAAATCGACGCAGGTCATAGTATGGATGAAAATTGACATAGAACCTTCAACCATAATCATGCCCCTGAGGTAGTGCTAGAGAAGGCGATGTTGAATATGTGTGGCTAACTACAGGAGGATCATTGAATAAGATTTGGTAGTGTGATCTCCTATTATATGAATTGAAAAAGGGGATATTTAGAGGCTATTAATAGGTAGCGTAAATTACCTATGGTTTGTTTTCCTAACTTGGATCTAAGTGTTGATGTAGTTTGAAGTTTCCAAATTAACTAACTTGAAATTGACAATCTATGCTACTGGTGAAATGAAACTAATCTAAACATATCAAAAAACTGAAATATTACAATCACAAATAACAATTTGCTTCTATTCTAATTAATTAAAATACCTTTACACAAAGACTAAACAAGAAAAATAACCTAGTGTGGTTATTCACCTGTGATGATTGTATTAAAACTAAACTAACTTAAAACAAGAAATTTTCCAAATTATTTATGATGTGTAGACAAACTCCTATAAATATTATCTCCTTCATATCCACATGGATGGGAAGAAGAGGATCCGTCACCAGGGATTGCTATGAAAGATTCAAACCCTCTTGGAAATTAACTAATTACCTGCAAATGAAAAGAAATTTAATTTATACTCTATTTGATATGATGTAACAATGATAAACTGCAAGAATGAAGGAAATCAAACAACAAATCCAACCTAGAATTCAAAGAACAGAAGTAAATCCATCTTTATAGTAGTTTTCCCCCTAAGTTTGTTAGACAATTTGGCAAATTGGCTCACGGATGCATACTAAAAGTGAAATTAAGTGAAGCATCACATGTTAGAAATACACATGATGGAATATAGAAAAAGTGGGCAGGATCGCCGCTGTGTAAGGTGTAGGTTTCATGACCACCGCCCTATCTGGGTGGTGGTTTCAGAACCGTCACCCAGACATGTAAAACCTTGTAAAACTGTTATATTCCTCTTTTCCATTGCAAGCATTGACATGTGATTTTCAGGACAAATGTATGTTTTATGGATGTTGAAAAATCATGCTTGTCATGGATAGATCATTTCTACTCTTTTATTGTAGGACTAATATGCTGTTGCTTTTAATAATCTATTTCACTTCTTGTGAGTAAGTTATAATCTGGTTTGAATGGTTGCAAACATATCATTTGCAATTAGACTCATCCTTGGATCAATTCCATTGATCCAAGGTATGTTTTAAAATTTTCTTATCTAAACTGAATGAAAAATTGATATTCAGTGATTAAGAGACTTAATGGACTGAACTTTTGTTTGTTGAAAATGCTTTACTATCTCGAAAGACCATGTCTGCATTTTTTTTTGCGTTGTGCTTAGCTCTTCTTGATTTACCTTTGCAGGGTGCCTAATGGCGTTAGGGAAAACCTATTTTAGGATTCTAGAGAAAGAGAGAAAAATGTGCCCTATATCTATAAGGTATATCCTAAAGAGATGCAGGACTCAGGTAATTTACCTAACTCTTTCTACACCACTCTACGTGGGATGACATCCTAACCTAAGTTTTTAACACTAAGTTAGTATGAAGGAAATAACCTAAGGGATGTAAAGTTATTTCTAATCAATTTCCTACACTATTTGGTGAAGCTAAGACCTCACCTAGGGTGGCAATCTATTTAATTATGGGTTATATCCTAAGGTAATATTTTTAAAATTAACCTAAGATCTAACCTAAGCTAAGTACTTATATCCTAAACTAATGGGTATGAGAGGGAACCTATGGGTCGATTGGCAAGTGGGAGCTAAGCGGTGGTTCCTAATATTTTAATGTGATGGTATTTTGATTGATTTGGCATTAAGGCATGGTTGTACTGCCAGTTTAGCATGGGCTAGTGAAATTTGGAGGAACCTACGTGGATGCATCACTAAGTTTAGAAATGCAGGTGGAAGTTCAATGTGGTCTCGATAACTTTGGATGGCGGTGGCAAGGATAGATAGGCAAGAATATGTAATTAAATGTCATTAATTCACCTCAATTTTGGTGAGCAAGCTATCTTGGAAGGCATGCTAGTGGATTTGTTGGGGTTGTTTTACTTTGCATGATTTATGATTTTTACGCTGCATGGAGCTATATGGTTTTTCGAACCAATAGATTGATCTACACTTAGTGGTTATTTTTGAATTCTTTGATCTATTTCCGGTTTGAGGAATGTATAAGAGGCATTATGGAAAAATATTATTGTTGTTTGATCTTGCTTGGAGAATAAAGGGTGTTGGAAACTCAGCTGGAAGTATTCTTCAAATTGGCAGAGGCACTATTAGGCATGATAGGCTCTACCCATTAAGATTTCTTGCTTTCTTCTAAATGATTCATTAAAACAATTCTACTCACTAGAAATGTATTTTTGCATGATGTGTTTGGTCGTTTACTTGCATGTATTCATGAAATCTATGTGGGTTTTGGAATGTGAATCCTTTACTATTATTGATGGTATTTGGGAACTTTCTATGTACAATATATTAGAGGCATTCATACGAATTTGTATTGAACCCTGTATCTTGTACATGAAGGTCTATTGAACTCCCTAGCCGTACTCAAAGCTTTGCTTCTAAAATTCGAGACTAATGTTGAATGAACTGGCTAGTTTCTTATTGGGTTATGGATCTATGTTTAGTATTTTGTTTCGAGATCTTGAAGTAGAGCTTAATAGTGGTTCTAAACTTGTATTGAAGATTGATTTTTTTTTTAATTAGGATCTTGTGTTTGTTTTGGACTATGTTGGAACCAATTAAATTTTTAAACCTTGGTTGAATCTTTGTATTCAGCAATTATACTTGTGTACAGTTCTTATGAATACTGAACTTGCTATTGAGTTGTTGCATTATGCCCTGTACTTAAGCTCTGAACTGAAGTTTTATTCTTCTTTATGGAAATAAAATGCTTGAACCCGTAATAAAGTGTTGGTGTTTATTCTGAACTTGTATTAGGGCCATGGGTTTTATTTTAGACTCGTATTTGAGCCCGTGTTATTAGAAATTATGTTTGAATCTTGTACTTGACTCAGTACAGGTGATTCCATTGTTGGTTGTTCTGATCTTGTATTGGAATCGACGTGTTGATTTTATACAGGTATTCTGAACTAGTTTTTGGTTACTTTTGGTTTTGTAAGGCTTTATTCTCATGAATACAGTATACCCGAAGGGGCCTTTGGAGTAATGTAATTTTTGGATGTAGTCTGAGTAGCTTCTTTTGAAAGCTCCTCTGTCTTGCTGTTTGTGCAAGAATTGTTGTATTACTTCTGTCTTGCAGGCGACATAGTGTTCTTGAATATGACAAGGCGTGTGAGTTTGAAGTAAAACCTTTCCCACTCGTCCCTATGTAATCCTGTGTATTATGGGAAGCTTGAATATTTTATTCTTGAAATTTATGGACTGGAATTGCGATTTGTTATGGGACAGTCGTATAAGTGTAAAGGTTTATGGAATGTATTATTTACTTCCTTTCTATCTTGAGGTTGAACAAATCCTTACCTGTCCTAATCTTTTAAGTGAAACTCGTGAGGATTGTGGTTATTCTATTCAGTCGAATGGAGGAAGACAAGGATAGTACTTGTCTTGATCAGTTTTCTTAGTTCCTTACTCTCTCCAGATATTGCATTTGATGTGTGAGGTTTTATTGAACGTGGAATTTAAACTTATTTTCAATGTGTTTCATTTGAAGGGAATACGGTATCCCTGTCTTGAATGCTTGGGGAAAATCAGTCCCTGGGACCATGATTTTCATCGACCCTTGTCTATCTTACACTGTTGCATATTTCTATTCCTTATTGGGATCTCGGAATGGACCTCCGGGTTTTTAACAGAGAAGTGAATAGGATCAGTTGTGGGACAGAATGTTGATGGGAAATGATACTGTTTGAGATTGAAACTGGATTTGAGCTTGGTGAATGAGAATAGGTAAGTAGTTATATTTTTTTTGATGATTGTTGGTAATGCGCATCCTTTGATTGTGCATTCTTTTTGAGTTCTCTTTTGGGAATTAGCTAGGGAATTTCTATGTTGTATTTATTAAAGGATTTCATTTCATAGTATAAATGAAATGAAACATGGATTAGGTCCATTTTGGTTTGAGATCCTTTTATGTTGACTGATAAGTTCATTGATTCAACTTCTCTTTATTTGATTCTCTTCTTTGTCTATATGGAAAGATGAAACATACTAATATGATATATGCTCTAGCTAACTCCTTTGCAGATTGGAAAAATTTAAATGTGTCTTTCTATCCTTATGAATTTATGAAATAATTTAATGACAAGACTCGTTGATTGTTTAAAGTGATTGATAGGATCAAATAAGTCTTGTGATATAATTCTGATGTTACATATTATAATATGTTTTTTTCTTTAAATTAAATTCAGATTTTCTTAATTGTACTTCTTTCTAGATGTTATTACTTGTGATTATTTTCATGATGTTTATTAATTGTTTCATTAAAGTAGTTTTATTTAATGAAACAATTAGTGGAATACACTTTACTTTAATGCTTAGTGCTTATCATGCTTAGTTGATTGAACTGACCCATGCTAGTAAGTTTGCAGATGGACATCATAAGTGATTAAGTAAGATAAGAAATTTCATGTTGTATTGGTCTTATTTAATTCTGGATCTTCTGTAAAGAGTTTTTATTTATTCTTCAGTTGTATGAAAAAAAAAAAGTTCTATTATTTTTGGAATAAGGGTTGTTTGTTATACCACATGCCTGAAATGCATAGTCTTGTAATGTATAGTTTTTTTAATGATGAATTGAAAGTTGGATATTTACTGGTATTGGTTGTGTAAATTATCTTGTATTTATGAGGAAGATGGAAATCCTATCTAGATGATATTTTTCCTATCTGTTATATGCTTAATTTGGATAAACTTGATCAGTTGGATAAAGGGAATTAGTTAATTTCCTTTATTTAGATGTAGATTGTTAAGTTGCATATGATAATGAATTTTATCCAGAAAATTCTAACATAGTGATGGAATGTGTAAAGAATATGTAGTAAAATTATAGAAATTGTGAAAGATAAGAAGGGTGTGAAAAACCCTAACACTTAATCATGTAGAGGAAAATTCTTCCTCACTAAAAGAAATGTAATCCAAAGAATGGTGATATGATCATTAACGTTAGACTTCATTTCTTATAAATTCTACTACTAGTTGAACCTATTTGGTTGCTACACCTTCTTTGAATGATTAAATTACATTTAATGGAACTTATGATGTTTTTGTCTTGTTTTCATTAATTGCTTTTTAAAATAAGTAAATGAACATTAAAAGCAATCATGAGTTAAACAAAGTTATTTAATGCTTAATTGATTCAAGTATAGAACAAGAACTTAAGGAGTGTTTGATTAGGGTTTAGCATAGATGCTGTAATCTATTTTATAATCCAAATTAATTAAGTATTAATAACCTCCTTGGGGTATGTACATCTTGATGAGGTAGTTTCTATAGGATGTTGGCAGATGCTGAGATGCCCGTTAAAACAACCCACTTTAGACCCAAGAAACAACCTAGGATTAGTTAGGAAAATTATGGAATATTTTTTTTTTATTAGAAGTGACTACAACCAGGTTGCAATACAACAATTGTCACTAACAGGTTTTGGAACAAGTTTAATCTACTAAAACATACCTTTCTTTTATTAGCAATTATTAGAGGTTACAAGGTCCAAGTTTTAGGGTTAGAAGTTTCAAATAGGTTCAAAGGGTAAATTATCACCATACCCACTCTCTAACAAGCTCAGAGTTTCAACTAGATTTTTCTCATACTTAATGCATTAAAAATTTCCCTAAATCATTCCCATTGGATAGGAAGTTTTCTCACCTTTCTGATGATATAAAGAAGTCCTCCTAACTCCTTGTAAAACTCCAGTTATGGACCGGTAGACCTTTGGGGTCAAATTTTCCCAAAAGGGACAAGTGTCAAGCGGGGAAGAAAGTCCATTTTTTTGGGTTGGTGAGTCGCGGGGTAGTATTTGGAAATTTTCTTGCATAGGGAGAAATTTTAAATTTGTGCCCATGCCTCCGTTGTGCCACCAAGGACACGTTTTGGGCTTTGAGCCATTGCCAGGAGAAAAGAGGGAAGGACGGGGCGACGGAGGTGTTGTGGAAAATTCACCGAGGAGGGAAGAATTCCGATAAGTGCTTGCATGCCTGTGGGTCCACTAGGGACACATGGCATCCAATAACCATGGTGGAGAAAAGTAGAGAGACATGTGGAGCGGTGGCATTAATTGGTGAACTTTTTCAAAGGGAGGGAAAAGGGAGAAGTTTGATGCGTGGGTCCACGCGTCTGCAGAGGGGTCTTCTCCAAGGCAAGGCGGGAGTGTGGGGCCACATGGGTTTTAAGGGAAATTTTCCCAAAAAAAAAGGTTCTTCGGCCCCCTGTTGTCAGCCCAAGGTACCACATGGCAGCCTTTGGTTGGCTGTGGGGAAAATTTTAAAAAATTTCCCTTAAGATTTTTCAAACAATTTTTCTAAGGATTTTAACGGGAAATTTTCGGGCTGCGGGCTCGCCAGGGAAAATTTTCCCAAATTTTCCCGCCAAGGAAGGAAAACTTCAAAGGGTCATAAATTTTTCTAGAAATCTCGGTTTTGGGAAAACAAGGTTTCTAGAAATCTCTCGATGCCCTCTTTGCACAGAAATCATCAATTTTACATTTTGATAGGACTTAGGGGTCGAATTTTATGAAAACGTGCTGTGGGATTTTAAAAGCCAACTGGTAATTTTTAACTTATAAAATTTGGTTCAATTTTATCTCCTCCTTCACTCATCATGCCAAACAGACATGGAGGATTGTTCTAGGAAGGATTTAGAATGGGTTAGGAAGGTAAATTTTCTCAATTGAATTCCAATTGAATTTTTCCAACAATTGACAGAAAAATGACTGTGAAAAAGTTTAGGATTGGATTTTGCAATGTTCTAAATAATTTATTAAGTATTATTTGTCAATTTGAGTTCCTTGATAATACAACATGCTAAATTTTGATGTTTCTAAGTTGATTATTATGTGCAGGCCCGAACTGTACATTTTTAATTAAATTTATTTTCTAGTTTTAAAATTTACAGCAGAGATCCCCTTCTATAAAATCTGTTTATCAATTTCATCATTCAAGTGTGGAATCTAATTTTTTTTCTAGTCCAAGGTATTTACTTGTTTTTAAACAAATCATGTTTAAAAGCTAAATTGTAAAGTCTAGCTTCTAATTTAATATATTTCCAAAAGAGACAAGTAATATAATTCCTTCATACGTATTTCTTCTTTTCCATTTTTCTAAACAGAGTTTTGAATCACAATATGATATTCCAATTTGAATCAAAAATGCAAATGAGAGAAAGTCTTGCAATTATTCATTAATTCAATTATACAACTTTACATCTTTCAATGTTTGAATGCAACAACAGATTTCTATTTCTTTCTTTCCAATAACAAAACAGAGTATAAACATCCTTCATAGTTCGAATACACTACTTTCATAACCAATTACAACATCTTTTCTTCACAAATATATGTTACAATTTCATCCACTTCAAGTGGGAAAGGTTACAATTGAATTTGTTTCACAAGGGGATGGAAAAACTATCTTCTACTACTCCAGAACAGCAACATGCAAGTTTCAGGGAAAATTTTAGTGGCGAATATTCGTAATTTGATCGACATATTCCATTTTTGAAAGTGGGGGAAAGGTGAATGCTCTGGCCACGGGCCAGTGACCAAGTTCATCCTAATGAAAGGAGAATCTAATCTTTTTTAGGGGTCGGACTGTCCTACCCTTGAAAAATAGCCCCAACCATAATACAATAAGAGGTGTGATCTAACCCATGGTAGAACAAATCTACTTCACATTTTTCAACAATATGACACATCCATTATTATCAGACATGCGACAAGGGGGTAAGTTATCAATATAAAACAAGGAGGGTTTCCAAACAAGGAGATACAACAGATATTGACGCATACAACATGTATGACAAACATTAAAATAGACGACTGGCATGGAGTTTTTTTCGATGAGAAAGACAAAGGAGCAGAGGTTACAGATGCGAGACAGGCTACTTATGCTGTCGCGCGTCATGGGAATGCAGTGACGCGCATCAACAGGTCTTAGTGACGCGCGTCAACAGATTCCTTAATGACGCATTTCACCAAGGCCTATTGACGCCTTAGTGACCCCCCTCAATCCCTCCTTAGTGACCCCCCACAAATTTCCTTAGTGACGTGCCCCACTAAAGCCTGTTGACACGTGTCACTGCTATTTATTTGATGCGTGACATGGTGGTACAATCCATATTGACCCATAGCAGATCGCACTCCATAAGAGTTTTTTAATGCACGAAGTGGAGATTCCCTTGATGCCCCCCCAGCATGAATTCCCCATAGCCTTCAGACGCTACGACAAGATATTTTACTGTTGTACGTCTACCCAAATAGCCAATAATGTGCGTCAAAAGACCTTAGTGCACAATTCACACAATACAAAAAGAAATAACGTGTCAATACGAGTCTATTGAACTCAGCGTCACTAACCTCTGTTGACGTAGATCACTAAGGTTTTTTCCAAATAGCATCAGCTTCAATGCCCAAAACGCGCAATCCCAAAACAACAATGTCACAAATATGCAAATTATCTGTCGTAATGCTCCTCCATAGATCCAGGTGAAGATTTTCCCAATAGAACCCCCAAAAAATGCGCCTTCCCGTGAAAGAAGTTCCGGGGATATTCACCATGTATTCAACAACCTCTGAAAACAAGAAAAGAGTCTCTGAATTTTATAGAACCCTGGCAAGTTTTCTCCATTTCAATTTGATCACAACAAAAGTGGGGGAAAGGAAACGCTCTCCACCAAACCAAGACATCCAATGAAAGGAGAATCTATCCTTTATCATTGTCCCCCAAGCCCCAACCATAATACAATAAGAGGTGTGATCTAACCCATGGAAACAAATGGCTTCCACCAAACACACATCATTATTTCAACATGCATATTTCAATATAAAAAAATTTCCAAACAAAAACAATAGTTTACAACTACATTTGAAAACATTAAAATAGAACTCAGGCTTGATCATGCAAGACAAAGGAGTAAGTACTATGCGAGAAGCTACTTATGCCTCCCAATGGGAATTGGGCATCCACCTGTAACAAACCGCCAATAAATTTCACCAAACATATCCTTATGCCCCCCTCAATCCCTCCTTATGCCCCCCCACAAATTTCCTTATGCCCCCCACAAAGTAAGAAATGTATGCTATTTATTTTCCATGGTGGATCCCAAACCCAAAATCCCTCCACAAGAATTTTGATGCCAGTGGAATTCCCTTATGCCCCCCCACATGAATTCCCCATAGCCTTCTCCTACACCATCCCTATGGCAGTCTACCCAAATAGCCAATAATTAAACAAAAACGTACACAATTCACATAATACAAAAAGAAATAACAATATAAGAGAAGAACTCAGCTCCTACCTCTCCATGGTAGATTTTTTTTCAAATAGAAAGCTTCAATGCCCAAAAGCCAGTCCCAAAACAATAATGCCAAATATGAAATTATCTCCAAATCTCCTCCAAGATCCACAAGAGCGCCCAATATAAAAAAAATGCGCCCCCAAAGAAGCATGTAAAATGATTCAACAACCCAAAACAAGAAAAGAGTTTGAATTTTATAGAAGAGGGAAGAGAAGAGGATGATGTGGATCCATGTAGGATGCCACATAACACATCCTCAACTCTAACACAAAATTGTAGGACACAATTTCATTCTCCCAAGCACAATAAAAAGGTGGGTGAAAATATGACAATTTACTTGCACATTCCAAAAAACCTACACCTCAAAGGAATGCAAATTAAATAAAATGTAAGAAGAGTGCAATAAAAACTTGCAACATGATTTATAAAAAGCATTAAAAAGGGATAAAATCACCCCTCCAACCATAGGTATGGTTGGTGTTGTAAATATCTCCCCCCCGGGTAGATATAGACAAGCAAAAGAATATGGAAATCAAAGAAACTTAGAGCCCGATATTTATTACGTCACCAACAGCCCAAGGCACAGGTAGTAGGCACACGTCAAAGAGTGTCAACATGAACATGGATGTGCCCTGGCATAGGTAGAAAAGTGTCGACATGAAAAATTTCGTGCCTTGGCGTAGGAAGAAGGCGCACGTCAAAATATGTCGACACGAAAATGGATACGCCTATGGTGCAGGTAAGAAGATGTCGACACGAAAATGGATGTGTCTATGGAGCAGGTAAGAGGATGTCGACACAAAAATGGATGTGCCTATGGCATAGGTAAGAGGATGTCGACACAAAAATCGATGTGCCTATGGCGTAGGTAAGAAGATGTCGACACGAAAATGGATGCGCCTATGCACAGGTAGAAGGCACACATCAAAGAGTGTCGACATGAACATGGATATGCCTCTGGCACACTTAAGAGTATGATGACACGCAAATGGATGTGCCAAGGTGCACCTTCAGGAGGTGCAACATTTTGAGCACTGACAGGAAGCAAACCTTGACCCAGATATTCAGATGGCCATAACTTTTCACAGGGAGCTCAGATTCATGCAAAGTTGGACTTTTCGGAAAGCTTACGAGGTCCTCTGTCCAACTACGAATCCATGCCCAATGGATTGATAAAAGGCCATTGATATTATACCTAGCAGGTAGGTGATCCCGTTGAGTCACAAAATTGTTGTAAATATCTCCCCCCTGGGTAGATAGAGACAAGCAAAAGAATATGGAAATCAAAGAAACTCAAAGCCCGTTATTTATTGCATCACCAACAGCCCAAGGCACAGGTAGAAGGCACACATAAAAGAGTGTCAACATGAACATGGATGCACCTCTGGTGCACTTAAGAGTATGATGAGACACAAATGGATGCACCAAGGCGCACCTTCAGGAGGCGTAACATTTTGAGCGCTGACAGGAAGCAAACCCTGACCTAGATATTCAAATGGCCATAACTTTTCACAGGGAGCTCGGAATCATGCAAGGTTGGACTTTTCAGAAATCTTACGAGGTACTCTATCCAAATACAACTAGATATATTTAATTGGGTGGGAAATAATTCTTAAAAATGCAAAATACATATTGCCACTTTTTGGGTTTGTTAGGGTTCTCACCTACCACCATAATGAGATGAATTAAATGCAACCTAGAGGTGGTTGGGGTAGATTTGGATTTCCTCTCTCTTCCCTCTCTCATTCTTCCTATAAATTGTAAGGAGGGGTTTCTTTCTAAAGGTTGGATATTCTTGTTTTTCCCCTCCCTTCTTCTCTTTGGCAGGTGAATTTGTGGAGTTCAAACCTCCCATCTAAAGCTGTAATGCAACTTTGCCTTTTAGCATTTTGTAGTGTATTGTATCAGTCTTTGGAGAAAATAATGCATGTCTGTGGATGATTCTCAACCCTCTCTATGTTCATTTGTATCCTCCTGATATTTCAATGCATTTTTTGTTATATGTGCACGATCTTGCATTGCATTTTTATGGTTTGTGTTTATTGGCAAGACATGTGTTTCTTCATTCCTCGGTGAATCACCTTTGTTAGTTTAGGTTTATTTTTATGAATCTTCTTACCCTGTCTCCTTGGCAAGTTAGATTAGGTTTTTGAGTAAACCCTCTGAATTTTTATGTGTGCATCTGAACAGAGGAATAGGAACCGGCCTTCATCCGGAGAGCTTTCCCGATTCACAAGGTCCCACACTTGGGAAAAGCTCCATGTTATGCAATCACACTGAGAGTCTCAACCCATCGAGTTACAAACATTAAGGGGTGCTTTGATTCACCATCAATAGTTGTTAAATTAATTTAATAGGTATGGGACAAGTTTTACTTGTCCCACAAGCCTCAAAAACAACCCCAAGGACAAATTCAAATTTCCAAGGAGGTGAAGTGTTTCATACTCTAAATCTGACTTACATAGCTCTTACACAAACTTACACATCTCTTACATATTTATAAAAAAGACAAAAACTTATATAATTACTTTCCCATATCCCAATTTGATTTATTTATCTTTTAACCATATGTTTTCTCATATTAATCTACCACAATTTAATTAAATAAAAGAAATGAACTCATCACTAATAAAATACATAAAACAATAATAAAAAGTAACCCCATTAATAAAATACACAAAACCCATGGTCACATATAAAGATAATCCCCCCAGGGGAATCCCTAATAAAATACAACACACACACAAAACATGTTGCCATGGTGACCTTGTTGAATTCACCTAGAATTCCATTGTGGTTGGTCTCCGATCCCCCGATGTTTGTTGTGATATTTTAAAACTACAAAACAAAAATACCTCCTTCGGCCTCGTGGCCATATCAGAACATTCAAAATACATATAAATATAATTCTAAAATCATCTATATAAAAGAATCACAACAACATCAAGGTAAAAACTATATCATTTGCAATTTATATCAATGACTATATCATCATCATGTAATGTCCATTTTCTATGTCTACTCACAATATCCAAAAATCACATACCCGAAAAACATTCACAATATATCCATGTCAAAATGTATATTATAATCCACATATGAGTGTCTATAATAATCATCATACATCATAACCAAATCAAGATCAAAAACCATAATCCTTGATCAAATGTCTAACATTATACTAAATCAAAATCATAATAATTTTTGTAATGAAATCAAAAGTATCAAAATAAGCTTTAAAAGGTGTCAAAGGGAAGTGGGAACTACACACGCCAACTATAGAATTGTACCTTCAAGAAGACAAGGGTTTTATCGAGGATACAACATTACAGTTGACATGTGGCAACACCCTTCTGCATTGATCATCTAGATCTACACACAAATAAGGACTTGAACTTAGTTTCTCTCTAGGTCAAGTTAATGGCATGTTTAGGATAGGTAGTAGCTTTCAATGGCTCAGGGTACCTTGGCACATCCAGTTGACTTAGGTCAACTGAGTATGCCCATATACTCTAAGTCATTGTGAGCATCTTCCTATAATAAATTATGTTTCTAATCAGGACTAGTGTTAAACCTTGGACAAGTGGACTGACGGTAGTCAGTAAAGACCATTCTTGGTAACAGAGGAGTGAGGTGAAGGACATATTCTGAAATGATGAGTATGCTATCTAGGAATAGTGACATAAACAATATGTTGAAAATATTTGGCCAAAGTATCGCAAGCTTCTGGTTACGTTGTCCTATGTCACCTAGTTTAAAGAAACGTGATATTAGATGAATATTGGTAACAAATATTCAGATATGTCCTTTAAATAGATCACTCAGTACCCAGTTTAGGGTAGGAAAACCAAGTATACGAAGTATACAATAAGTATTTAATACTTAAAGTTAACATAAATAGATTTGGTAGATCACCGAGCTATGAAATAAATAGATCGGTAGATCACCAAGTTAAGAAATAAATAGATTAGTAGATCACCGAGTTATGAAATAAATAGATCAGTGGATTACTGAGTCATTTATAGTTGCATATGGTTATCTATTTGAGATTGATTGGAATGGAATGTGTGTTCTAAATAATGTTGTATTTAGAACATAGTACATTATGAAAAAAAATCCCTTATTTCTAAAGTCTTAAAATGGGAACGTTACATCTTGGTATTAGAGATGAAGGTTACAGCTCTTAGACCTACCATGTCCATAATATGATGAAACTTAAATTTTCTTGCTAACAAAAAATGGTTAGAACAAGAGGAAATGTTACAAATAACCCTCCTCCTAAGGAAGGAGCAGCAACTACCCAGAAACTAGATGAGATCCTTGCTGCCTTGTTGGACACAAGAGGTCATTTGGCTATACTTGAACATAAAGTAATAGAAAATGAGGAGCAAGAAGATGTTGATAACAATAATCAGCTACCTCCTGGGGACAACACCAATGTAGGTGTTGATAATAACAATGTGAACATACCTATTCAGCCTAAGAACAAAAAGGCTAGGCTGATAGCTGAACTCACTAATGATATAAAAAGGATAAGTCCACCCAAGTTTGATGGCACCACATTAGGAGATGGGGCTGAGAACTGGCTCAGTGAAATAGAAAAATACTTTGCAAAAAGGAATTTCTCATAAGAAACAAAGGAAATATGGGGAGCATATCAGCTTTCTCACGAAACATCTTCATGGTGGGACAGCCGTACGGTTGAGTTAAATATTGATGAAACTAATATCACATGGGATCCACTTAAAGGATACTTTAGTCAACGATGGCTACCATAACTTTACTATGATAAGAAAATGACTGAATTTCAGAACTTAGCTCAAGGATAGCTAAATGTAATTAATTACTGGGAGTGGTTTACAATACTCCTTATAGTATGTACCTTAGTACCAAACTGATGAGAAGTTTAGGATACATAAATTCATCATGGGATTGAATCCCGTTATAGGAGGAGAGGTGGATGTTCACAGCCCAACCACGATGGAAGGGGTTGTTGAAAAGGCCATAAGGAAGGAACATAAATTGAAGGAAATTCTACTCATAAGGAGGAAGTAAGGAAGAAAGTTCCCAACTCCTCTTCATCATCTCTTACATCTAAAAAAGGACCATAGAAGAAATTCAGAATGAAAATTAAGTTTTCATATGACACTAATAAGAAAGTAGCAACAAACAAGTTTGTTGGTAATGCACGAAACAACTTTGCTAAGAAAAATAATAATGGACATAAGTCCTATGGGGGTCAGAATGATAAATATAAGGCTAGAAATAAACCCGAGCCTAGGAAGGGACATGTACGAGGCCATTATAACTATGGAAAAGATCATTACGTAAATCAATTCCCTTTGAAAAAGGATGATCGCAATTAGCAGCACAAGATACATGCTGCAATAGCTGACAAATAGGTTGAAAAAAGGCCACAGCTATAGAAGTTCTAGGTAAGTTATTTGGTTTACCTATAACTATTCTTTTCGATACTAGAGCTACTGAAGGTTTTATTTATAGTAAATTAGCATCAAAACTAAAAAGAAAAGCTAGAAACATGGATAAAACATGGACTATACAGTATGGAAACAATACCGTTCATACAGTTAGTATGTGTCTTTTTGGGGCAATCCTTGATTTACCTAAATTTTCCACTGAAGTTGATCTTTATTTTTCACCTTTGGGGTCTTATGATGTAATCATAGGTGTTAATTGGTTAGCAGAATATGAGGCTAAAGTGGATTGTTTTGAGAAACACATTAGTTGTTTAGATGACCTGTAGAAAACAATAGAGATTCAAGGTGTGAAACATGAGATTTCTGTTAGAAATTTGTCAGCTATGCAACTTAAATAGGCCAAAAATAAAGGTCGTACCTTATATGCAGTGAAAATTGCTGAAAAAACTGAAGAGAACAAGGATGTTATGGAACGATACCCGCTGTTATGAGACTTCAGTGATGTATTTCCAAAAGAATTTCTAGGTCTTTCACCCAAAAGGGAGTTTGATTTCATGATTGAGATCATGCCTGGAACTGAACCTATTTCTAAAGTACCATATCGAATGACTACTACAGAATTAATAGAGCTTAAGGCTTAGTTGCAAGAAATTTTGTCTAAAGGTTTGATTAGACCAAGTATTTCACCTTGGGGAGAACCTATATTTTTTGTGAAAAAGAAGGATGGAACACTTAGATTGTGCATTGATTACAGAATGTTAAATAAAGAAACAATCAAGAATAGATAACCACTCCCTAGGATTGATGATTTATTTGATCAGATGTGTGGAGCATCGGTATATTCTAAGATAGCTCTTCGATCTAGATATCATCAATTGTGGCTTAAAGATGAGGATATTCATAAAACAACTTTCAGAACAAGGTATGGACATTATGAGTTCACGGTTTTACATTTTGGATTAACTAATGCAATTGCAAAGTTTATGAATTTAATGAATAATATCTTTGAAGAATACTTGGACAAATTTGTGCTCATATTCTTGGACGACATTCTCATATATTCTAAAAGTATTGAGGAACACCATGAGCATTTGAAGATAGTTTTGGAAATATTAAGAAAGAGATGGTTATTTGGTAAGCTATCTAAATGTTCTTTCTATGACACAGAAGTACACTATTTGGGACATGTAATAAGTAAAAATGGAATTTCTATAGATCCTTAAAAAATTGTAGCTATAATTGAGTGGTTTGCACCCAAGAATGTACATGAAGTTAGAAGCTTCATGGGACTTGCTGGCTACTATAGGAAATTTGTAAAAGATTTTTCTAAGGTGGCTGCACCAATAAATTCTTTATAGAAGAAAGATAAAAAGTTTGTTTGGAGTGAGAAATGTGAAATTACATTCAAAACCTTGAAGGAACAATTAACTTTAGCACCTATTCTTGTTGTACTAGATCCTAATGGAGATTTTATGGTGGTAACTGATGCATCTGGTGAAGGTCTAGGAGGCCTTTTTTTTAGAAAATGGTAATGTCATAGATTACGAAAGTAGAAAAATAAAGTTACATGAGTTGAATTATGCTCCACATGATTTAGAGCTTGCTGCCATTGTTCATGCACTACAAGTTTGGAGGCATTACCTTCTTGGTAAACCTTTTGAATTAAAAACTGATCATCTTGGGCTAAAGTATATCTTCACTCAACCAAATCTTAATGCAAGACAATGAAGGTGGTTAGAGTTTTTGTCTCAATATGATTTTGACATCAGTTATATTAAGGGAAAATAAAATAGAGTGGTTGACACTCTAAGTCGTAGGAATCACATTTCTGCTCTTATAACATTGAGAACTCAATTTAAGGATGAAGTAAAAAGTGTTACGAAATCTGATTCTTGTTTTCAGCAAGTAAAGACAATGCTTGCTGTAGATCCGAATGATTTTAGGTATAAAGGTTTTCACTTTGACAATAAAGGAATCTTACGATTTGAAAATAGAGTATTTGTACCTTTGCTAAATGATTTGAGAAAGAAATTGTTAGTTGAATTTCACAATTCACCTTTTTCTGGACACCCTGGTATTACAAAAATGCTTGTTGATATAAAAAAACAATATTTCTGGAAGGGAATGAAAAGGGATGTTATAGAATTTCTGACACATTGCCTTGAACGTCAACGTGTTAAAGTAGAACATATGCACCCGACCGGTTTATTGTATCCTCATAGCATACCTCAGTACAAATGAAAAGTGATAAGCATGTAATTTGTACAAGGGTTTCCTATGTCAAGAAATAAACATGATGTTATTTTAGTAGTTGTGGATAAACTAACAAAGGTAACACATTTTATTGTTGGTAATCTAAAGGATGATTCTCTTGTGTTAGCTAAAATATTTGTACACAAAATTTTCAGATTGAATGGAGCACCTGAATTAATCATTTCAGATAGAGATCCTAGAATGACGTCAAGATTTTGGCAAACGTTTAATGCAGCTCTAGGAACTAAGCTAAATTTCAGTTTTGTGTATCATCCAGAAACGGATGGACATACTGAAAGAGTTAATCAAGTTTTAGAGGATATGTTATGAATGTATTGTCTGGATCAATAGTATAAATGGGAAGAGTACCTTCCACTAGTTGAGTTTGCATACAATAATACATATCATGCCTCTCTTAAGATGACACCTTTTGAAGCATTATACGGAAGAAAATGTAGAACCCCTCTTAGTTGGGACACCATGGAAGATAGAGAGGTAGTTGGACCTGAAATTATTACTAAAATGGAACAAAAAGTTAAAATGAATCGTGAATGCTTGAAAGAAGCAATAGATAGGCAAAAGAGTTATGTTGATTTAAAGCGGGTAGACAAGAAATTTGAACTTGGTGAGAAAGTCTTTCTTCAGGTCAAACCGAAAAAGAGCTCTATAACTTTTGGCAAGGCTGCCAAGTTATCACCTCGTTATGTGGGACCCTTTGAAATAGTTGAAGTAATCAACCCTATAGCTTACCGCTTAGCATTAACTCCTAATTTGTCATGAAAGCATGATGTTTTACATATTTCTTTGCTTAATAAATATGTTTTAGATTTATCACATGTGTTAAATTGGAATTTCTCGGAGGTCTAAGACCCATGAATAATTATGTTTAAACCCATATGAGTGCTTGAAACTTGCTAGTTACATTTGAGAAATCATGAGATAAGTCAATGTAAGGTCCAGTGGGACCAATTTAATGAAGAAAGTGTAACCTGGTAAAATTTGAATGATATGAAAACTACTTTTCCATATCTATTTGAACATAATTGATTTTTTTGACTAATAAAAAAATTATGATTTTATCTTTATATGTCAATAAGTTTGTCGGTTATGGACAGAAAACTATTGTTTTGAATAAAAAACTATGTGAATACTGATTTTTGAAACTTAAAATTCAGATATTGTTGCAAACATATGTTAATAAAGTGAATAAAAATTGATTATCCTGAATGCAATGATTAAAATGAGATAATCATCGGGATGATGATTTTTTTAGGAGGAATGTATGTAACACCTTGTCAAACTGTTATATTCCTCTTTTGCATTGCAAGTGTTGACATTTGATTTTCAGGAAAAATGTATGTTTCATGGATGTTGAAAAATCATGCTTGCCATGGATAAATCATTTCGGCTCTTTTATTGTAGGGCTGATATGTTGTTACTTGTAATAATCTATTTCACTTCTTATGAGTAAGTTGTAATCTGGTTTGAATGGTTGAAAACTTATCCTTTGCAATTGGACTCATCCTTGGATCAATTCCATTGATCCAAGGTATGTTTTAAATTCTTCTTATCTAAGTTGAATGAAAAACTGACATTCATTGATTAAGAGACTTAACAGACTGAACTTGTGTTTGCTGCAAATTCTTTACTATCTTGAAAGACCGTGCCTACATTTTGTTTTGTGTTGTGCTCAGCTCTTCTTAATTGACCCTTCCAGGGTGCCTAATGGCGTTAGGGGAAACCTTCTTCATGATTCTGGAGAAAGAGAGAAAAAAATTTCCTATATCTATAAGGTTTATCCTAAAGAGATTCGGGACTTGAAGGTAATTTACCTAACTCTTTCTACACCACTCTATGTGGGATGACATCCTAACGTAAGTTTTTAACACTAAGTTAGTATGAAGGAAATAAACTAAGGGATGTAAAGTTATTTCTAATCAATTTCCTGTACTATTTGGTGAAGCTAAGACCTAACCTAGGGTGGCATTCTATTTAATTGTGGGTTATATCCTAAGGTAATATTTTTAAAATTAACCTAAGATCTAACCTAAGCCAATTACTTATATCCTAAACTAATGGGTATGAGAAGGGAACCTATGGGTCGAATGAAAAGTGGGAGCTAAGCATCAATTCCTAAGCTTTTAATGCGATGAGATTTTGATTGATTTGGCATTAAGGCATGGCTGTAATGTCAGTTTGGCATGAGCTAGTGAAATTTGGAGGAACCTACGTGGAAGCATCATTAAGTTTAGAAATGCATGTGGAAGTTCAATGTGGTCTCGCCAAATTTGGATGGCAGTGGCAAGGAGAGATAGTTGGGAATATGTAATTAAATTTCATTAATTCACCTCGGTTTGGGCAAGTAAGTTGTCTTAGAAGGTATGCCGGCGGATTTTTTGGGGGTTATTTTACTTTGCATGCTTCACAATTTTTTCTGCATGTAGCTATCTCATTTTTCGAACTAGCAGATTGATCTACACTTAGTGGATATTTTTGAATTCTTTGATCTATTTTCGGTTCGAGTAGTGTATAAGAGGCATTTTGGAAAAAGATTATTGTTGTTTGATATTTCTTGGAGAAGAAGGGGTGTTGGAAACTCTGTTGGAAGTCTTCTTCGAATCGGCATAGGAACTATCAGGCATGATATGATCTACCCATTAATATTTCTTGCTTTCTCCTAAATGATTCATTAAAACAATTCTTCTCATTGGAAATGTATTTTTGCATGATGTGTCTGGTTATTTACTTACATGTATTCATGAAATCTATGTGGGTTTTGGAATGTGAATCCTTTGCTGTTAATGATGGTATTTGGGAACTTTCTATGTACAATATATTAGAGGCATTCATGTGAATTTGTATTGAACTCTGTAGCTGTATTTGAAGCTTTGCTTCTAGCATTCGAGACTAATGTTGAATGAACTAGCTAGTTGCTTGTTGGGTTCTGGATCTCTGTTTAGTCTTGTGTTTTGAGAGCTTGAAGTGGAGCTCCGTAGTGGTTCTAGACTTTTATTGAAGCTCAAAATTTGTTATTAGTTTTATTGGGACCTTGTGTTTGTTTTAGACTGTGTTGGAACTAATTAAAGTTTATAACCTTGGTTGAATCTTCATATTCAAAAACTATACTTGTATATAGTTCTTATGAATACTGAACTTGCTATTGAGTTGTTGCATTGTGCCCTGTACTTAAGCTATGAACTGAAGTTTTATTCTTCGTTAGGGAAATGGAAGGATTGAACTCATAATAGAGTGTTGGTGTTTATTCTGAACTTGTATTAGGGCCATGGGTTTTATTATAGACTCGTATTTGATCCTGTGTTGTTAGAACTTATAATTGAAGCTCATACTTGACTCAATACAAGTAATTCCATTGTTGGTTGTTTTGATCTTGTATTAGAATCAACAGGTTGATTTTATACAGGTATTTTGAACTTGATTTTGGCTGGTTTTTGTTTTGCAAAGCTTTATTCTCATGAATACAGTCTGCCCAAAGGGGCCTTTGGGGTTTTGTACTTTCTGGATGTAGTACGAGTATCTTCTTTCAAAACCTCCTATGTCTTGTTGCTTGTACAAGAATTGTTGTATTACTTCTATCTTGCAGGCCGCACAATGTTCTTGAATATGACATGGCATGTGAGTTCAAAGTAAAATCTTTCCCTTTCTACCTTGTGTAATCTCGTGTCTTATGGGAAGCTTGAATGTTTTATCCTTGAAATTTATGGGCTGGAATTGTGATCTGTTGTGGGACAGTCATATCAGTGTAAAGGTTTATGGAATGTATTATTTACTTATTTTATGTCTTGAGGTTGAACAAATCCTTACCTGTCTTAATCTTTTAAGTGAAACTTGTGAGGCTTGTGGTTATTCTATTCAGTTAAATGGAGGAAGAGGGGGACATTACTTGTCTTGAACAGTTTGCTTAATTCCTTAATCTCTCCAGATATTAAATCTGATGTTTGAGGTTTTATTGAACATGGAATTTAAACTTATTTTCAATGTGTTTCATTTGAAGGGAATATAGTATCCTGTCTTGAATGCTTGGGGAAAATTAGTCCCTGGGACTGTGATTTTCATTGACCCTTGTCTATCTTGCACTGTTACATATTTATATTCCTTGTTGGGATCTCAGAATGGACCTTCAGGTTTTTAACATAGAAGTGAATAGGATCACTTGTGGGGCATAATGTTGATGGGAAATGATACTGTTTGAGATTGAAACTAGATTTGAGCTTGGTGAATGAGAATAGGTAAGTAGTTATATTTTTTGTGATGAGTGTTGGTAATGTACATCCTTTGATTGTGCATTCTGTTTAAGTTCTCTGTTGGGAATTAGCTAGGGAATTTCTATGTTGTATTTATTAAAGGATTTCATTTCATAGTATAAACGAAATGAAACATGGATTGGGTCCATTTTGGTTTGAGATCCTTTTATGTTGAATGATAAGTTCATTGATTGAACTTCTCGTTATTTGATTCTCTTCTTTGTCTATATGGAAAGATGAAACATACTAATATGAGATATGTTATAACTAACTCCTTTGCAGATTGGGAAAAGTTAAATGTGTCTTTCTATCCTTATGAATTTATGAAATAATTTAATGACAAGACTTGTTGACTATTTAAAGTGATTGATAGGATAAAATAAGTCTTGTGATATAATTCTGATGTTATAGATTATAATATGTTATTTTCTTACAAGTAAATTCAGATTTTCTTAATTGTATTTCTTTCTAGATGTTATTACTTATGATTATTTGCATGATGTTTATTAATTGTTTCATTAAAGCAGAGTTTTTTAATGAAACAATTAGTGGAATGAAATTTAATTTAATGCTCATTTCTTATCATGATCAGTTCATTAAACTTACCCATGCTAGCAATTTTGCAGATGGACATCGTAAGTGATTAAGGAAGACAAGAACTTTCATTTTGTATTGGGGTTATTTAATTATGGATCTTCTGTAAAGAGTTTTGATTTATTCTTTAGTTGTATGAAAAAATAAAAGTTGTATTCCTTTTGGAATAAGGGTTTTTTGTTATACTGCATGCCTGAAATACATAGTCTTGTAATGTATAGTTTTTTTATGATGAATTGAAAGTTGGAGATTTAATAGTATTGGTTGTGTAAATTATCTTGTATTTATGAAGAAGATGGAAATCCTATCTGGATGATATTTTTCCTATCTATTATATGCTTAATTCTGATAAAATTGATCAGTTGGATAAAGGGAATTAGTTAATTTCCCTTATTTAGGTGCAGCTTGTTAAGTTGCATATGATAATGAATTTTATCTAAAAAATTCTAACATAGTGACGGAATGTGTAAAGAATATGCAGTAAAACTATATAAATAGTGAAAGATAAGAAGGGTGTGAAAAACCCTAACACTTAATCATGTAGAGGAATATTCTTCCTCGTTAAAAGAAATGTAATCCAAAGAATGGTGATATGATTTTTAATCGTTAGACTTCGTTTCTTATAAAGTCTACTACTAGTTCAACCTATTGGTTGCTACACCTTCTTTGAATGATTAAATTACATTTAATGGAACTTATGATGTTATTGTCCTGTTTTGGTTAACTTCTTGTTAAACTAAGAAAACAAACATTAAAATTAATCATGAGTTAAATGAAGTTATTTAATGCTTAATTGATTCAAGTATAGAACAAGAACTTAAGGAGTTTTTGATTAGGTTTTAGCATGGATGCTGTAATCTATTTTATAAACCAAATTAATTAAGTATTAATAACCTCCTTGGGGTATGTACATCTTGATGAGGCAATTTCTGTAGGATTTAACAAAACCAAATTGAGACACTACAACCTCACTCTACTCAAGTTTGCTTTATAGTTTATAATTTTATAGTTGAAAAAATCTATTTTTGAGGTTTTAAAATCTTCTAGATTTTTGACATCTAACTCACTTTGTTTTGATTTATGATTTCAAAACATTTGAATGAACTTATTTTAACTTTCAAGTTTTTCAAAGAGACCCCCTACACATTTCCCCATGTTACTAGTAGGAAGTATGGGCTCATCATCATGGGAAAGGCATAGGAGAGTAAGGAAATTTCTCTCCTTTCCCAACCCTACATCACTAGTAAGAGACGCAGGCTCAACACTGAAGGTTGGTAGGGAAAAGAAATGTGTAAAATAATTTTTTTCTATGGATTTATATTTGACTTACTCATCTAGGAAAAATGTCTAGAATGTTCTTATTTCCAAAGAGACGTATATGGGATAGATGTGACACCACGAAGCTTCTAGAACAGATTGTAGGCAAATACACCTAATTTAGAAGTAGCTACAAATAGGACCAAGTATGCAGGCCTTGGTATGGTTACTATCCAAGATTGTATTATCTTATTTGGATTGATGAAATGATTCAAAAATAATTGATGATACAATGAATATTTGAAGAGACATGATTTGAATGTTTTGCCAATGTTTTTAGAAGTTTTTAAGAGTTTCTATAAGAGTAAGTACCTTGATCAATAATTTTATAGA
This sequence comes from Taxus chinensis, assembly GCA_019776745.2. Taxonomy (NCBI): domain Eukaryota; kingdom Viridiplantae; phylum Streptophyta; class Pinopsida; order Cupressales; family Taxaceae; genus Taxus; species Taxus chinensis. The sequence continues at coordinate 468,516,530 of CM034152.1, forward strand.
ATGAGCTGGTAGATGAAAATGCAATGTAGATGTAGTAATATACACATGGAAATACAGGTGAAACTACATGTCATGATAGATAAGGTGAAGAAAGTTGAAAAATATCGAATTATTCACCCCTAAAATTACACAACAGAGAATCATGATCCTAAAAATTTCCATTATGTTGACAAGGGCTTACCTTTCTGGGTTTAAACTTACAACCATTTCCTGAAAGCGTACATGTCCAATAATTAAAACATTTGTCTGAAAGAGGTGTTTATACACCTCTTTGTCACATTCTTGAGACATGGTATGTGGGTGAGCATGACTATGTTTCTCGGTATTGTTTCCTATTTGGAGCATTGTGTTTATTTGTGACTCTTGCTGAGTGATGAAGCCTTTCCCCTTGGATATGGAAATCTTAGTTTCAAATGCGCATAGGCTAAAACATGGGTTTAGAGAAGAAAAAACCTCATAGATGATTTTTATGGGAATATTTTTAATCTCAAATTTCCCTTCTTTGTTTATTAATTCTATTATATTTACACCTAAACCTAGGTCATCATATGGAAGAGATTCTAAACCAAGAAGACTACCCATCCCTTGTGATTCAAATGGGAGGAAGATCGGATTGTTACTCTATAAGAGTTTCATAATTATATTTTGGTTTTAGTGGACACTATTTCCATAGATATTTATTTACCCTTATCTATTGTTTCCACCTCAAATGTTTGTGGGTCAACCACTGTAACCTTCAGCATATCCAGTGTGATAAGGGCTAACTCTTTTGATGGAGGTGGGGTTTTCAATTGATTCGTAGGAAGTTCATACTCCATATGGAATCCTTTCTTCTTCTTGAGGTTTTATTAGTGTACATAGAAGGGCTCAGGATCCCCTTGAGTGAAGAAGACCTTTCCCAATTGGAGGAATCTAATCTCTTGGAACATGGTAGAGGGGATATCCTTCATTCAATGAATCCAAGGTCTCCCAAGGATCATGTTATAGCTTGTTTCCCTATCGATAATGTAAAACTCTATTAAGATGGTTTTTGGACCAAGCATGATTGGAAGAACTATGGTACTAATTGAGGTCACTTTATGACTGTCATACCCCCGTAACATGTTTCTTGAAGAGGAATAATTTGTCTCTCCATATCCCAACTTCTGTAAGAAATAGAAGGGAACCAGATTTAAAAAATCCCCGTCATCAATCATGGATCTCTTAATGAAATTTTTATAAACTTGGACTTGTAAAAAATAAGGGAGGATCACCTCTTTAGGAAATTTCAGCATCAAATGGCATCTTTTCTATATAAAAAAAACCTAGCGTCCCTGTCATTTTGTCCTAGAGGATGTATGTCAAATTCAATATGATTTATTTGAGTGCCAAGAGGTGGTGTAACATGGATTGGATGACTAAGACCTAGTACATTGAGCAACACAGAGTGATGCACATGTGAATTCTTTAACAAATCTAGAAACAAAATGTGAGAAAAGGTCTTGTTCAAATCTGATATTAAATCATACGCTCCTTCTGGTTTTGAGATTATAGGAACATCATCTTGTGAGAAGGAAAGAATGGGTAGGGGTTGTGAAATGTACTCCATCGTCTGATTTTTTGCATGAATTTCACACTCAACCTCTAGCTAACCTAATTCCAATATTTTTGTGTTATCGTTTGAACCAAGGTTAGGAGCGACCTGGGAGTTATTGGAAGTTGAGGATTCATGTTATTTTTTCTTATAAGAATTCCTTCATTTTTGTTTTGTGAATTCACCTTTAAATTTTTAGGATGTATAGGGAGTGAATCTTAAAATATGCTCACATTAGTGTTCTGAGGAGCTATATGTCCTGTATTGTCAAATTGTGAGTTTGTTTCAAGAATTTCTAGGAACATGTCTACAAAGAGTTGCCTTTTGTTTTCGGGAAGTCTTTACATAAACTTGTTGCAATCACGTAAATTTCTATCCTCATGAACTCAAACCTTATGGAAACCACAGTATAGGTTAGGGTCATAATCTCTTGGTATTTGATAAGTGCTTTTCTGTTTTTGATTATAACCTTGGTTGTAGTTTTGGAATTGGTTGTATAACCATGATTCATATCCCCTTGGAAAGAGTTTTTATACTGGTTTGGAACTTGTGTTTTATTTTGTTTTGTGGTGGATGATTTACATCGACTGTGTTAAAAGAATACATAGTGCTAGGGCCTCTTTGATTTCCCAAGTTGATGTTATTGTTACGGTTTCTGTTGTTTGGAAAACCAAAATTTTTGGCTTGATCATTAGCACTATTCTTGGTAGCACCATGATTTCGATTCACACCCTTAGGTCCTTGGTTGTTGGCACCATTGTTTTGATAATTTGCATTACTTTGATTTGGAGATACCAATTTCCCATTGGGACCATAGATATTACACCCACTATCTATAGTGGCTTGGTCAATCCAAAGCACACCTTCAGTCACTTGCTCATAACCATGGAAAGAAAACTTTTGGACTTCCTTCTGAGTCTCTTGATTGAGTGAGTTAAGGAAAAGATCACAAAGTTCCATCTGGTCCATGTTGGGTGCACTTGTAGAGGAATACAAAATTTGGCACCATCTTTGGATGAAATGGGTTACATATTCATTTTTCTCCTATCTAAGATGCATGAAATCCCCAATCCTTGTACAAAACAACTTTTTCATGTCAAATGCTTTGATGAAATCAGAAACAAACTATTTAAAGGAATGTATAGAAGCTTATGGAATACGGTAATACCAATCTAATGTGATTCCTTTGAGAGTATTTAGAAATATAAGCCACTACAACATCCCAAGGAAGTAATTCCCTGATAGAAGTAGTGTAGGCCTTGATATGAGCATTTGGGTCTCGTTCTCCCTTAAATTTTTGAAGATGCGGTAATGGGCATGGAAGCATGACATGATGTATCATGAAGTCAAGAGGCTCCTTTAAGTACTCAACGTATGTACCCATTGTGTAAGATTCCACCATTGAAGATCCTTGATGAGGAGGTGAAGTAGGAGGAGTTAGATAAGCTGCATTATAAGAATTTTCAGGAACGTATGGGGTCCCTTGATATGGCATGTAGGTAGCAGGAATGGTATATGGGTCCATCTAGGGATTTTTTGAATACATATGCATGTAAGGTGGGATAGTACCAGGATATGGACTAGTAGGCGTAAAACCAGGGAATGTCGCATTGCCTATTATGGTGGAATTTGAGAATGTACTTTCAGCCAGACCTTGCATAGGATAAGCTTGATAAGAATGAGGACCCATCCCTAGTGTTTCTAACCCTATGAGAAGATAAAATGGATTTGAATGAACCTGATAACCTTGTTATACATGATATTGTGTTGGTTGTTCATTGGAAGGGATGTATCCTTTGTTGTCAACTAGATACCCCATGTTCTGCCCTACTGCATGTGTTGGTTATGAATTCTGGTAAATTTCTATCTCTCTAATCTTCCCTAATAAAGTAGAAATGAGATCATTGGGGGAGGATTGAGTCCCTTATTAGGGTGCTTTTGGTATAGGGTTTGATTGAGCAGGCTCATTTTATGATGTTATGAATTGTTTAGTGTTATAATTTTTGTTTTCCTCAGAAGTAAGAATCTTAGGATATGAATTCAAAATATCAGATGTTGTACCCTTCATTGTATCAAATGAATCATCTATATAATGAAGAGGATTAGCTATTAGTGCAAATATATCATCTTCTATTGATTTCATGGAAATGTAAGGTCTTGAAATGACTCTATGGTAAGAACCTGTTCCATTTGTGATAAAAACATGGTTTGCATTGGGTTGATCGTATTACATGTTTAACAATTGATCAACCATCCTTACATAGCTAATGGGGTTTGAAGTGTAACAAGGGTAGGTTTGAATGTTGCTTGTGTAATTTTCAGCCCACCTCGAAAGAGAATGGGACTATTGTGGTTGAACATTGATATAGTATCTATCAGAGCCAAATGGCCCACCAAACTCTCTTCTAGACATATTTTAGAAAGTATAAAATACTTACAAAAATAGAGAAATAAATGGAGAGGTGAGGTAATAAAAATTAAAGAAAAGGAAACAAGAAGGAATTTATCCTTTACATCAGGTTCACCAATTTGTATGGATGAAAATTCACATGCAACCTTCAACCGCAATCAACACCCCGAGGTTGTGCTAGAGCAGCCGATGTTGAAGTTGTGTGGCTAACTATATGAGGATCATTGACTAAGATCTGGTAGTGTGATGTCTTGGTATCTGGATTGAGAAAGGGGATATTTAGAGGCTATGAACGGGTAGCGTAAATTCACTATGGTTTTTTTTCCTAACTTGGATCTAAGAGTTGATCTAGTTTGAAGTGTCCAAATTAAGTAAGCTGAAACTAAAAATATACGCTACTACTAAAAGGAAACTAATCTAAACAAATCAAAAAACTAAAATATTACAATCAAAAACAACAATTTTCTTCTATTCTAATTAGTTAAAATACCTCTACACTAAAACTAAACAAGAAAAACAAGCCGATGTGGTTATTCACCTGTGCTGAGTGTATTAAAACTAAAATAACTTAAAAAAAGAACTTTTCCAAATTATCTATGATGTGTACACAACCTTCTACAAATATTATCTCCTTTAGATCCATAGGGATGGGAAGATGAGTATCCGTCACCAGGGATTGCTATGAAAGATTAAAACCCTCTTGGAAATTAACTAATTACCTACAAATGAAAATAAATTGATTTTTTCTGTATTTGATATGATGAAACAATGATAAATTACAAGAATGAAGGAAATCAAACAACAAATCCAACTTGGAATTCACAGAATAGAAGTAAACCTAGATTTGTAGTAGTTTTTCCCCTCAGTTTTTCCTTTCTTTCTCTGTGTCTTTAAATAAGTCCAAGGGATTGGGAATGTAAGAACAATGACTGGAGGATGGCGCTTGAGCAATGAAAACTTAAAGGTAGTTTGGATACAATGAAAGTAGAAGAGAGATAACACAATAGATCTTATCTTGGCTATGTAATTCCTAGCAAGATTGTGGCAATAATACAATGCAAGATCCACAAAAAATCTCAGGCCTTTTACTTGAATAAAATCATGGATTATATAAGAATTGGGGCTGGGATGTGCCTTCATGCACAAGGCAGGAAGAAGAAGTTCCAACTAATTAAATATATTTAAAAATATAAGGATAACCAAACAATCAAAGCTATTTTTAGACAATTTGGCTCACGGACACATGCTAAAAGTGAAATTAAGTGAAGTGTCACATGCTAGAAACACACATGAATGAATTTGTAAAAAGTGGGTAGGACTGCTGCCCTGTGTAGGGAGGTGGTTTCAGGACCGCCACCCTGATTGGGTAGAAATTTCAAAACTACCTCCTAGGAAGGGCGGCGGTCAAGGCACTAAAGGCCAAAACATACACAGAAAGAAGCGGGGAGCTGGAAAAAAGTGTGGGAAGGCTAAGTAAAGATGTATAGGAAATAATATACACTGCGAATGGGTTTTGGAGCTTAAACACCTTCTTGAAAGGACTTGAATCGTCATTGGGGGATTTTTGTAACCATTTTCTGACAATGTAGCACATGTAATTTTGGGTGTATACAATCACCTCTAACCATCATCGGTTACCTTATAGTCATTTTGGGTAACCTATGTTCGAGGTGTGAAGAATTATTCAAGTTTTGGAGAAGAGAGATCTACATGTAAGGACACACCATAACACTCTTACACAGCCAGACATATTGAATCAACACCGAGCATTGATCTAAAGGGAAAGAATCTACGATAATGTTTTGGGAAGCACGATTATGGCACTGACCACCAGTTCCACAAATTAACCATCACCTCCATCCAACCACCAGGTATGCAAGTACAAGTAAGTACCTTTGGATTTGCATATTTCAAAACTTAATTAGATTAGTTTCTTTTTCTCTATTTGGGAGTCCTAGTCTCCTTTGCATCTCATCACCTCTCACTTTCCTACCAATCCCTCCACCTAACCACCTACAACCTCCCAACCCTCCATACCTGACTCCAGACACCTCTGAGTATTCCCAGCACTGTTGTCAACTTCACCATTCTCTATCTATTCTATGTGTAATCACAGAGAATCATCAAAACCCAACCTTATTGAGTCCCTATCATCCCGACCCTACCAATGCTGGTTAGCCTAAACCTTCGTTGGTCTCCTCTCAACCTATATTGGTCATACGAGAATGACGTTAGTCTTTGTATCTAGTAAATTTTCTAGTAAAAACAACCTCATAACATTCACCCAAATAACCTAAGCCACTAAAAACTTGACCCTTACGTGTTCTAACCACCTTATTCACCTCTCTAACTTCTAGATTTGATTACAACCTAGCTTGTTAGATTATATTTTCTTATCGTAATCGAATGAGACACCTAAATCATATCAACTATTGTAGGATATTATTGGTTTACATTATTTCTTGCATTAAGTTATGTTAAACAATGGATTTATAGCCATCTAGGAAGTATCACACTTACTAGATCTAACACATGCTAGGTAGTCCACTGACATATATTATTTAATATTTTTCTTGTGGTCTTGTTTTGTATTTTAGGTAGTTCCTCCTAGAAAAAAGGAATTTCTCACAATCAACATTGGATCAGGAAATTAGAACGCGTGCACTCTACCTTCCACCTTTATTCTTAGGTATTCCTCCTCACCCTTACCCTATCTGTTTTTCTCATATGTATGCAACTATTCGGTGAAAAAGCTACTATTGAAACATCTATACACTATTCTATTGATTTTTCCTTTTCCATGGATGCACCTTTGATAGATTTTGGGATTCATCCCCTTCACGCTCATCATGTTATATCTATAAATTGCATTTGAATTTAGGTTGATTATTCATGGTTGAATATGTTACCTCCATTTGCCATTTTTTGTGATATTATTTTACATCCTAGGACTCCACAACTTCTTGGGCCACTCCTATTTACACACGATTAATATTTCTCTTAAAATCCCCCACTCATTTCCTGATGATGCACTCTATTAATGGGTTCAAATTAACTATTGAGGGATTATTTCTTCACCTAAATATTACCTTGCACACACACACACACACACACACACACACACACACACACACACACACACACACACGGGGGAAAAAATTGCCTTAAAGATTTTATTTTCTTAATTTTTATCTATTCCCCATCATGTGGGAATGATTGGATCACCCTTCATTCAATTTGGAGAATAGTTTTAAATATATGCCCTCAAGGAGGGCCCAAAACACAAAAATAACCAAATATTGGTAGAAATACAAAATCAAGACCTATTTTTATAGCATACAATGTTTATACTTTACAGTATACATGTTTTTTTACTCTGGTTTGATAGATATCATTTCTTATTTACACACATGCATTCATGTGGTATATCAAACATAATGTAGGAAATACAAAAATTAGTACATGATGATAGGTTCTAGCCTATATTTTATCTTGATTGCTAACCTTAGGGACATCTTCCTTTTCATACTACATTCAGTAGCTATATTTCCATTATATTTATATTATTTCCTCAAGATGCTTAATTATATAATATCCTTTTTATTTTCTATCTTTTAGACTAACAAGAATAACACATGTGCCTTTTACAACACTTACAGTTAATGTTAGCTCTTTCATATATCATATATCATATATCATATATCATATGATTTATCTATGATTATTTTTCATCCATGATTACTAGTTGTGTGTGTATGTTTTCTCCTACTCCTATTGTGGCACAAGGGCCTTGATTTTCTTATGAAACTATGGGTGTCCCATGTTTTTAGTGTAATACCTTACATGTGGCTATGTATTTATTATTTACAGTCCCATGGACCTTGATTATCTTGTGACATTGTGGGTGTCCCATGTTTACAATAATTATTTCCTTTGTGTGTGAGATTAGTTGACATGTTTGGCACTTTTTTCTATATTCTATGCACTATTTTTATACTAAAACATCATATTATATTGTTTTACAACTATTTAATTGCATTAACACTATGATTTGTTATCATGCTTCTCTTTCTTGTTGCTATTATTTTGTGTAATGGTTTCTACCATGTGCATCCCATTTTATAGGTGTAGTTTCTTTTTAGTGGCCACCACATCATTCCTTTAAAAGGGAATAAATAGCTTCTTTAACACTCAACTATGGGTGTATATATTTTATTTTGAGTCACACGTTAAAATTATTCATCACACACTCCTTAAAAGAGGGGGAAAACATCTGGGGTTTTATTCTACATTTCCAACAAATATAAGAATCTTTCTAAGTATAGGCATATGTAGGGGCAAGTAAAACTGTCTTAGAATAAGAATTAGGAAAAAAAATCTATCTTTTCTACAAATGGTCAAAACCATACATTTTGTTTAGGAATTTACAGAAGGTTGTTATCCTACCATATGGTTGTTAGATATCAAAAGCATTAAGAGGGGGGTGAATCAGTCCTGATCAAATTATCAATTTTTGAAACTTATTGAATATAATTAAAAATAAAACTATGGACAAAATTTAAGGTGCATGTAAGTAGATAAATATACAAGACACCAAATTTATAGTGGGAAACCCTTAGAGGGAGAAAACCCACTTGAAATCAAGGAATTTTATTAAGAACACCCATTCTTAAAATATAATGATTTCAAGTTTTTTTGAGCACCCATTGAACTTGAGAAGCACCTACTTCACAATCCTTCTATCACCCATTGAAAGGTTGCTAAAAACCCACTAGGATAGTTTAGAAAACTTCAACTTGTAAGGATCACCTACTCTTATCACCCAAGCACCCACTTAGGAAAAATACAATAACAATGTAAAAATTGATCATTTAGTTCCTTGTTTCTTCATCAAAAGATCATGATACCTTCCTAGCTCTTCATTAAACAAATCAAAATTCACTCGTTTTTGAGTTTGCAACTTTGATTGCACCTGCTATGTCATTGTCTTCCTGACTTTGGCCAACTTGAGAAATTAAAATCATTGTTTCATTGATTAATGTAAGTTAAGAATACTATTGTTGAGATACTATCATCTCAGATTTGAAAACTGGTTTCATATTGTACTTGATATGTATTTGTGTTCTTTTTTAGATCAAAACCTCATTGTAAATAAACTTGTCTCTAATTTTTAGTTTCCAAAACCTTATATCAGTCCTCTATTTTTCTAGTGTTCATTATTTTTATAAGCAAGCCAATTACTAGTTTTTGGTCTCATTTTACCCTTATTATCATCTTGGGTTACTTCTCTCTCTATGTTCTATTTGAAAACTAAGTTTTTCCCTCTTATATCATGAATTTACCATTCACCCTTATTGCATTCTACAAACTCTTCATTCTACCCGCATAAGAAACTTGACATTCCTTTTGTATAACTCTTCAACTTCACATTTTTGTATATTACTGTCATCCTCTTCATACCCTTGTTTGATATAATAACACACTTATTTACTTCTTGATTACTTGTCTTTTATGTCTCACATTTGTGCTCTATATCTCTTCCTTGTCCTACTCCATATCAGTTTTAATTCTTTACCAATTCCTCTTCCAAATTCATCACCCCTACCTGTTCACCTTCTAAGGCATTATTTCTTTCTTGTTAACACATGAAACCATTTAAATTCCCCTTCAAGATCTCAAAAGATGAAAGATACAAACCTTATAAGGCATGAAAATCAAGTGGCCTTTTGACTTATTCTTAGAAATGGAAGAATATTACAAGTGTTTAACCCTTGAATGACCTTTAACCTTCTTCAGAAAACCCTCAACTCGATAAAGGAATTTTAAAATGACTTACACTTGCGTTAACATGATTAGCCTCTTCACCTTTTCCTTCATGATATCGAGCATTCAATACCAATCAAATCTTTCATTTGAACCTCATTTATTTTCCCATTTTGTCATAATGAAACGATTACAATTTTGTTATTATTAACAGACATCAGATGTGGTTTATGTTTGACATGTTTTGACTAGTTTCAAGCTCCCATGGAAGTCCTGCTGCCACTTTTTCCACTCTAGGCTTCTTCAAAAAACTTCACAGACAAATTATCTCATTCTTTGGTCTCTAGGAGTCATCTATAACCTATCAAATATTTCAATGAACATGAATATTACAATAAAATAATTCACATGCTGTCAAGAAAATGTGAAGCTTTATGTTGAGGTGACTATCATAGAAATGTTCTAAGAATAGAAGTGGAAAAACTTAGTTATTTTTCAAACATTTTACAACCTCCTCACATTGATACCTTTAAGCTTGTGTGATTTTTCATTAGAGGAAAAATGAAATGGTTAATATTTTGCCTTGAAACCCTAGTGCCATGATTTACACTGATTGTAGACATATGAGGACATGTGATTGTTGATTATTGACACAAGCATTAAACTTCAACCTCTATACCATGAAGAAGATTTATATAGTATTATTGTGTCTTCAATCATTGTTTTGTATTCTTAACAGTCAAACCCATCTTTATAATACATACTTTTCTCATATTTAGGATACCATGCAACTACACTTCTTGCATTCATTGTGAAAGTCTATATGTTACCTATTCAATGTGCTAGAAGTGTGTCAATTGTCTATTGAAATTGAATATTAGATCATCTTGGAGAATTTTTAATACCTTTAGGCTTGTAACTTCAACTCTCTTGGCTTAAAAGGACTATTTTTTCACTAAAACAGGGAATTCCATGTATAATAAAGTATTTCCCATATCATTCTATAGATTAACCTGATATCATGGCCCTTGAAGGATGACAATAAGTATTCCACGAGGATTCAATAGCTTAATACCATACAAACATTCCATCTTGAATAATAAACTGATACAAGATGACTGCCACCACCTTTAGCTCATGAAGAACAACTTAATCTGAAGCCTATGACACCTCTTGTCAAGCAAATAGAACACTTTCAAACAAAGAAAAATCCTTTTGAAACTTGAAACTATAAAAAATTACCAATTGGAGGCATTATGATTGCTCATAAAAAGGTTTTGAGGTGAAAAAAAAAATTTCTTTTCTCAACTCAGAATTTTCCTTGGACATAAGAAAAACAAGCTAAGAAGAATGATCATAACTTTCTTGAAACAAGTCCAATTGATATAAATTTATTATTCTATGATTTATCTAAATTATACCTCATATTTATGCTTGAGTCCTAAGAATCCTGGTGGCTCGAAATGCATTTTTCAAGAATGCAGTATTAGAAAAAATTGAATAACTCAAATTCCCCATTTTAGAATCTGATGAAATTTGATATGGAGGAGTAAAAAAAACCCCTCTACACATTATAGGTGTTGGTTAGCCATATGTTTCCCTGTGAAGCTATAACAAATCTTATTTACCTTAGCAAATATTGATTATTCTCGAATACACTTTCTGTGCACTTTTGAATTTTGACTTCAGGAGCTAAAATGGTCCTTTTTTTACTCACACATGTTGTAGAAACTATTTATAGTCTATCCCCATGCTCACATTACGTTTCCTTGACCTGTACTACCTGTCATATCTCATCAGACACCAGAAACTATCCTGAAAGGGCACTACCAATCAACCTTCATGTCCCTGAGTTCTTCACTATACCAATCAACACCTTTTTTCATAAATACCACTTGACATCAATGAAAAAACCACTAAAAATGATTGTATTGAAAAAATGCCCCCTTTTTCATTGATGGAAACACCATAGAAACATACAAACTTTTATGGGAAAATCATGTACATACCTAGTTTCTGACTGCAAACTTTGTATCTCTCCTCCTTTGACATCATTGACAAAGGGCTTCATAACCAAGACAATGAGAAATGTGCAATCATAAACCAACCTTTGGTAGCTCCCCCTTGGATGATGCATGATATGATTCACATCATTCCTCTTGGGCTGACAAGTATATTTCCTTCTTCATAGGATCCCCTTGAGACTGCAATCCATCTTCTTTGACTCCGATTGAGAAGAAATCTAATTCATGTGGTCTACTACATCTCATTTATCTTCCAAGATAATACCACCACTTTCTATTCTGTTGTCACAAACTAGTTAGGAAATTTCACTTAGAAAGACTAGATACCAACATCTAATGACTAAAATGAATTGACAACTCCCTTTGAGTTTTATCACTAATTCAGACATGTAACCTACTATTTAGTCCTTTAATAGACCTTAAATCTACTCATGGATTGCAAAACCTTTGCAAAAACAACACCTATCTACTATAAAAGTATATAGTAACATATAATGTGCCTCATAGAATCATACTCGACCTCCATATTTTGATGAACACCTCAGACCATTCTAGATCATTTATAGTCATGTAGTCATTTTTATTAAAGTATTCCACGCTACTTAGAGGTTTCAAATTTACCTGTGGAATGTCACCTTGCCCATATTTTTTATTTTATGAAGTATATACTTCTTGAGGCAACAACCATATTTTTTTTGCTTACACTTCATGATACTTTTCATTCACCTTGTTATTCCAAGGAGCGGTACTGATTTAAGAACCCACCATTTGAATTAACACACCTTTCCAATGACAGAATAAGAAATATTAGACTCATAATGCCATTAACGAGCTTCTATTACTTCTTTATATCAGACATGAATCTCCCTTTTGACTTGAATAATGACATAGTGTACCTTGACAACCCACTTAGAGACTCAAAAATGACATATCTCTTACACAATATACAAACCCTTGTAGTAAAAAAACACACACATCTCTTGATGAACTTACCTCCATTAACATCTCAGGCTTGTTTTGAACATCCTCATGAGCACAAACTCACATCCATGTCTCTTTTGGATATAATTTCTAATGAAAATTTTGAACCCATCACACATATTTATATGCTTGTAGTCAAACATAACACCTTTAAATGTTACACCATGAATTTATACATCTCGCATTTAAAGATGAAGAACATACTCCAAGAGAATTTTTAACAGTGACCATGTAAAGGTTGAATTTAGAAAAAATTCTCACATCCTAGATGACCTTAACTGACCTTTGAATCCTTTCATGATAGTACTTAGAAACAAAAACTCCTATTTGGATCCCTGAAACCTTGTTGAAGATAATTTAGTGCAACATTGTCTTTGAGATACTCCCTTAATACTGAGATTACAAGGATCCTTCACATGCCTTCTACATTGTTTAAACTTTCTTAAATAGATTTACATTATTTGTAAGGTGTAGGATCATCTTATCCTTCAGGATCATGAGTATCAATTCTTATTGCATCTATGATGAAACCCTTTTTTGATTCAAAAATCTCATCATCTATAGGTACATGTTTTAAATCCTCAACAATAAATACCTATAGAGTATCAATTATTTACCTAGAGTTTACCTGAAACCTTTTTAGGCCTTCAACATACTTTCACGACCTCAAATGGAACTGTATAATTACATTTCACTCATATCTGACATATATTATAGATGCTTCAAGAATAATAACAATTTTTATGTGAACACCTAAGACATGGACTAATTGTATGTATCATTTTGATGCACATTTCATACTTACACAACTTACAATTGACCCTTGACACTGAAACCTTGATAACACATCCAATTTTGATGGATAAGGTTTATCAATGAGTTAGACACACAACTTATATACATAAGTCATCAAAATCAGAATTTTCAACCCATGAACTCCAATCTAAATTGCACAATTCTTACTTAATCAATCTTTTTTGCATTTAATCCAAGAAATTTCAGGCCATAGAGATGTATTGACATGCATTCACAAATCATCATGACCTGATCAAGACATATACCATTCTTGACATAGACCATTTTAGCCTAGTTTTTACCATGAATAGCTCAAGGTGCACTAGCACACTTAACCTAAACCGAGCACTCACCTGAAGCATGAAAGGGTATGAGGTTCCTCTTTTATGTCATCTTGTTCTAAAAGTTAACATGATTGTACATATAATCTAGATTTATAATAGATAATTAAGTATATTTATAACATAAACCAGATCTAGATCTTTAACCATTAAGCATGAATACTCAAACAAGAACCAAGATTAAATTTTCCATACATGAACCAATAATAGATGTGTCTAAAATTTATATCCAACAACAAAGATCCATTATATTAATTTTTGTAAAACACAAAAGATGTTAAATACATAATAAAGTCATCATGAGTCATGTGCGCATACAAACTAACAACATAATTCTACAAAACATGGATCTCTCCAAACCATGAAAATCAATGCATATTTATAAGAGCTGGGACTTGCCCTTCACCACCCATAAACATTTCAAAAATAGGCTACATGTTAATAATAGCCATGCGGCCATGCATGATAAATACAAGAGCATGCAAGATCACTATTCAGATATTATCTAATAATACAACACCGATATAATCCTATTAATATCTCAAAAACTTGCATGGTGCTCAATCTTATACTCATCCAAAATAAACTTTGCATGCTCTTTAATTCCTCTACAAAACATGGACTACACTAAAATTCAATAATTAGCCTCAATCTACAAAATGGCTAAGTCTTGATTCAAACCTTCTTGGGTGCGACTATTTCACTACACTTCTGCATGCATCTACACTCTGTTCATTCATGCACCCAATCCTTATGAGATTTCATACTTAGGTTGTATTCCATTAGCCCAACATTACCCCACACTAATTTCATTTCCACCTACAAAAATGGGTAATCCAGTTTATCCCTTCATGAGTAAAGAATAAGAAATGAAAGCATAACTTTACAAAAGATTAAAGAATAGGCTCCCTACACTTTTGTAGATAAAATTAAATCTATATATTCTTCCTTTACCTCTGCTTCAATCTCATTCTAGTCACTTAGAAATTTAATTTCTTTGTTGGGTATGTCTTCCAACATTGCTTCCATTTCATCAAGTGTCAAGTTCTCCCCTTCATTCTGCAATACTCTAAGAACATTGGCCATGTTAGGGACAATCCATTTCATTACATCCATCTTCCGTGCGATGAGTTTCCAAATTTATTTTATTATTTCCTTGTGTGGGAAATGGGCAGCTTCAAGTGCATCACATTTTTCTTCTACCCATGTAAGCCTCTCTACATGCCCAAGTGCTTCATTATTTTTTTCCCAAAGGACTTCATCTTATTCTGCCATAGTCCTTATCTTTATTATCACATATGGTGTTGTGCACATAGTCAATGCTAGATCTGATTTCTTTATTTCATCCTTGAAAGTATACATTATGGATTCATAAATTGTTATTTTTTGAGAAATTGTGGCCTTGGCCTTCGCTGCCCATTCTGTATCATCCTTAGGAACTGGCATACATACTGGGGCTTCATCCATCACTAACTTCACAAGTGTGCATATGTAATTCATTACTAAAGGAATTTATTTTCTGGTACTTTCTTCTTCAAGTGTAGTCTTACCTTTAAAACCTTATCCCCAATTTTTTTGGTCATTATCGTAAGTGCTTCCACATTCACCTTAGATTTTTCCTTCTCTCATGTCAGGAATTTTATTTCCTTTTCCTTGTCCTTCTTATCATTGATAAATGATCTAATAGTTTCCACTTTATCTATGTTTTTGTGTGCAACTTCTGTAGATACCTTCATTAAAGCATATCTTACATACTCATCAGACATGATAGGGGGATTGATAGTCACATGATGTGAATGTGGTGCCTTCTTCAATCCATGTGACACACATGATTCCTCACATAAATAGAATTCAGGCTCATCCATATGAGTCTGCATGCTCCATGATATTTGTTTATGTGTGTGCGGAGTTTCCATGTGTGCGTCCATGAGCTCCCATCCATATAGGTGTTTAGGTTCCAAAGTGATTTGGAACCATGTGTGTATGATTTGTCTTGGGTCATCAACATACCCAATAGATGGAGTCTCATATGTCTCTTCCTCCTCTTCCTTTTTTGGATCGCTTACGATTTGGAATCTGGGCACCTGAATCTACTACTGGTTCTTCACCTTCCTATGTGGTATGAGGTGTGCCTAATGGTTCACCCTTATCTATTTCTATCCCATTTTCCCTCAACTCTTTATTTTTGTTCATCTCCTCTTCCCAAGGCTCTTCCACATCCTTAGTTTACCCTAGATTATTTGGTGCATTTTCTCCAGATTTATCTTCTTCATCATCCTTCCTAGGAATATACCTGTGCCTTTTCTTATTTTTGGGATTTACCTTCACACATGAAGTTCTAGGTGACCTTTGAAGGGGTTATGAAGTTCCTACGCTTTGAACTGTTGCTCTTCTTAGCACTCTTTTAAACTATGGATCCTAAGTAGTCTGTTCTATATCCACCTCCATCGCACCAGTCTCCAACAATTCATCTTCTTACTACAGTGGAGGAGTTACCTTGTGTTATTTTTTCTCTCCAACTGTAGGATTTCTTCTGCCCCTGTACTCTAGGACACACCTTTCTTCCTACAGTTCTTCTTCTTCTTTCACAAGGGGAAAGGTGTCTTATTCATCTTGTAGTTTACCAACTATATGCTTCCCCATGGGTGGTCTAGGGAGCTTGAATTCATTCTCCACATATCTCCCATTTTCTAACCTTGGTTTGAGGTGAATATATACAAGGGATGCCCCAAAATTTCCAATGGCCAAACTCATATCCTTCATGTTCATGTAACATGAAATTAACCTTTCAATATATGAATACTTACTTGGATACATGTGAGTCTTCTTGAGGGTGTGATAGTCACATTCTACCTTGTCCACGTTGAAGACAAGTTGATGCACATTCAAGAACCTATGTACAGATGCTTGGACATAATGCATGGTGAAGGAATATAGGAGCTTGCACTAGGGGCTCCATTTTCCATCCTTCATACCAAAACGTGTGATGCAAAATTACTGATACACTGCAAACTATACCTATTTTTGCAATATTGCAGGAAGCTCCTTTAGTATCCTCCATTCTTCTTTGAACACAGAGCATAAGTGCTCATATCACATTTCTACTCTCTGTTTGAATGGTCTACTCATGATCCCATCACAAGAATACCTATAAAATCTCTTTGTAAGAGGTTTATTCTCATTTGCATATTACCAAACTTTATCCTTTGGCCCATCGAGAAATCCAATTTCTACAAACATAAGAGATAACAAGATCACACTGAAACCTATCTTCTCACCTTGGTGTGCTTCCTCAATGATGGTTTCAACAATAAAACTAGTGAAGTTGTAAAGTACACCTTCAGTCATTTTCTTCGCTATGTGTAACGACAATGTATTTACCTGTACTCTTAGTCATTAAGCTTTGTGAGGAGGTGTGTTGCTGCTTGAACCACTAGATACTTCAGCAGCTTTTCAATGTCCATTCCACACCCTCCCTTTGAGTAACCCAACACTTTCCTAGTCGTAATTATGCCTTCTTTTTCTTTCAGATCACTTCTAATCTCTATGCCTAAAATTCTTAATCTTATTAGACTCACTTTCCTAGTCGTAATTATGCCTTCTTTTTCTTTCAGATCACTTCTAATCTCTATGCCTAAAATTCTTAATCTTATTAGACTCCTAATTAGGGGTGTGTTGATCCTTATCCATCACTCAAAAAATTAGAAAAATTCCTCATGAACTATGCTCATTAACCACTAGTACAAATTTTTAGGTTTAACAAAGGGAGTTCATACAACTATAAAGCTCCCACCCTTGTCAACAATTTCTCACCTGCGTCATCATACACGGTCATGTCATCTATTGTTCTATTGTTTGTCTTTAAAACCAAAAACTTGTTTAATTCATCCTTATTATCATTAGTTCTGTGATTTTAATCACTTACTTTGTATGAACTGATATGTGATTCCCAATCGTGACCCATAAAAACCCCCTCAGGGTATTGCATCTCTAAGAAACATATTTCAAGTGTATCCACTACTTCGATCTCAACTTCCTCGTGCTTCTTCCCCCTTGTGACCACTCCAAGTGATCTTTTTGGTGCCATATCAATAAGAAAGGTGTGTTTTTAATTGATTCAAGCTCTACAACTCAACCCTGTGTGCCTTGGCTCAAAACTGGGTGCCCTAGCTCAAATCCAAAACCTAACTATCAATTTTATTCCTCACATGCCTCTACTTTTCTCAAACACTTCTCTAAATGGAGCAGTAATCACCCTGGTGTGTAAATCTTATAGATTCAACTGGTTCATAGCTCTCCACACTTCATATCTCATTTGATATCTCACTCGTCAACAACTCAATCGAATTCACTTGATCATAAAGGTGAAAATGATTTCACAACACCAACTTATATAGATTTTAAAAAAGTTTCCACATTTATTGATCTCCACCTACAACCATACTTTACATTAACTGGACATTTCTGAAATTTTCTGCACTAATTTTTCCATGTTACAGTCATAAAATTTTGGCGTGCCTACTACTCCTCTAACACATACCTCCTTTCACACACTTCTATGCACCGAAGTACTTATCCACTGCGCTTTAAACAAAGTAGTTCCTACTGTTCCAACCTACCTCACATTACACTATGCTTTCATTTATCCATGCGTGCTCTTGAATAATTTTTTCTCTATCCACACCTTTACTTTAAGTACTTGTGTAACATCTCTTTATGGATATACATCTTTAGATAATCATTCAAACCTAGTCCATGTACCTTGTATATACTCCACCCCACTCTAAGGGTATGCACAATCCTCTACGCATGAAAACACTTAGATAGTAATCAACGTCTGGCATGCAAGCATCCTTGTTACATAAAACACTGAAATAATTTGACAAAACATAACAATGATGAAAGGAAACACATATAAGGAAAATGCATTAAGAAAAATTAATCTAATGGGAATATTGCCTTATTACAAACACCAAGAAGAATTATTTATAGTAGGGCTTCAGTCTACTCTCATTGAAGTAATTGGGAAACTGGGTTCCATCAAGTGCCTCTAAATGGAATCACCTAAATCAAGTAGATAAGTTATAATATACGGTCCCAACCAATGTACTTTAAGTTTTCCAGGGTGGTGTAAAAAATTTGAGTCATAAATAAGAACCATCTATACAACTTCAAGTTTCTTATCCTTAATATTTCTATCATGCCATGCCTTTTTCCTAGCAATTTTTGTCTTCTAAATTCATTTTGCTATAGCACACATTTCATCTAACTGCATCAGTTCATCAATGTGCTCTTCAAGTGCTTGCTCATCAGCCAAACCTCTTCCATGCGCAATACGTAGAAAAGGTAACATGAATTCCACTAGTAGATCATCCTCCACGTCAAACGCCAATTGATAGGGTGTGGCTTTATTCAACCTCTTGTAGGTTTTCCTATATCCCTACAATACATCAAATACTTTATCATCCCATTCATTTCATCCAACATCACAAATTTTAGTCAATGTATGGCTGAATATCTTGTTAAAATCCTCATCAGTTCTATTTTCTTGAGGGTGTTAGGGTGTTGTTTTATGGTGTGGTACCATAAATTATGACAATACTATTTTGATAATACCATTAAGAAAATGAGTAACCCTATCACTTGTCCAACCCAAAGGGCACCCATACATGTTGATAATGTTTTCCCACAGAAACATTGCTGCTATAGCTGCTGTGCAATCCTTTTTAGGAGTCTGCTTCAACCCACCTTATAAGATAATATGTAAAAGTTATGATGTAGTGTGATCCATTCCTATAGGAAGATGGGGAAATGGGACCCACAAAGTCAATTTCACACTTCTCGAAAGGTTCTGCACTAACAATAGGCCTTAATGGAATTTCATCTCTATGCCTAGGATTTCCAAGGTGCTGACAGTGGTTACATGCCTTAAATTATTCTTTTCAACCTTTATATAATGTTTCCCAACATAAACCAACCAATAAAACCTTACGTGTGGTGGCATCTCCTACATAATGTCCACCTGTAATTCCCCCATGAGATTCCTCTAGAATAGCTTCATGCTCACGCTCAAGTACACACCAGAACAAAACTTCATCCCAACCTAGTTTGTATAAGTGTTTAGTGATCAACATATAAGGCTCGACATGTCTAACAAGTTGTTTCTTCTCCAAATCCTTCATTCCTTCCAGTGCCACACCAGTTCGTAAAAATACCACAATGTATTTTAAATTAGAGGGCATTTGAAAAGTTATGCATCCGACATTGTGTCCTGTATACTCTATGCGTCCTCACCTATATTAATCCTTGATAAATGATCTGGTTTGGAATTACTCCTTCTGGGTTTATCCACCACAATGAATAATTTTTTTGAAATAATAGAATCCAACAACATATGTACCCCTGAAAAATGGGCTTGTTTAGCAAGTAAATTAATGTGATGTGATCTATATAGAAAATGAAAGGTGTTACTAGTAATTACTATTGAAATTTATGCAACATGTAGATCATGGAAAAATCTTTTCAGTCTATAGTTTTATAGTTATATTTAGCTGATGTCAATTTCCTTCTTACAAAGTAAATATGATGATCAAAAATACCTTCTCCAAGTTGGGATAATACCATGCTAGTGGCCATGTTAGAGGCATCTGCATGCACATGAAAAGGTTTGGTCAATAAAGGAAAATGCAAAATAAACATTGTAGTAATCCTTTCCTTCAATGTCTCAAATGCACCCTGTTACGCCTCACCCCAATGGAACTTTCCTTTACTTTATTAGTAATTCCTCCAAGGGTGCAACGATCTTGTAATAACATTGGATGAGCTTCCTGTAATATCCTGTGTGCCCCAAGAATCCACGCACCTTGCTCTAGTTAGTAGGCTCCTCTAAACCCAAACTAACAATAACCTTAGTAGGATCCACTAACAATCCTTCGTTACATATGATATGTCCTAGCAAGTCCCAAAAGGTGTAGTAAATACGTAATTCTTAATATTTAAAGAGATGCTCAAATGTTGACATCTCTCAAAAATGATCCTTAAGTTATCATAGTCATCCTTCACAATCCCATACATTGTCCAATCATCCAGATAAACCTGTAAGAACTTATGAATAAAGTCCTAGAATGCCCACACAACAATGCGTGAAAATACTTCAAGTGTATTCTTTAATCTAAAAGGCATAATTGTGTATGAAAATATTACCCATTCAGTGGTGAAAATTGTCTTCTCTTGATCATCTTTAGCTATCTTCACTTGATGATATCCAAAAATTCCATCAGTAAAGGAGTAGATTTCATACCCTACAACACCTTCCAAGATTTCTTCAATAAACGGTGTGGGGAAAGGATCAATTACACATGCAGCATTTTACTCCTAGTAATCCACAAAAATTCTTATTCTTCCATCTTTTTCGATACTGATCACCATATGGATTGTAGACACCTATAATTATGCCTAAGCAATTTAAATACTTAAATTGCGCTAATTATCCCCTTTCTCGCAAATCAACCACATATCGTCAAAAGCATTCATTTTCCCTCATATCATCATTAATTAATTACAATAAGCTAATTAATTAAGTTTCCTATCCAACAAATACCCTAATTAACGACCTTCCATTAATAAATCACCCCTTCTACCTAGACTAATTCATTATTATTAATTAATTAGCTTTCCCTTCCATTTAACCAATAAATCAATATTTAATTGATTTAATCCCCTTATAATAGCCTAAATCGCACTAATATTCTTCTAATTGGCTTCTATAAACTTACACCTACCTATTAATTAATCACCTTTGATTAATTAAAATACCCCCAACTCCCATGACTTGCTAAACATGTATTAAACCCTTCTAAAGTAAGGTTACCTTTAATAAAGCAACCTTATCCATTCCTAATCATGTTTTACTTTTATTCCATATTCATGAGAATGTGTTGAATCTTTTATCCTTTGGGCTATATAAAGAGCCCTCCACCTACCTTTTTACTTACACCTAAACTCCTTAGAGAGAAAATGCAAAGCATATAGCAAAGAGACTAAGAGCTTGCACCTTTCCCTTTTGAGAGTTCATCATCTTGAAGAGTTAAGCCTCTTTCTTAAAGTGGTTGGGTCATATGAGAGGTGTCAAAAGGGTCTTGTAGCCCAACTTTGATTAGCCCCGATTCCTAGGTTCTTGGAACATTAATGACAACTATTTTGATAGCCATGGAGCTTACTTAGGTCTATTCATTTATTTGTTGTTAGAGAATAGAGGAGTTTAGATATTTAGCATTGTTAGTTTCAAAGTTTGTATTGATGAATGCTAGCATCTAATCCTTGTTTAATTCTTATCATGATGGTGTTTATACTTTGTTTTAGCTAAATTGTAGAACTATTTTAGGTGGTAGTTCTTGCTTCATTTGATTTAGCATTAAGTAAAGTATACATGAATACATTTGGCACGCTCGGTGAAAGTTACTCCATTGTCCTTTGCACTTAATTTCAAGTTTTTGTAGTTAAGTTTTATTTTTGGTTACTAACCCTCTTTTACACATGTTGATCTAACTTGTTTTTTTTAACTTGTTTTGTTGAGTTTGTATGTGTTGGGTATTCCTTGTAGGTATGAAGGAGGTGAAGTGCTGTAAAAATTGGAATTGATGGGAAAAATTTAAGATTTATCCATGTTTTCATTTTTAGAGCTTACTTTTTTAACATTCTACATGCTAGTTTTGTCAATTTCTTGAAAATATTAAATTCTTGAGCATGCAGGTTAGTGTTTGATAGTATTGAGTCTTCTATTTAAATATTAATGTGGTGGGTTTCTGTAAAAATTTAATCTTGGTGAGAAAATTTCAAGATTTCGTCATGTTTTCATTTTTAGAGCTTACTTTTTTAACATTTTACATGCTACTTTTGTCAATTTCTTGAATTTTTTCAATTCTTGAGCATGTAGGTTAGTGTTTGATAGTGCTGAGTCTTCTATTTACATATTAATGTGGTGTGTTGTTGTCAAAATTTAATCTTAGTGAGAAAATTTCAAGATTTCATCATGTTTTCATTTTTAGAGCTTACTTTTTCATCATTCTACATGCTAGTTTTGTCAATTTCTTGAAAATCTTAAATTCTTGAGCATGTATGTTAATGTTTGATAGCGTTGAGTCTTCTATTCATATATTAATGTGATGGGTTGTTGTCAAAATTGAATCTTGGTTGAATTTTTTTTCCCATTTTGCAGATTAAGGGACATTTTTTTTTACATTTTTTGAGTGCATGTCAAGTGCATACTAATGAGCATAAGAGCATATGTGTAACCCATCTTCCGAAGGCCATAACTTTTGCTCCCGAACTCAAAATGACTCTATTTTTTTTGCGTTGGAAAGGTATTGAAGTTAAATATGCAATAAAAGAATAAATTTAAGATTTATACTAATATAAATTACATTTTTTTCTATTATTTTAAAACTGGTCATTTTCTAACATGTCTAATATTTTGATGAATGTTGTATTTCCATGCTTCCTCGATTTAGACAAAAGCATGTGTATGCTCTTCTCTTGTAAATTTTGGTGATATTGAGAATAAAAAACAACTTTGATCTATATCTTTTTAACATTGTGATTAAACTTGGAAACTTGATTATTCATTTTGCTTAAGGGAATGAACCTTTTACAAAGTATTTTTCAATGGTCCTTTGATTTGAAGTTTTCCATTTCTATATAGTTGGGATAAAGTTTGTGTATACTATTCTCTTGCACCTTAGGGTGATCTTGAGAATCAAAATCAACTTTAGTCTTCATTTTATAACATTTGGTAAATTGGAAACTTCATCTTTCACTTTTGGTTTAAGGGAATGAACCTTTTACAAAGAATTTTTCAATAGTCCTTTGATTTGAAGTTTTTCATTTCTATATAGTTGGAATAAAGTTTGTGTATGATCTTCTCTTGCACCTTAGGGTGATCTTGAGAATCAAAAGTAACTTTAGTCTTCATTTTATAACATTTGGTAAATTGGAAACTTCATCTTTCACTTTTGGTTTAAGGGAATGAACATTTATCAAGAATTTTGTATGGTTCATTGATTGAAAATATTTTATTTACTTTTTAGTTGGATTATTTGTTGTGTATGATCTTCTCTTGCATCCTTGGATGATCTTGAGAATCAAAAGTAACTCTTAATCCTCTTTTAAATAATGTGATTTTCTTGGAGAACTACTAATGCTTGAGTGCAGGACCTAAAAACGCTTGTAAAAGAAAGGAGGAACCAAAAAAAAAAAAAAAACTACTAATACAGTTGTTATACAGGTTTTCAAAAGGTGTTCAAACAAACCACACCTAATTAAACAAGATAAAAAGAACAACATATTCAAAACAATGTATTGCAGGTTTCAAAAAAGGGTACGCCCCTCTCCGCTCAACTGGAACAAAAGCCCTTTGGCATAACGCCTTAAGCTACAACAATGGGGGTGGTTGCAGGAACCCCAAAGTAGTCCACGTAAGAGGGAACCTTGTGGACAAAATGGGAAGTTCTCCGCACTACCTACTTGACTAGTGATTCCTTTGTGAGATAGCATTACAGGTTGTCTGTTGTGGCGACCCCAGTGATAGTACACGTAGATGCACTAGTTGCCTACTGTTCTTGAAGGGGGTAAAGTAAAGTTGAGATACTCCCAAACTAGTCAGTGTGAATTTTTGGGTAAATCGCGCTCGCTCGTGGCAAATTTGTAACACCTAGGGCGAGAGAACCACCTAGGAGAATATAATTTGGCTAGGAGCCCACTTTGACCCTTTTAAAATAGTGTTGAGTTGTGAACCTTCTTTTTGAGAAATGTGTGATGTATTACTTTTTCCTAGTTTTTACTTGCCTTAGGGCGAGGTGAAACTCTGCTGAAGTGAGGCTAGCATTTTTTGTCATTTTTTCTTGATTTACTTCCTTCACATTCTTTTGACACTTTGTTGAGAAAAAGAAGGGTGACTACCTTTGTGTTACCAATCGACTGTTTCTCTCACTTTTATGTCCGTTTACGCCCATCCATGTTTGCGGCTAGGTTAGTTAAACGTCTAAAGTGTGCAGAGGTGTTTTCATGTCATTGGTAGCCATTGTGATCTTGATACCCATGTCAAGGTCATCATTGTAGTTAGGCGTGGTTCATCACCGCAGACTTCCTTAGAAGAGTTAGCTTGTTTGTATCGTATCACTACAATTTCTATATTTACGTCTTGTTTCTTGTAAACTCGACATAAATACCTATATTGTATGGTTATGTTGCACACATTTTTAACTATTCCTAGCTATACTTTGAGCATTTTAGTTCGGTTCTATTATTACCTCAATTTCAAAGAGTGATAGGTGTTACTATTTGTGTGTGTTATATCAATAACACCTCGATATCAATACTTCACTTTCTCATAAAGTGGGTTAACATATCTTGGTGATATTGTTGTGTCATTCACAAATTGTAATTGGCACTTTTTGAGATATAGGTCTTAATCAAGTTTGAGCTTGCTCATCATATATCTTGATTGGGAGATCACATTGACTTCTTGTTTTTACTTACGTTTTGTTCATTTCCTTGAACTTGGCATAAGTGAAAACATCTTGTTGATCATCTTTGCATCACATTTTCATATGGTGTATCTCCTTGTTGATTGGCTTTGGGTTTCACACTCGCATGATTGTTCCTTGTGATTATTCATTCAAAAAACTTATTTTCTAGGACAATCCCTTTTTATCTCATCGATATTATGTCGTCACGATGTCTATTTTCCTTAGACCTTCAAAATATCACGCACGCATCCCCATAATTACACAATGTCTGGTTGGTTGTCCTTATGCTACCCAAATTGACATGTCACTTCCTTCCCTTTGAAGGAGTTCCATCACACTATCTAGATCTAGACATTTGTGCTTAAAACAACACCAAAAATGACTAACTATCGTGCAGTTCCCCATACTTACAAAAATACAGAACCTAGGTTTAGTAATTCAAATCATGGGATTCCCATCACAACTAAACCTTGTTTGGTTCTTCATGCTAGAGAGCCCATATGGGTAACTGGTTCCCCACCTTCATCTCATAGTCAGTGGTATGATTTGGACACGTCTGATCCAAATTATTATTTGAGTTCCCCCCACTCTTCTTCTAATTCAAATCCAAACATTTCCTCTTCTTCTGAGGATTCCAATCCAAATATGTCCTCTGAATCTTCTGAGGATTCAGATCCAAACTACTATTCAGATTCATCTAATTTGACTCCTAAGTCATCTAATATGACTCTTATGTCGCGATCCTCTCTTTCTTCGTAGGACCCCTTTTATCAGTCACCCCAATGACATCTTCTTCCTTTGAAGATACATGTGACTCCAAATCCCTCCAATCAGAAGTATAATACAATTCTTGAGTCACGGTCCTCTCTTTCTTCACAAGACCCTCTTCATCATTCATCTAATGTGATGCTTGAATCACAGTCCTCCCCTTCTTTGCAGGACCTTCTTCATATATCACCCCCATGGAATATTCCTTCTTTGAATATTCATGTGACTCAAAGTCCTTCAAAACAAACATCTGACTTGACCTATGCGTCACAATCTACAAAATTTGGACTTAATCCTACTATTTTACATACGGCATACCATTGTATAGGTAGGTCCACACCACCTTTTTCTACTCCTGAGACATCTAGCTACACATATTATTTATCCCCCACACCATCTTCTTCTATCAATAATCATCAAAAATCTTCTAAGCCTTCCACACCAAGTGAACCTATTTCTTCCAATAAACCCCTAGGGATTGATCAACTACTCATACCGATTGATCTCTTTCAGAATGAAGAAACAATCAGGGCATTTATAGGGGCATATGAAGATATTCCTTTAGTAGATTACAAAAATGGATTCTCTTTATACTTTGATGCATCTGCATATTGTGAGGAAAAGGTTGATTCCTTTAATCAAGAAACGGAGGAAGAGCCTCAAATCATGCAACTTGATCCTCCTCTTATTCTTCCATCTTTACATTATTCATTATGTGATGAAACTCCTTGGTCTTGCATAGATCCATGACCTATCTTCTCATCACCCAATAACTCTTCGTCTATCATAATTCCTCAATCACAATATCTTGTGGGGTCAGCGCTAAGTAGCCCTTCATCTTCATCTAGGTGTGGGTCACCTTCTAGTAGCCCTCCCTCTTCTATTTGTGGGACATTTTTGAGTAGCCCACTATCTTTGATTATTGGGGCACATCTAACTATCTCCTTATCTTCTATGTATGAATCACCCCTGGGTATTCCATCATCTTCTATTCTTGGGCCACATCCCGGTAGTCCATCATCTTACATCTATGGGTCACGTCCTAGTAGCCCTTCTTCTTCTATTCTTGGGCCACATCCTAGTAGCCCTTCATCTTCTATTTATGGGTCACATCCTATTAGCCCTTCTTCTTCTATTCTTGGGCCACATCCTAGTATCCTTTCACCTTCTATCCGTGGCTCACCTCCTGGTAGCCCATCCTCTTCAATTCTTGGACCGTATCCTTTTCATCTATCACATATTTCTTCTATCAATGGTTGTGGCAAGCCCACTACCATTCCTATCGTTCCTATCATCAATAATAAATGTTCACATTCTTCTCCTTCTTGAGGTAAGAAAATTCAAACGTCAGCCTATAAAAAACCCAAACAGGTTCATTATTAAGCTCAGATCAAAAATTCTAGGAGCTCAAAATCCCCCAACAACTGGAACAATCTTAAAGTTGTAAATCAAGCGCGATTCAAGAATGCACATCAACATAACCATCAAGTATGGCGTAAAGTGCATAAACCTCTGGATAGGGAACTCAAGCTTCCGCATACAAAATACATGTTTCAATATAAAAAAACACACTTAGTCTCCCTTATCAAGGAAGTCGCAAACATCATTGTTGGATCCTATCACACAGAGTGACTTTGTTAGTAACAACAGTTCAAAATATATATATATATATATATATATATATATATATATATATCAAAAATCTAAAAAATTAAAAAAAACAACAAAAATCAAAGGTACAAAGATCAAACATTGCAATCAGGTGTTGCGTACACATGGATATTTATTTCTTCCCTTCCTTGCTATTCTTCTACAAGTCTTCCTACCATTTTCATCCCTTCAGTGATATTTTGGTTAGCTTATTTGCATGCATTTCACGACATTTATCTCTATGGTATCTGTTTGCCCCTGGTCTTTTATCACCTAGGTAAATTAAAGAATGACTTACCTCATGGAGATCCTATCACATTCAAACATCTAGTAAACTTTTTGAGAAGAAATTTTGGACATATTTGTTGACACTAGCTAATGTCGTCATCACAATCACTTCCACCTCCTTCCATCAAGCCATCAGTGGTTCCTAACCCCTTGTCAAACAAGAGCGCTGAAATAAGTTTTCAGAAAGCAAAAGAATCAAACAAAACTCAAAAGATAAAAGCTACAAATCAAAAGAAAATTAATATATAACTCTCTCTTGGGGTATTTCCAATAATATCTATCGGGGCTATGGATGCCTGACTGATAGTAGAGAAATATTGTGATTAGAATCAAATACATCTCCGTCGGGGCTATGGATGCTTGGCTGACAACAGAGGAATGTACGACTATCCTTTCACCCTCCATTCACAAAATCACTTATCAAAATAAATCATTCCTACACATTGGCTAGGGTCTCTTCACTTGTTGTTTATTAAATCTTCACTTCAAGAGGTAATAAAATCCACGTGCACACACTGGATCTCTATGAGTAAATAGGATTAGTATGTTACCAAGTGTCTTTTTTGGACCTTGTTCAGACTCTTACTCTAGTCCATATCTCATCTCACGATTTATGCCTTTGGCTAATCACTTCTTCATCACTAGGCTTCTAAGCTACATTCATATCATTCACATCATTCTTCAACTTCATTTAGAACATCCATGTGTATAAGATTACTTATTTTCCATGTTTGTGGAAATCTTTGTCCCCTTCTAAAAAAAAAAATCTTCTCCTTCCTTTTTATCATGTGCTTGTAGGCCAACTTACGTTGGGGGCATCCTTGCTTCTTCCTAGCACTTCATAGGTTTACGTTCACCATCATGTTGAACCTATCCATAATGGCCTTGGGTCCCATTTCTACCTGTGAAGATTTTACCTTCGAATGCTCCCACCTAATTGTTGGGGAATTTGTTGCATCTTCACCTTTCTGGTACGCACATGGCCTTATGCCCTTGTACATCCCATCTATCACTAGAGGCATCCATGCTTCCTTATATTCCTGTACATAGTTTCATAACACTTTCAAAATCAACCAAAACATTCAAATATGTTAAGAAAATAATAAAAAACATTCAAATATGTTAAAAAGATCATCACAAACATTCAAATATGTTTCAGAAAACTTCTAGACATTGAAAATCATCCTACAAAACATCACTCTTTGGTTCTCACTTGTTCATGTGTGTGACTTGCAGATCATCTCTATCTACCTCCATCAACAAAAGCTAGGTTTCTTACTTCGTCTGTACTCTAGGGCACAACAAGTTTCCTGGTACTATTTTATAGTGCACATTGCTTTTCCATCAGACCCAAGTGTCCTCTATTATTCCCCTTGCATGTATCCTTGCTTGGGGCACCATCATCAACCCTTGTCGTTAATTTACATAGGTCGTAACTGAAGCTCGATAATAAAAACATTATATTATGTTTCTTTGTTAGTTTAGCTTGTTTACTTTCTCGTATTGCATTACATTTTGTATGTTGCATGGAGTTAGACATCTTTCAGTTTCTTGTATTGCATTGCATTTTGTATGTTGCATGGAGTTGGTGTTTTCAGCAATGGAAAATCATTCATAGTATGGCTTTTCATGTCGTTCTACCTTTTTCGTATGCTTATATTTTTCATAAGGACCGATGATGTAGCTCTTATGGCAATATGATGACACCGAAATTGTTCCAAACAAATAAGTGGCTAGAGGTTAAGCTCTTCTCTCCCCTCATCCATATTTCTTCTACACCACTTCCCTTCCACCCCTTATTCTCCCTCTCATCAGGGCATCCTACCTCTTCCTCATTATTCTGCCTACTTCTCATCTTTTTCGATCGTCGATTAACTTCCTTCATCACCCCATTGACACTCGAGGGGGCATATCTCCCTCCTACTAATTTTTCTTCTATCCCTTCAAAATCTCTTCCATTTACTATCTTTGAAATGGCATCACTTACGCCACCCCAAAGAGGGGCAAATGTAGACACCTATAATTACACCCAAGCAATTTAAATACTTAAATTGCGCTAATTATCCCCTTTCTCACATCAATGACATATCGTCAAAAGCACTCATTTTCCCTCATATCATCATTAATTAATTACGCTAAGCTAATTAATTAAGTTTCCTATCCAAGAAATACCCTAATTAATGACCTTCCGTTAATAAATCAGGCCTTCTACCTAGACTAATTAATTATTATTAATTAATTAGCTTTCCCTTCCATTTAACCAATAAATCAATATTTAATTGATTTAATCCCCTTATAATAGCCTAAATCGCACTAATATTCTTCTAATTGGCTTCTATAATCTTATACCTACCTATTAATTAATCACCTTTGATTAATTAAAATACCCCCAACTCCCATGACTTGCTAAACATGTATTAAACCCTTCTAAAGTAAGGTTACCTTTAATAAAGCAACCTTATCCATTCCTAATCATGTTTTACCTTTATCCCACATTCATGAGAATGTGTTGAATCCTTTATCCTTTAGGCTATATAAAGAGCCCTCCACCTACCTTTTTACTTACACCTAAACTCCTTAGAGAGCAAATGTAAAGCATATAGCAAATAGAATAAGAGCTTGCACCTTGCGCTTTTGAGAGTTCATCATCTTGAAGAGTCAAGCCTCTTTCTTAAAGTGCTTGGGTCATATGGGAGGTGTCAAAAGGGTCTTGTAGCCTAACTGTGATTAACCCCCATTCCTAGGTTCTTGGAACATTAAGGACAACTATTTTGATAGCCATGGAGTTTACTTAGGTCTATTCATTTATTTTTTGTTAGAGAATAGAGGAGTTTAGATATTTAGCATTGTTAGTTTCAAAGTTTGTATTGATAAATGCTAACATCTAAACCTTGTTTAATTCTTATCATGATGGTGTTTATGCTTTGTTTTAGCTAAATTGTAGAACTATTTTAGGTGGTAGTTATTGCTTCATTTGATTTAGCATTAAGTAAAGTATACATGCACACACGGATAACCAATTCTGACTCCTTAATGAGCTCAATGATTCCAGAATACAACATCTTGTAAATTTCTTCTTTTACCTTGATGCAAAGGGTAGGATTCATCCTGTAAGGCTACTTCCTAACCAGACACGCACCTTCCTCTACCTTTATTTTAATTTCTCCCAAAGATTAATGTACTTCTTTGAATTCATGATAGCCCCTATGGAACAATTCTTGGAAGTTACACATCAGCTCAATTATATTAGTAACCTCAAAATCAAACAAATAATCACCAATCATGGCCTCCTTAGGTTCAACATCCGACCCAATATTGACCTTCTTAGTTTTCATAGGTTCATGGTAGTGATGTGCCTTCTTATCTGCACTTTTTAAGACCTCACGTGTACCCTTTGTATGCTCAACATCCCGATTCTCCACTTCTTCATCATTAATTACATAGACCATCTTATCCTTTTTTTTTCTAGGAACGTGCACCCAAGCTGTTCTGAATTGGTATCTTCCTCTTCAAAGCATGCCTCTAGGTATGACTCACCTAGTAATTCCTGAATAAGTTCCTCAACCTTTGCACTCTCTCCCATAGTCAAGAGTTTCATAACCTATAACGGTGTATTCACTGGAGGCTTAGTGGAAAAATAGTCAAAGGTCTGCATCATACCTACAGTTAGTTCCCTAATTCTCTATGCAATTCAGCATAGACATACCATGCACATACAAAACCTCACAAAGTGTAGTAGAGCTTGTGCACCCATAGCAAAGGTAGTAAGACTTCCTTCCCCTCTTTCCATAGTTTCTCACACTGTTGTACGTGGTGCTAAACAAGATCCTTACCATGAAATTCATAGATATGAGTAGGCACATTACTCCTAAGAAATATAGTAGAGAAGGTGATTCTCAATTCTCACCACTCAAAAATATTTTCCCTATGAACCATCCATTAGTGCACTACTGTCCCGTGCAGAGTATAGGCTATCATGTTCCTTCTTTCCACTTGATATATCCATTGAAATTCAATAGTACATAGGAATACCTCATTATTTACTTCGCCAATGCACCAGGGTAAATGGTTACTTCCCAAATTCTATACACAATGTGGCCTAATTACATGTGTAAATTCACTTCTCACTTCAAACCCAACCATTTCATAAGTGTCATTTACTTAGTTGTCACATGCAACACTTGTAGTGTCACTTATGGACTGTGCATTGTTGATTAGTCAGACTCTTACACTTAGCAAATAAAATATAGAAGGTTCACATGAGAAAGCAGAGTGCATTCAAAAGCACAAAAATATTGGAAAGGATCACCCACGAAGAATAGAAATAGGTTCGGGACTTAGCCATTTTTACAATGAAAATCTATTTTTGGAGATAGCGTGTGGAGCACACAAACCGGTCAAAGACTTATGCGACACGCATTGGCTATTTTTGGAGGATCAATTATAAAGCGCTTTGCATGGACACATGACAGGAATAGAACTAATACTGTTAGTTAAGTAAAAGTAGTATATTGTTAGCACATTTACATGTGTGGTTGTTTTTGTAATGGCACATGGATAATAATAGCATGCGACCTATTTTTTTGATTATATAAGCGGTGAAGGGTAAGTCCCCTCCCATATAAATATGTATTGTGTAGTAAAGAGAGAGAGAGTGTGTGTGTGAGAACTATGTTATAGTGAGATTATGCTGCCAAATCTGATACGCGCATGAGCATATACTACTGATATTGTAAGGAAGATTCTATGTATTATTAAATTTAATATAATGAATTTTATGGACTGAATCAAAGTGTTATCATGGTTATAATTTAGTATTACATGCTTGATTTCAATATGGTTATTTTTAAAGTTTGTTACTCTCTAGATCTAGATCTGAACATGCACTATAAAAGGATACGTTAGTTATAGATTTGAATTCCTTAAGTCTTCATTGTACTAACATCCTACAAAATCAACCCTAATGAGGGTCCTAGTACATTTGCACACTTTGGGTGAGCATTCAGTCTAGGTTGAGTGATGATCCACTACGCCTAGGCTTTTATTGGTTAATTCTAGGTTGCATCGTTGGTTCCATTTTTGGGACCTCTTTTTCATTTGTTTTTAGGATGGTTTGTGATGAAGACATACCAATTGACCTTAGAAAGTTTTGAGGATTGGATACATGATCTGGAAGAATAATATGACAACATTTCAACTCTAAATCTGAGTTTAACGAATGCATGTGGGTGGAACATAATATGTATGACAATTTATATGTGAGCTTCTTTGCTATCTTTCTAGTAGAATTGTATGAGTGGCTGATTTCTTATGCATCTAAGTGGAATTGGAGGTATCGCACACTTTTTAGGATGTAGGAAGAATTTCAGACCCTTTATGATGCTGATCTGATTTGGACTCATGCTATGGATACGTGGTTCTATGGTGTTTTGAACAGTTATATCTTGGAGTACTCAATTTCCACTTATTCATGCCTAGAGGTAGTTGAATTCTAGTTTCTATGATATCCAAGGAGAACTTACTTGCAAAGCATTCCATTGGTGATCAAGATCCTGATGGTAAATTTCAATTTGGAGAGTAAACCAATGGCTAACTAAACCCCACCACACATGGGAGAAGGAGCAATTTTAGTGAAAGATGGAAGACCTAGTGGCAGAAAGGAAAAGAGAGGAAAGGTAGCTTAAGTATAATGAGGCACACGAGAGGGAGGTAGAGAAATAATGGGAGGTTGCAGAGAAAATGTTGTTATGGAGAAAGATAGTTTGGGAAGGAGTGGAAGTTCATGCAGAATACATAGAACCTGAGCCTCAAGAACTCCCCCATTTGGGAAAACATGATAGGGAACCCTCCTCATCCTCACATAGAAGTGTGCCACCAGAGATGACCTGGGCCATGAGTTTGCATCTGAATCCACCTGGAAACCTTTCCCTTGTGCTTGGTTTTCCAACATCTAGTACAACAAACAGTCAACAAGCTAATTAAGGCACTGGGAGAGTAAGAGAAATTATTATGAAAGGCACAACGATGGTAGTGAAAATAGATTCACTATTATATGGGAGTACCATTTTAGGTATAGCATCAACACAGAATATAGGCGCGCCAAATTTTGGACTAACTTATGGGAGTGGTAATGCTCCACAGACTGTTGGGGTACAATTAAGTTCTACTATTAGGATGTAGGGAAGTACATCTTCTGGTGTGATTCTAGCAATAGGTTCAGGATCAGGAGGCATAGGTAGCTCTAGTTCTAGTAGATCTGGTGGTTTTGAATGTTAAGGAAACATAGGAGGTTCTGGATCAGGTGTGGAAGGTCTGCACCAACCACAAAATATTTACATGGAGATGTATCTTCATCTTATAGAGTATCGAGGAATAGAATAGATTGCTAAACATGTGCATATGTGTGAAATAATTTGGTGCACAAAAGAAATTATGAATTCTGAGCATAGGGAAAACCAATTTTCTACTACGTTACAATGGCATGCATGCAAGTGGTATAGAAAGTTTGAACCTAATCAGACTTGCATAAACTATACAGCTTTAAAAGATGCATTCATTAAAGATATTCACATCCCTGAGTTTGAGAAGAAGAGTATAAGTACACTCAAGGATATTAAGCAAGGTACTAATAAAAGTGTTAGAGATTATGATTCCTATTTTAAAACACTGCTATCTAAGAATTCTTATGATATAAATGCAAGCCAACATGCATAATGGTTCATTGGGGGCTTGATTACCCATTTTAAGAGGGAATTATCACATAAGACATACATTGATCCACACTAAGTACTTGAATAATCCTTACATACTGAGGACTTTGGAAGCATAGAAACTATGGTGAGCCCATTTTTCAAATCACAGATCATAGCTATGGTAAAGAAGTTGGAGAAACTATCAGAAAATTCAACACATGAGATACACACAGGGATTTGGTGCACAGATTATGTAGTAGAAGGCCACACAAAGGATAGTTTTCCTCACATATCGGTGTGCTCATTGCTGTTATATTTTGAGATATGTCATTTAAACCATGATGCTAGGTACTTCCCCTTACTAAAACTTGCAATAAGGAAGAACGTTTCAAGCTATTCTAAAATCTACAGGTCCACAACTCATGACACGGAAGACTTCTGACTGATTGCTCAGATCCATGATGCTATAGATATTGGTGTATAAATGATAGGAGTTTTAGATAACTCTAAGGGAAATAATAAGAATTAGGACCAAAATCACAATCAGGTGCGCTATGATTATAATGAAGGGCATTTTGTAGGAGGTCATGGTAGAGGTCAAGGATACTGTGGTGGATTCGGCGGATGAGGCCTTGGTGGTGGAAGAGGTGAGTTCCCTCATGGAATATGTTATACTTGCAGATCTCTTGACCAGTATAGGCGTGAATGTCCCCAGAATATTACATGTTATTTTTTTGGAAAGAACCATAGCTATAAGGAGTTCCCATACTTATATGAGCATCTTTGTAAGAAACATAAATAAGAAAACAAAGGCACATGGATGGTTAGGATATAACGCGCTATTGAAAATTAGTGGATGCCTAAGTTGGAAGTAGATTTCAAGGTGTTGCAAGTGAAGATCATGACCTGCACTGAGGTGACATGCGTCAGATAAGCATTACAACATAATCCTACCATCACTAAGGAGGTTGCTCTATATGCATGGTACCCAGATCCTTCTCATCAGAAGGAGGTTTATTAGGAAACCATGAAAGTTCTCAGGAATCTTTAGGGTGAGATATAATACTTAAAAGATCAATCATGAAAGATGGAGAAAAATAAAGAATCAGAGATGGTCTAAACTTATATAGATGACTTGAGAGAAGTGTGTAAATTTTTACACCAAGAATATATCATTCCAATGTTATGGAACTGGTTATAAGGAAACACTTGACGTGCAAGTGCTGAGACTATATGACAGATCCTGCATGCAAATCTTTCCCCTTATAGCTTAGATTATGACAATGAAATCACTCTGAAGGCTGTTTTGGATAAGTGGCTATTGAGTAATATACTTATTGATACAAACACAGAAGTCAATGTTCTTACTTTAGATGTATGGGTACAAATGGGAATACCCCCATTACAGCCATCCTCTAATGTATTGTTCATGGCTAATCAGAATAAGGCCACTCCCATCGGAGTTTTGAAAGATGTATCCATTACCATACAAGGATCCAAGTTCAATCGAGACTTTGAGGTTTTAGTGCTGGCAGAGTCAGATAGCTTCCTAGCTCTATTGGGGTGTCCTTGGCGATATGCAAATAATGTTGATATTTGGTTCAACAAGGTTTATATTAGTTTTGAAAACAAGGAGGAGAGAGTTATTATCCCTTTAATAGATGGAAAATATGTGCCCTATGTTGAGCCCTTAAGTGAAGAATATTTGAATAGGATTTATGTACGTGCCATATGAGATCCAGAGATGCTTGAGCCAACTAAAGAAGGAATAATTCAGTGTGAGGATGCACAATCCATTAGCGATACTAAAAGTGTTTCTTGTGATAATTGGGCTCATAGCACTTATGAGTTGGTAGGGTACAAAGTAAAGAGCATATTTCCTATAGTAAACAAACAACGTTATGTCAAGAAGATAGGTAAAACATCGGTACCTTGTTATACCAGAGAAGGAGATCTTATGGTATTCTTGTGCGCCATGGAAGAACAATGGATAGACCTACCAGGAAGAAGAAATATGCTAGCATATACACTACATGGGACAAAAACATGCTAATGGGTTGCCCACAAGGATAATCTTATAGGATGGAATGATATTAGGATTTATCTTACTACTAGGTTCTTCAGGAGCAATGCACCTATTCAAATATGGACTTATCATGGTAATCAACCTACTCAGCACCACGTTTAGAAGTGTGAGAGACTTACAGAAGGGTAGGAAGCTTTACCAACTTCACTATGGGTGCACAAGTTTTATTTCACTTTACAAGAATGCACATGTGCTTGGTATGTATATGTATAACTCCATAGAGAGACTGAAAATTGACAGGATTTAATCGTAGGAATGGACTAGATGTTTGAATTCTTCTCTACAAATCCTCTGTTGGAAGAATCATTAAAATTCATAAAATGCTTAACTATGGGAGATAGTGCCAAGGCTGAATAAATCCTTCAAGAGTTTTTAAATGAAGGAAACTCAAGATCGTGTCTTGTTGAGGAAATAGAGGCTGATGCCACATTACTTCAACACACTTGCCTTGAGAAACAAAAAGGAAAAATGGTCTACTTTGTGGATGACAAATAAGTAGAAAATCTAGATGTAAACCATTCAATAGGTAGGTGTGAGGTGGTGGATAGAGCAGATAAGACCATGCGCGCCTATCATGAACCTATGAAGACAAATAAGGTGAATATTGTATCAAATGTTGAGCCTGAGAAATCCATAATTGGAGACTATTGGTTAGACTCTGAAGTGGAAACAATCATAGAGTTGCTAAGGGATTATCAGGACTTATTTCCTACGGGGTACCATGAACTTAAAGGCATGCATGAATCATTAGGGGAGATGAAGATAAATCTTAAAGAGGGTGCGCACCCAGTTAGAAATAGACCCTACAGGATGAACCCCAACTTGTGTGAAAAGGTCAAAGATGAGATTGAAAAAATGTTGAAGTATGGGATTATCAAGCTGCTTGATGAGTAAGAATGGGTTAGTTCAATGGTGATCAATATCAATAAGGATAAATGGATTTGGATCTATGTTGACTACAAGGAGCTGAATGTTGCATGTGTGACTGATACCTTTCCTATGCCATTCACTAAGGAAATATTAGAAGGCGTTTTAGGACGTAAAATCTATTCGTTTATGGATGGGTTCTTTGGGTATCACCAGGTTATGATTTCCCAGGCGGATCAGGAAAAGACTACGTTTACTACTGAATGGGGTAGCTTCACCTATATTGTAATGCCTTTTGGTCTGAAAAATGTGCCTGCTATATTTTTTTGCATAGTTGTTCAAGAATTCAAGGAATTTATTCATAGATTCTTACAGGTCTATTTAGATGATTGGACAGTGTATGAATTATTAAGAATCATTTTGACAATTTGTGCTTAATGTTTGAAATATGTAGACAATTTAGTATCTATTTGAACATCAAGAAGTGTATATTTTCCATGCCATTAAGAATACTATTAGGAAAAATAATCTACAAGGAAGGTTTGTTGGTTGATCCAGCCAAGGTTGCAGTCATTATAGGCCTAAGAGAGCCTACCAGTCAGAGTGAGGTGTGCAGATTTTTGGGTCATACAGGATATTATAGAAAGTTTATCAAAGGATATGGAAAAGTTCACACACCGTTAGAGGAGTTACTGAAAGGGAAAGGTACATTCTACTAGGGAGAGCTGCAACAATGCACATTCGAGACATTGAAGGAGAAACTTACTAACAAACCTATTCTGTGTTTTCCTTCATGGGATCAACCATTTCATGCACATGTGGATGCCTCTGGCACAACCATTGGCACAATGTTGGCTCAACCTTGAGAAGGTATTATAGATCATCCTATCTATTTTGATAGTAGAAAGATGACTCCTACAGAACAAAATCACACAACAATAGAGCGTGAAGCTTTTTCAATGATCTATGCGCTACATAAATTCTGTCAATACCTACTAGCTACATCATTCGTTTGTTATATAGATCACACGATATTGAATTATTTGGTTAAAAAGCCCATTCTATAAGGGCACATATGTCAATGGGTGATCTTATTTCAAGAATTTGATTTCATAGTTGTGGTAAAACCAGGGAAAAGTAATTTTGAATATGACCATTTATCTAGAATACAGTCAGGAGAAGAAGCACAGGAAATTGAAGATACCATGCCACATGCACATTTATATAGGTTATAATGAGCGTCATCAGAAATAGAGTACATTGTTGTCTTTCTATAAATAGGTATGGCACCAGAAGGAATGAAATCCTTAGAGAAGAAACAACATGTTATACACGTAACCCCCTACATGTTGATTAGTGGTGACTATACGTACCCAAAATTATAAGGTACTGCACTACCAGCACAACGTGACACGTGCCCCAATGATGATATAGGTCTCCTCATAAGGTGTTCAGGATCCGGAAAAATCTCTCCAAGTATGCGTTATCATCCCGCATGCCCTACTTAGCCCCCACATGCTTTGTTTTTCTCTTTTCCCCTCTTTTCTTTGCCTTTTGCTCTTCAGTTATGAAACTGCCACCTTACCTGGGTAGCGGTCTCGTGACCGCTGCCCTGGACAGGGTGGTGGTCCTGTAACTGCTGCCATGCTTAAGGAAGCGGTCCTTCACACGTTTTCCAGAATGCTCTTTTAACGCAACTCACATAAATTTCAACATTTACCAGCTTTTTTCACCTCCTTGGGCTTGCATTAATGATTCTGGTTCCCTGGAATAATGTTTTTCCATTGTTTATAGTTTAAGAGATCAATTTGGTATTTACCTTGGGTAAATACAAATGCTATAAATAGTTGGCTTGTGCTCAAGAAAAAGGCCCCTCAAATTTGCCTCTGAATTTCTCATTGCAATAAATTAGTATTTCATTTTGCTTAGAATTCTTAGATTTATTCATTGCATGCTTAGTTAGTGTTGTCTTGTTGTCAGGAAGCCACATATCCATCTTGTGTAATTGCTGTTATCACTTCATCCAAATCAATTGGAATAGGATAGTTTGTTTTCAATAGGAAGCCATTAAAGTTGTAGGTTTTGTTCTTCAAGCAGGATAGTTTTAGGTTCTAGACGTTTTATGTTGCATGACTCGCAATAAATCCCACTAAGAATTACATAAACCAAGCTCTGTACTCTTGCGCTATCTCTCTCCTACTCATATTGTATTCAGTCTGTTTCCTAAGCTACCTTTGTCCCAATATCTACTTCTGTTGATGCTAGCATTACATGCTTTTTTGGATCCATGTGAGCATGAAGGAGCGAGGAGATCACACTGAGGGGACAAAATCACACACACCATCAGATTCGCCACTGTTCTGCAGAATCCAGGTTCTAGCTTTCAAAAGTTCTAATTAGGAACATATCAAATAGAGTAGCCAATCACTTTATTTTAGTCAATTTTACTTTTGATATTTCCAGGGAAGCTGTGGGGATTGATAGTTTCTGAGAGAATATGATTCATTCCTCACTTCTAAGGTAGGATTGAGAGTCTTTCAAATAGATTAGATCAGTTATTTCATTGTTTAGAATAGATTTACAATTGAACAGGAAAGTATTTATAATTGGTTGCTTTGTTTGTTTTAAATTTGTCATTAGATTAGTTTTCAATTTCTAGATATATTAAAATAGTTGCTCCTTCAATTTCATTCATATAAATTCATCAGAAAAATACAAAAATATAGAATTTATATATGTTATAGATATATTTCACATAGTTAATTTTAATTTGCTGCATTTAGTTTACATTGTTTCCTTTGTATGACAATCACGGGCCCTAGAGAGCCTAGGGAATACTTATTCGATCCAATCACGCCCCAACCCAATCTCATTATAGCAATAACTGATATAGATCAGAATCTTAGGATCCAAATCTTCCAAACAACGAAAAAATTACAACAGATCAGCCTCTAGTTAAGCGGGTTAAACATAAAAGACAACCAAGTGCACACGTTTTGGTCAAATCAACCAAACTATAGATTACCCTAGATACATATCCGCATGAAATTGGAAGGGTTCGAAAGAGAGAAAAAATTTAGTTGTGATCCTTTGGTCCCATAGCCAGATGCAGGAGACACTCTCACAGATATAAATACCAGCTTAAGAATTCATGTTGCACGAACGCCTGTGAGATACTCTAAAAAGATCACACAACTGTTAATTATGAATATAGAGGCTGAGAAAGCATATGACTATTGGATACTAGGGATTAGGGACTGAATCTGCACATAATCATAGCAGGACCACAATAAACACAAATCTATGGTTGTGACCC
This sequence comes from Taxus chinensis, assembly GCA_019776745.2. Classification (NCBI taxonomy): domain Eukaryota; kingdom Viridiplantae; phylum Streptophyta; class Pinopsida; order Cupressales; family Taxaceae; genus Taxus; species Taxus chinensis. The sequence goes on from CM034152.1 coordinate 468,557,609, forward strand.
ACAAATCTCACAGCCCAACGAGTCCATAGGTGAATCAGACATAGATGCTAGCCTACGTACATTAGTATTGAGATCTATTCCACTTCCACCTATCATCATCGAACAGTTATCCTTGTTAGACATAGCAGCTAACGAAGCTAAGGAGTTCTGGACTAGGCCAGAGAATCACCCATAAAGTCAATTATATTTACCATCCACCCTATGACCTTATCTAGAGACATACACGAAACTATCCTAGGTTATTTTCCACGTATTCCACAACCCATAGACCGAATCATGCCAGAGCTCAATATTGATTGGAGCCTTTGAGCAGTCATCCTTGCTGATCGATCTATCACACCAGTTTAGGTTAGGAGGGCCTTCTTTACCTTAGATTCACAATTTCCACTAGTGCGTGTTGAAGACATCAGATTTCCTAACTAGTTTGTCTGCATCCTACGCATATTCAATCCCCATCGGCTATCTCGGCACGATCTCGGGAGGTCAGGTGCGAGGAAAAGTTACTTGTAGATTCCCACACTCACTTGTCACTTTTCCATCGCACAAAATTGGTGAACGCAATGTGAAACGAAACAGTTCTTCTTTATTTTTTATTTTTTTCACCTTCGCTCCTTCCCATTATTCTGCGGGTATTCATATACCCCCTGAATATGTCAGGATTCGATGCATATGGTAGGCCTTGAGGCATACTACGCTCAACTGAATAGACAATCATCAGCCTCGCTCTCAGTATGGGGTGAAAACTACTAAACTAACCAGTTGTCAACACAAACTCCAAGGGTCAGATATAGCTCATCTTTCCAAACAAAGGAGTTTGATCAACTTGCTCAAACACAACAAACAAAGCCTTCAGGCTCGAATAATATGACATTCACAGGAGAATCTGGTTCATCTCCTCAGATACTACTTAGACCAAAAATTAGCAGACAATTAGACCCATACCTAGGTTTAGATGATGAACATTTAGTACATTATGTCAGGAATGAACAACGCTCTCGGAGTATGTACCCACCTATAGGGAATTTACAAACACAACCTGAGGTCTCTTTTCAAGGAAATACCTTCTTGCCACTGTATACAGGAAATGCCCTCGGAGAAACTTGGCAGGGCAGAAATCAATTCATAGCAGGATATCACATGCCTATACAAAACCATGATATACAACAAACGCCGCTAAGACAAAATACCGTGACTTCACCAAATGAAGTCATTTCAACGTTAGTAGAAAAATTGAGGGGGTTAGAACTTGCTCAGGAAAATCACCATTCTCAACTCATGTAGGTAGGAAATTCTAATCCTAGCCAAATAGACCTCCTCACAGGAATAGGCACGTTAGGCATGACCCCTTAGTATTCATAACAAACCCCAGCAAGAACCGTCATTTCTAACACCATTCTGATGCCTCCCAGTCTAGTACAAAATAATCCATTCTTGGACAATACCCCTTCATACTTAAACATGTACTCCAAATTACCACAAGGGGATATGTTCTCCTCTCCTAGAATGGTTCCTCAAACACAGGGGTTTCCTTATGCTCCCGATAATGTGTACGCTATGCCATATAAACAACCCATTCCACTCCACTCCCTCAACAGGCACCATCAATGGTCGAAACCTATACGATAGGGACATATTCAGAATACTTGAAAGAGCCCTTAGATTTCACCATATGAAGTGTCATGCTTCCAAGACCTCTTCTCGATTTACCCATAGACAAAGGTGAGGGAGAGCTGAATGCACATATCAAGGCTTACGCCATAGCCATCCGAGAACTACTCCCTTGGGATGGGGTTGTTGCTAAAATATTTCCCAAAACCTTGGAAGGTATCAATCTCGATTGGTATTATAGAATACTTGAGGCTTGCATCCATCCATTCAAGCAACTCATTTTAGACTTCATCAAGGCATTTGACATGAACAAACTATTAAGAATAGGAATCAGGGAATTCTTGCACATCAAGCAAGAACACAATGAATCTGTTGCTCATTTCATCCAAAGGTGGTGTACAGTTCTTTATTCTTCAGCCAGTGCTCCAAATATGGACCAAATGGATCTATGTGATTTATTCCTTCATTTTCTGAGTAGAGAAGTGAAGGAATAAGTCCAGAAGTTCCCACTAAGAACTTAGGATGAAGTACTTGAGAGCACTCTCTGAATAGATCAAGAAGCAATTGATAGTGGTCGCAAAACATATGGAGCAAATGGGAGGTTAATCACCTCCAACCAGAATACCATGGCTTATCCTACCACCACAAATACTAATCAAGGACCTAAAATCCTTAATAAAAATCATGGAGTGACAACATATGGAGTAATTGATCAGGCTAGAAAGGTGAATGTTGTGAATACTCCACCACAAATAAAGAACCAACGAAACAACAAATTTACTCCAAAAATCAATACAGTGGATTTTAATCATCCACAACAACAATAACAACAATGGAGAATCCCTACACGGGGTCCAAACCAAAATTCAACTGGGTATCAAAACTAGAATTCAAACCAAAGACAATAAACACAAAACTTTAATCCTAATAGGAAACGGTTTGATCAGAGTTTTAGGCCACGATATACACCAAGCCAACAAACTAGGAATTACAATCCTAACTCATATTGTGGTTTTCACAAAATCTGAGGCCATGACACTAGAACGTGCCATGACTACAATAAATTCATGCAACATTTTCCAAAGGAACAAAGACAACTTTTTATAGATATGTTCTTGGCAGATCCTACGTCACCAGCACCAAATACTATTACAGGGGTAGTTTCCCATCAAAATGCACCCCTCCAGATCTTCAATGATCCGCTCCCAAATCACAACAATAACAAGTTAAATCCAAATAGGACAAACAAGGGTGTAATTATAGGAAACAATGATCATGAAGCCTCAACTTCACTGAATCCATTAGTTGTGCCACAATTAGGAAGTCAGCCATGACCTAAGATAGTCGGTTTAGTGGAGTTAGATGCCAAACTACCCGTAGAAGCTGTAACAAGGAAACGAGAGTATTCCTCTCAGCTAAGTCCAAGCTACCCGCTAAAAATGGACAATATCCAACAAGTATTAATAAAACTTGTGGGTTCTTATGATTTAATTAATGATCTAATGAAAACCTTCTCGCACATCTCCTTTTTAAATTTATTGAAGAACTACCCTGCTCACAGGGCTACTCTTTTAGAAGCATTGGGTTTAGGTCATCTAATTAACATCACTCCACCTCTCGAAACACAGGTGAACCATATAGACTTTGATATCCACCCTCTAGGGCAGCCAGATAGGGACACCAAATTCATATTTGAAATAAACAAAATGCCAACAGACGCTGAGATTGCACGCCGAGGTCATCCAGCCTTACACTTGCAAGTGTGGGTTTATAACAATTATGTGAAACGTGCGATGGTTGACGATGGGGCAGCAGTTAGCATAATCACTTTTTCTTTCCTTCAAAATCTAGGGTATGGAGAAACGAATTGTTCCATGACGCGAAATACACTAAGAGGCTATGATAGCCTTAAAGCCACCTTGATTGGAACTATAATACTACCGGTCACCTTAGGACCCAAAATAATCCTGACTGAATTTTATATTATAGATTGGAAAAATAACTATAATATGATCCTTAACCGACCATGGATACACTGTATGAAGGCAATCCCTTCTACACTATTTCAAGAAGTAAGGTTTTTACACTTAGGAAAGATATTCATAGCCAAAGGTGATCCAAAACCATTCGATATACACTTGGCTGACTTAAAGAGAAGACCAGGCATTCACTCGGAGTTTGAACTCCCAACAAACCAACTTAATAAGCCTACTGGCCTGAAACTGGAAGAAAAGTTGGTACCTACGATAGATATTGAAACCATGAGCCTAACCAAGACAATCCTAGCCCTCAAAGATGAGGATAAGATTGTAGAAACAATATCATTAGGAACTACTACAAAAATTGTTGAATTACTAGAATAGGATCTACCAATGTTCCTACCATTTGATTCTTTAGGCATGGGATACACCCTAGGTGTTGGTTCTCTTCCAGTAGTAGATCTCTGCATGGTAGAGGTATAAGATGTTAACACAACAAATATCCCAACGCCCATATTCCTAGCTAAGTATTGGACTCTCCATTTCGATGGAGCTAGATGTAGTTACGGAGTTGGGGCAGGAGTAATCCTTACTTCTCCCAAGGGAAAATTCCTACCATTTGCCTTTAAACTAAAATTCGAATGCAAAAACAATAGCGCTGAGTACGAAGCCCTCCTCCTTGGCCTCATTTTAGTTAAGAGAATCAGTTTTGATAACATCAGAGTGTTAAGAGACTCACAATTGGTAGCAAACCAAGTTTCTAAGATGTATGAAACCAGAGCTGAGCAGTTACAACTCTACAAAATAGCTATACTGAATTTAAGTAAGGAGTTTGAATTCATATCAATTGAAGCAATCCCGCAAGAACAAAATATTCTCACCGATTCAATAGCAACCTCAACATCACGCTTTACTCCAAATAGTAAGTTAGAGGACACCCGTTTCATGGTATCTCTTCGTATTGAACCACTGATAAAAATAATGTCAAATCCTATTTTAAATGGAAATGAAAGCAAATCTACTATACTAGACCACATCGATAGTGATACAACCACTCTTTATTTCTTAAACACCTATGCGGAGTTACATCTCACCCATCACATGGTAGATTTATCCCTAATCCCGCATTCAACCTCCTACTTCAGAAATCCCATGACAGAGCTTCCCCCACAAAAGGAACTTAACATATACATAGTCGAAAGTAGAGACGATCTAGAATTACCTCCAGCCCCACCTGAGTTTGAATAAGGTAACGCTTCTCTAATCGAAGAAACAATCGATATTAATATCAGAACGGTAGACAAACCAAAGATATTGAAGTTAGGATCCTCGTTAACTCCATCGAAAGTAGAAATACACACTCAAATCCTCAAAGAACATCAGAAGGCTTTTGCATTTAATTATAAGGAACTGACAGGGGTTACACCACACATTGTGGTACATAACCTCATCACTAAATTAGATGCAAAGCCGATTGAACAAAAATCAAGACCAATGAAACCTAAGGTAGCTCTCATGGTAAAAGAGGAGGTAACAAAACTCCTCCAAGTAGGATTCATCAAGCCATTCAATTACTCTCAGAGGATATCTGATATCGTTCTCATTCTAAAAAAGAATGGGAAGATACGCATCTTCATAGACTTCCAAAACATTAACAAGGCATGTCCTAAAGACGACTTCCCATTACCATCTATAGATTTCATTGTTGATGCAACAGCTGGGTTTGATCTTTTGTCTCTCATGGATGGATTCTCGGGATACAATCAAATCAGAATATCCAAACAAGATCAAGCTAAAATGACATATATAACTCCTTGGGGAACCTATTGCTATGCTGTTATGCCATTTGGTCTCAAGAATGCTAGCGCTACATACCAGCTGGCTATGACGTATATATTTCATGATCTTATTCATAAAATTATGGAATCCTATGTAGATGACTTGTTGGCCAAGGCCAAGAAGCATTGTGACCATCCGGAAGTTCTTCGCGTCATTCTTTCACATTTGATAGAATACGGAGTCACGCTAAATCTAGAAAAATGTGTATTTGGTGTAACAAGAGGGAAGCTCCTAGGTTACATTATATCATCATGAGGGATCGATGTTGACTGAGCCAAAATTAAGGTTTTTCTTGAAATGGTCCCACCTTCGGATAAATTTGGAATCAGGTCATTTCTTGGAAAAATTGGTGTAATCTGGAGATTCATCCCGGACTTAAGTTTCGTCATTCAGCCAATCAACAATTTACTCAAGAAAGATTATAGCATTGATTGGACCAAAGACTGCAATGAAGCTTTCGACATAGGTAAGTGTTTCTGGTATCACCACCTATGCTAATTCCACCTAAGTCAGATTGCCCGTTAATTTTATATTCGCGAGCCACCAATGTCTCACTAGCATATATGCTAGCTCAAGAAGACGATGACAAGAGAGAACATGTGATCTATTTCATTAGCCAAACGTTGCTCGACTATGAAACATGTTATACATAGGTAGAACAAGAATGCCTTGACATAGTCTTTGCAACCAAAAACTTAAGACATTACATGCTAAATCAAGAAACAAAGGTCATTATAAAGACAGAGCATTTACGAACTTTCCTCACGCAAGGGTCCTTGTCTAAAAAGGCTTGACGCTTTATAACCTTAATGGGTGAATTTGAATTAACATTCATAAATCAGAAGTCAGTTAAAGGAAAAATCATCATGGATTGGTTAGCTGATAATCCATTAGACGGAGGCGATCTAGTAGATCTGGACTTTCCCAATGAGTGCATATACTACATCGAAACCCAACCTTCTATCTCTGAGTGTCCTTGGTACACTGATATTATTAATTATATCATGGACCATACATATCCAGAAGGTGCTACACCATAATGAAAAAGGTGTTTACACATTATCGTAGCTAAATACGTCATCATAGAGCAAGTTCTCTATCAAAAAGCATTCGATGGAATTCTTCTAAGATGTGTCGACACAGAAGAATCCAAGAAGATTCTCCACGAATCTCATAGTGGAATGTGTGGAGGCCACTTCAGTGGCCATGCCACTGCTCATAAAATACATTGAATGGGCTATTTATGGCCTACTTTAGAACACAATGTAGTAGAGTTTGTATGAAGGTGTCATAAGTGCTAAGAATTCTCCCATGAGATCCACATGCTGGCACAATCTCTACAACCAATCGCTACTCCATGGCCCTTTTCTATGTGGGGCCTCGATTTGATAGGTAAGTTCTCTCCCTCGTCTACAGATGGCCATAATTTCATAATCACAGCCACTGAATATTTTACCAAGTGGGTAGAGGCCATGCCTCTTACTACTGTACCAGGTTCTGTGATCGCCAAGTTCATTTTGAACCAAATCATTTGTAGGTACGGTATCCCACAAATCATTATCTCAGATAATGGGACTTCTTTTAAGAATGATGAAGTTTGTGAATTGTGCAATAAATTCAAAATAAGCCATCATACGGCCTCCTTGTATTACCCTCAAGCCAATGGACAAGCTGAAGCAACAAATAAAATGTTAAAATCCATTCTCCTTAAAACAGTGAAAGAAAACAAATTAGAATGGCATTTGAAGTTATATCCAGCTTTATGGGCCCACCAAACCTCAATAAGAACACTGACATGAGCCACTCCTTTTTCATTGGTAGTCAGGGTAGAAGCAGTTCTCCCGCTTGAGGTTGAAATACCCAGTCTCCGTATCTCATTACAAGGGATTATAGATGAAGACACTTACAGAGAAGCACGTCTCTCCAAACTAGAAAGCCTAGATGAAGCTAGGTTAGATGCCGAATAGTGGCACAAAGTCTATGCTGACTGGATGTGCTGGCAATATAACAAGAAGGTCTATGAACGAGACATATATGAGGGTAATTTGGTTCTAAGACTAGAAAGCTGGATCGGCAAAAAGACCGGTGAAGGAAGGAAGTTCTGGCCCAAATGGTTGGGCCCATATCGATTCATGAAGGACTATAAAAATGGTGCATATCTCTTATCCATACTGGAAGGTGAGGAATTTGGTGAAACGGTCAATTCCCTACACCTTAAACGATTCTACACGTAAGCAACTAGTACTACTTGTATAGTTATATCTACATTGCATCTTCATATAGTTAGGATCATTTTGTCCACTTGTTTTGTACAACTTTGTGATCGAGGAATTTTATTCTTAAAAAAAAGCAATTCATTAAAAAATTCTAATGGTATTGGCATAAACACTTTAATCATACTTCTCCATTTCCATGATATCATCAAACTATTTTAGAATCATTTCATCAAACAAAGTTAGATATGACAATGTCTTAACAGTAAACATACCAAGATCTGCATGCTTTTTCTCACTTTTGGTTTCTTCTTAGGATAGGTGTCTTGCCTATGGTCTATTATAGAAGATTCATCGTGTCACATCTATCCCGTATGAATATCTCTTTGGAAGCAAGAGCATGCTGACATTTTACTCAAACAAACAAGTCAAGTATAAATCAAACAGAAAATTTTAAATTTACACATTTCCTTGCCCCACTAACCTTTGGTGATGAGCTTGCATCTCTTACTAGTGACGTAGGGTTGGGAAATGATGGAAATGCCCTTACTCGCCTATGCCTTGCCTAAGGTGATAAACCCACGCTTCTTACTAGTAGCATGGGGCAAGGTGTGGGGGGTCCTCTTGACAAACAAACGTAAAAGGTCATAAACAAACAATTCAAATCTTGAAGTCTTGAGTCAAAAAACAAATGAATTGGATGTCCAAAATTCCAAGAGAATTAAAAATCCTAAAACCCAGATTTTGTCTACCATGTGGCCATCTATGGATCTAATTCTAGATAAACCACAAAGCAAGTTGCATCCTAAAACTATGAAGCCACTCGAGTGGAGTAGGCTTATAGCATCCTAATTTGGTTCCGCCAAAGCTTTGTCTATCTTTCATCACTATCATTTCAACACATTTCATAACTTGTGCCCTTTCCAGCTCTCGGGGATGAGCCCTCGCATCTTACTAGTTGCGTGGGGTTATGAGAGGGGAAAGTTTATATACTCATCATACTGGCTTGTCTTCACTACTTTGCCAAAACAAATATGAAGTATCCAAAATTGCTTACAGAAACTAAGATTCAAAATCACATTGTATCTATATTATCATATATCAGCATCATGAAATATGAAAAGAAAGTAAACATTTGTATCATTTGTTCTCCATTGCATACATTCTAAAAAAACATATAAACATAACATCATAGTTCACATGAGGAAACAGAAATGCAAGCAAGCCATAAATGCTAAAATTCTGATCCAAAAATAATATATATATATATATATATATATATAAATGATCAAAATTCTTGTACAATGCCATCATGCGCTAAGCATGGTCAAAATGCTCAAAGAGCCCGAGATATACAAAAATATCATACAAAAATCTAGGAGAGCCAAGTGGCTTCTCAATCCCTATGAGACCCCTCTGAAGGTGCACGCCCACGCAATGATAGGACTCCAGCTATGCTGGCACTCTGAGTGCACGGAGGGCTCAGGATCCTAAAGGGTATCCGCAGTCTCACCATGAGAATGACTCCTCATCAGGTGCTCGGTTGTCCTATACCCCGCTAGCTCTGTACGGAGAGTCGATACCATCTTGGCCACATGCCAGACAGGGGAAAAGATGTCAGTATGTCTTCCAGCTGCTGAGGGCTCCCCTACATCCACAGACAGCTCTGCATGGGTCCTCTCCATAGGGATCATCAAGGTATCGGTGCATACCCTGCGAATTAGGTCTCGCCACTCATCACCAGTCTCTACAAAAAAAGGAGAAAACAAATTAGAAATAAAACAAGAGATAAAACACAAGTGTAAACAAAAGGAGAGATAGAAACTAAAGAAATCCTAATTAAAAACAAACATTAAAAGGAAGGACGATAAGTTACTCAGATCACTAGGCCTCCAGGATGGATCTCTAGGGTCAGCACCTACCACAGATGCCACCGCTGACTGAGGTGCTCCCCCCATGGCTGGAGAAACGTAGCTTCCCGCAATGGACTCATCCTCCCCACCATGGCCCTAGGAGAGTGGCTCCTCTAAAACTAGAGTCACCCTCTCTGCACTTCACTCTACCCTCTCTACCTGCATGATATCCTGAGTGTCATGCCACTCAGGATCACAGTCCTCCTCTCCCCCTGACTCACTATCCTTGGCCTCGGTCTCCTCCTTTATATCACCCCCTGTGAACTCCTTGGACTTAGAGTTTATGTCGATGGGTTCATCGCTGCTATGGTCAGAACCCATGGCAATTTGAAGTAAGGGTGCCTGAGGAGCACTGGCTCTCCCTCGGGCACATATTACCCGCCTAGCCACAATAGGAACACCAGGGGTAACAACTGTCTAACTTGATGTCTCAAGAGTAAGATGTCTCCCAATGATCAAGACCCCCAGGATACGGTAAACATCCTCTAGTGTGATGGTCCCCTCACCTCGGACCCCTGGTAATCAGAAGGTGTTCTGATCAGCATCCTAGTAGGAAAATAAGTCACAGAGTATGTGACTGGATGGTGTAACATGTGGAACCCATGATATACGTAGTATACTGGCCCTCTGTAGAGTGTCCTGCTCATCCTGTGAAAGGTACATCTAATACAAATCGGGAGCCAGTCACACTCTCTGTCTTAGGCTCTACCGAATGTACTCCTCCCTCATTCTGCATACACCTAAAAACACACAAAACAGAGCAATTTAGCATCCGAATGACATTAGAAAAATCATGAAAACACATAGAAATGCTAAAAATGCAATAACCTCAAACAAGTGTTCTTTTGACATTCTGTGAAGATCCACCACCCTGAGCAGTGTGGTGGTTTCATAAACGCCACCTTAAAGGTGGCGGTCTTAAAACCACCGCCCTAGGCAGGGCAGCGGTTGTGTCCCGAAAACCCACGTGGGTTTTATAACCGCCTAAAAACACCAAAAAAAGGACCATTTTAACTGGCCTACCCAGAAGGTGGCCCCCCTAGATGGACCTTTTGAACCTAACATTTTCAAAAATAACCCCCCCATGGCATTTTAAAAGTTTGTAAAAACAATAAATTGAGGAAAACTAACCTGTGAAAAGCTGCTCGTGGAGGCATGATAGCTATCTTGTCATGAACATTTTATATCCTAAGAAACTGTCACCGTGGGTCCCAGAGCTCATAATCAATCAAATCAACACGTGCTAGGAAAATGGGCCCACCATATATATAGCATCTTGACTTGTTTTGAATGCCCTTTTTTGTAGGTTTGGAACGTCGACGGAGGTAAGTTCTTTTTCATCATTTCCCATAATTTTAGAATTTATTTTCCGTTCTATTTTGTCAATTTGCACTTGATTCCTCTTTCCTGGCGGGAATTCCCCTCATCTCGACACAACGGACGTATCAGGTATAACTTCCTTCCCATTTCGGGACCGACTCGGATCCACTATTTTACACCTTTTGGCTAAAACACTTCTCTGAGGGGACAATCATGTTGTACCCAAAATTATAAACTGCACTGCCAGAACCCCCCCAGGTCTCCTGCAAGGTGTTAAGGATCCAGAAAAATCTCTCCAAGTATGTGTTATCATCCCACATGCCCCACTTAGCCGCCTGCATGCTTTGTTTTTCTCTTTTCCCCTCTTTTCTTTGCCTTTTTCTCTTCAGTTATGAAACTGCCGGTGGGCAGCGGTCTTGTGACCTCTGCCATAGACAGGGCAGCGGTCCTGTAACCACCGCCCTTCTCAGGGCGGCAGTCCTTCACGCATTTTCCAAAATGTTCTTTTAACGACTCATGTAAATTTCAATGTTTACCAGATTTTTTCACTGCCTTGGGCTTGCATTAATGATTCTGGTTCCCTGGAATAGTGGTTTTGCCATTGTTTATAGTTTAAGAGATCAATTTGGTTTTTACCTTGGGTAAATGCAAATGCTATAAATAGTTGGCTTGTGCTCAAGAAAAAGGCCCCTCAAATTTGCCTCTGAATTTCTCATTGCAATAGATTAGTCTTTCATTTTGTTTAGAATTCTTAGCTTTATTCATTGCATGCTTAGTTAGTGTTGTCTTGTTGTTAGGAAGCCACATATCCATCTTGTGCAATCGTTGTTTTCACTTCATCCAATTCAATTGGAATAGGATAGTTTGTTTTCAATAGGAAGCCATTAAAGTTGTAGGTTTTTTTCTTCAAATAGGATAGTTTCAGGTTCTAGACATTTTATGTTGCATGACTCGCAATAAATCCCACTAGGAATTGCATAAGCCAAGCTCTGTACTCTTGCGCTATCTCTCTCCTACTCGCATTGTATTCAGTCTGTATCCTAAGCTGCCTTTGTCCCAATATCTACTTCTATTGATGCTAGCATTACACGCTTTTCTAGATCCACAGTGAACACGAAGGAGTGAAGGAGATCACACTGAGGGGACAAAATCACACACACCATCAAATTCACCACTGTTCTGCAGAATCCAGGTTCTAGCTTTCAAAAGTTCTAATTAGAAGCATATCAAATAGAGTAGCCAATCACTTTATTTCAGTCAATTTTACTTTTGATATTGCCAGGGAAGCTGTGGGGATTGATATTTTCTGAGAGACTATGATTCATTCCTCACTTCTGAGGTAGGATCAAGAGTCTTTTAAATAGATTAGATCAGTTATTTCATTGTTTAGAATATATTTACAACTGTACATGCAAGTAGCTATACTCGGTTGCTTTGTTTGTTTTAAATTTGTCATTAGATTAGTTTTCAATTTCTAGATATATTAAAATAGTTGCTCCTTTAATTTCATTCATATAAATTCATCAGAAAAATATAAAAATATAGAAGTTATATATGTTATAGATATATTTCACATAGTTAATTTTAATTTGCTACATTTAGTGTACATTGTTTCTTTTGTATGACAATCACGGGCCCTAGAGAGCCCAGGGAATACATATTCAAGCCAATCATGCCCCAACCCAATCTTGTCATAGATATAAATGATATAGATCAAAATCTTAGGATCCAAGTCTTTCCAAACAATGACAAACTTACAACAAATCAGTTCTCCAGTTAAGTGGGTTAAACATAGAAGACGAACCAAGTGACACACATTTTGGTCAAATCAACCAAACTACATATTACCCTAGATATATACCTACATGACTATGGAAGGGTTTGAAAGAGATAAAACATTCAGTTGTGATCCTTTGGTCCCACAGCCAGATGCAGGAGACACTCTCACAGATATAGATACTAGCTTAAGAATTCAGGTTGCACGAACACCTGTGAGATACTCTGAAAAGATCACACAACTGTTAATTATGAATATAGAGGCTGAGAAAGCATATGACTATTGGATACTAGGGATTAGGGACTGAATCTGCACATGACCATAGCAGGACCACAATAAACACAAATCTATGGTTGTGACCCACAAATCTCATAGCCCAACGAGTCCATAGGTGAATCAGACATAGATGTTGGCCTACGTACATTAGTATTCAGATCTACTCCACTTCCACCTATCATCATCGAACAATTATCCTATTTAGACATAGCAGCTAATGAAGCTAAGAAGTTCTGGACTAGGCCAGAGAATCACCCATAGAGTCAATTATATTTACCATCCACCCTATGACCTTATCTGGAGACATACACAAAACTATCCCAGGTCATTTTCCACGTATTCCACAACCCATAGACTGAATCATGCCAGAGCTCGATATTGATTGGAGCCTTCGAGCAGTCATCCTTGTTGATCGATCTATCACACCAGTTCAGGTTAGGAGGGCCTTCTTTGCCTTAGATTTGTAATTTCCACTAGTGCGTGTTGAAGACATCAGATTGCCTAACTAGTTTGTCTGCATCCCATGCATATTCAATCCCCACCGGCTATCTCGGCATGACCTCAGGAGGTCAGGTGTGAGGAAAAGTTACTTGTATATTCCCACGCTCGCTTATCACTTTTCCATCATACAGTGACCTGTACAAGTTAGGCTGGGATGAAGTATTACGTTGTTGTGTACTGAAACATGAGCACACAGATATTATGGAAGAATCTCACAATGGTATTACAGGTGGCCACTATGTAGGTGATGCCACTACGCGCAATATTCTACTCACTGGATTATGGTGGGAGACCCTATGTAAAGATTACAAGGAATTTTGTAAGGCTTGTGATCATTGTCAATGTCTTAGGAAACTAGGAAAATGAGATGAAATTCCTCTCAAACCTATTACTAGTACCGAACTATTTGAGAAAGGGGCTATAGATTTTATGGGTTCTATTTCACCAGCTACACATAGAACTGGATCATGCTACTTCATAACTTATACAGATTATCTGACAAGGTGGGCAGAAGCACCACCTACAAAGGATTATACAGTGGCTACAACAGTCAAGTTTCTTTAGGAAAATATTATTACAAAGTATAGATGTCCTTTAAGTTTGACTAGTGATAGGGGCACACATATTCTTAATGAGACAGTCAGAATTTCATTGGATGAATTCATGATTACAAAAAATAATACTACACCCTATCATCCTCAGGAAAATGGAACTACTGAGGCTTTCAACAAAATTTTGAGCCAGACATTGAAAAAAATATGTGATTTCGGAAGAAACGATTGGGATGATAAAGTATTTGTAGTACTTTGGGCATATCAGACAACATATAAAAGTTTGAACAAAGCCACACCATTTGAGTTAGTGTTTGGCATAGAAGCAGTTCTTCCTATGGAATTTATGTTACCTTCTTTGTGTATTACACACGCTGGAGGTCTAGCTAATGAGAAAGCCTTAGAAGCACAAATTGAAAAGTTAATTAAGCTGGATGAGTGATGAGCCATAACAAGTTGGAGTCAAAAAGAAGAGAAGGTCAGGTAGAAAGCATGGCATGATAGGAAAATCAAGGATACAAATATTGAGATAGAACAGTTGGCGCTCCTTTATGATTCTAAGTTTTTGCGCCATCCAGGAAAACTCAAGGTACATTGGTTAGGGATGTATGTTATCACCCACATACTCGAATCAGACGCTTGTCAATTAGAGGCACTTGATGGAATACAGTTACCTAGCTACTTCAACGAGGGTGGGCTAAATCCCTACTATAAATAAGTCTTCTTGGTGTTTGTAATAAGGCAATGTTGCCATTTAGATTAAGTTATCAATTCTACATTTCCCTAATGTGTTTATTTAGTTGTCGCTATGGTTTTTCAATTTAGTTGGTGTATTTGTGTAATAAGTGTGTTTATGCACTAGAAGCTAATTACTATTTGAATAAATTTTATGCGTAGAGGACTGTACATACCCTTAGTGTGGGGTAGGTTATCGAGATCCAGGTAGACTGTTGAAAATAATTCCACATGAAAGGAACCATCTATGGGTGCTATTCAAGTCTGGATGATTGAAAAAAAAATAAAAGAAATTACTTCTGGACACAAGGACCATAGGTAGAGAGGAATGAAGAAACAAGTATAACACGAGGTAAGCAAAGGCTGGGAAGACTACCAGTAGAAGGCACAATGATGAGGTACTTAGGTGCATGAAAGAACGTTGAAGAAAAGTCTGCATCCAAAAGGTAGGAGGGTGCACTAGAAGGTTATAGCTTGGGCGCGAAGATGTACTGTGTAGAAAGAATGAAAATAATCAATTAATGAGAGTATTGTTGGTAGGTGTAGGAATAATAAATGCACTAACTTTTTGAAATTCTATATAAGGATGGGATTCAAGTTAATTTTTATTGTTGCAATTGAGATAATTTGAAAAGGGTTAAGTGTGAATGAGCTGAGAAATCGTGTTGAGGTGCGAAGAGTGTGAAACCATACGTGGAGAGAAGGGTTTTTCATAGGAGAAACTTTTGTTCCTATAAGTGAAGGATTTGAGCATAGCAAACACATTACAAATGAGCTAGGGCATATGATTTCCACTAGGGCATGAAGACTTAAACTAGGGTTTTGAATTGCTTAATTACAGAGGGAAGAAAAGAGAGATTTTTCAAATGGCACCAAAGAAAGCACTCGCAGTAGTAGAAAAAGGGAAGAAGAAGGATGAAGTGGAAGAAGAAATTTCTCATGAGAGTAATTTATTAAAAATGTAGTATCGAGAGGGTGTGATTATGGGACAAGAATGGGATTCCTATATCCACCAATGTAAAATCAATGATTATAACCATCAAACATCAGATAATAAGAAGGAGCTTGATGCATTGCTGAGCACAAAAATGAACAAGCATAAATAAAAGGATATGTCGGTATACGATGACACAAGTGAGTAGTTGTTGTAGTAGAATAAAGTCTATCAACTGTATGAGATGCCATATTTTGGAAAGTATGAACCATTTTATTGGTGGTTAATGAGAAGAGGCTATGAGGACTTCTTCTACTTCTCCAGACAGAGGGTAAGAATCACAACTACTTTTATTTCAACAGTGATAGGAATAAGGGCCTCAGGGTTGGATCTAGATAGTGATTTAACTTATAAGGCCACAATACTAGAGACAAGGAAAGAGATGGGGTATAATAAAGGTCTGTGTGACATGGACATTGAAAAACTAAAAAAGTACCCAATAGTGTAGACATCTGCACATATTGTAACAAAGATGAATGACTAAGGAAGATGGTCACATGTAAACACAATGTGGTTATACATCGCAAAGAAGATGTTGCAAGGATTGGTCAACAATATTGTAGATCACATAACAAAGACAATCATTGAATAAGCAGATATAGGTGACAGAATAATTTTTGGTGATGTACTATTGTCTTTAGTATTTATGGAGATTAGAGTACCTAATGGGCCAAAGGAGAAGATTTGGGAATACCCCATGGAACACAAGTCACCTATGGAAAGGTTTGGCAAATACTTGTGCGATGGATCAAAGAGTGGAACATTCAAGAAGAGGGTGGAGATGTGGTATGATAGACTCTGCATGGAATTCAAAGAAGATTGGCACATACCCTAGGATTTTCCTTCGATGGTGGGTAAGGGAGTTCAGTTTGCGGTCTACCAACATTTTTGCATTACGCGATTTGCTATGAAGGATGGAGCTTGGATCTTATGGTTTAAAATTATGTATTCCTTCACAACAAGATATTTCTAGGCATCAGTTCACTAGTTTTTAGATGCATGCCACCTAACCTTCAATACAAACAAGTTATATTGCGACTACCACACTCTAAGAAAGAAATATGTAAATCCAGGGAAGAATGCCTACACTGAAATGATTATTCTTTATATTATAAGCATGAAGCATGTAATCTTGGTAGTTAGGGACACTGGAGTAGCTCTTGTGTACCTACAACTCAAACCCAAGTTGGAGAACACTAAGTATGTGGAGAACGAGTTCACGCTCCAAGGGCCACCAAAAGGTAAGCATATAATGGAAAATATTCCAATGCTCAAGCCCACAAAAAAAAATCAAGTAGATTATGAAGAAGAAGAGCATGAGGATAGTGGTGGTTTGGAGCACAGGGGCATAATACATCCTCCAAATAAGGAAGAAGTAAGTGCACAGCTACACCACATCAGCTTAAGAAGGAGATGATGAGGACTTGGAAGCAGTCTAAGGAGAGTGCCATTTTAAAAGGGTATTCAGGAGAATAAGGAACCTAAGTGATACTTCCTAACCGGTACAAAGATCACCTAAACTCTCTCCATAGAAGGAGAAAACTAAGAAAAGAAGAAGGAAATTGAAGCTGTATGAGGAAGTAAAAGAGTCTGAGGAAAGCATGCCCAATTCTCCTACACCTCCAAAGAACATGGAAGAACAAAAGGAGGAAGAAATGAAGGATGACGAAGAGGAAGAAAAAGGGGTAGATGAGACAACCAAGGCTACTTAGGACACAACAACACAAGTTCCAAATCTTGAAGCCCTAGTTCCTAAAGAGATTAGATCAAGAAGAACAAGTGGGGAATATATTCCACTAACCATGGGATATGCTAAGGACACAAGTAAAAATTTTTGTGCCCGTTTCCAGAGCACAATGACATAAAATGAGTTGTATGGTTGGGAGTTAATGGATGAAGATATGACAACTGTGCACATAAGGAAGAAATTTTCATGGTTGATGCACACACACATGGATGAATCATAATTTGATGTGTGTGAGGACTCATGTGTATCAAGGAGGTTGAAAAATATACCTCATGCCTTGAACATAATAGTAAAGCCTACTGTTATGTCAGATGAACAAGTAAGCAATGCTTTGGTGAAAGTATCGACAAAGGTGGCCCAAAGGAATACGGATAAAGATAAAAACATTAGGGTGCTAAGGGAGGAGATTAAGACTAAGGATGATTAAATAGTGTGCCTAAAGTAGGAAAGAGATTTGTCGGGGAAGAATAATGTTGTTTTTATCAGCATGGCAGAGAATATTGGGGATAATATCATGAAGGCTAAGCCACACTTAAAGCCAAAGGTACCAAAGACATTTCCTTTGGAAATACATTATATAAGTACATTGGTGGACTTAGTGCTTGAAGATGAACCTCTACACATGCTAGAACCAAAGGATCTAGTACAAGAAGCAGAGCAGGAGAAGGCTTCAATGATGTAAAATATTACATCATATGAAGGGTTGCTTTAGAGCTTGCAAGAGGAACTAAGGAAGGAAGATCAAGCACTGAATATTTTTACAGCGCTAGAGACCATTATAAGGACCATGACCATTTTGGAAGATAATGAGGTCCTGATGGTCATGAAGTATGAGACATTGGGCTGCACATAACAATTATCACTTATTAATCAGGAGCATGGGGCCCTTATAGAAGATCAGGAACCACACAAAGAATGGATGGATTAGCTTGGGAAATTCATCACTCAAAATATGGAATTTTTGGAAGGAAGAATGACTGACATGTCCACCATTGTGTTGGTCTTACAGAATGAGAAGGGAGAGATTGCAAGTGATGAATTAGAGTCAATTACACTGGATATTCCAGAGAAGGCAGAGGCCACTCTCAATGACTGACAGACATTAGAGGTGGAGATAAAAGAAGCATATCTTGAATTGATTATTCATATTGAAGCAGAAGATACTGCAGGGTAAATACATTCTTTTATTCAAAAAAAATATTTCTATTCTTCTATTCATATTCTTTGATTCGTTTTTGACACAACCATTACTGGGGTGATAATGCAACTAGTATGGGGTGATGTTGATCAATCAAACTCTAGCACTTAGAAAATAAAATACAGAAGGTTTTCATGGAAAATAAAAGTGCATTCAAAAGTGCAGAAGTATTAGAAAGGATTACACGTGAAGAACAAAAAGAGGTTCGGGACTTAGTCATTTTTACGATGATGATATATTTTTGGAGATAGCATGCAGAGCACATAAACTAGTCAAAGACTTACATGACACAAATTTAATATTTTTGGAGGATCAGCTATGAAGAGCTTTGCATGGACACATGACAAGAATAGATCTACTACTGTCAATTAACTAAAATTAGTGTATTATTAGCACACTTGCATCTGTGGTTGTTTTCGTAATGACATGTGGCTAATAATAGCATGTAACCTATTTTGGGATTAGATAAGCGGTGAAGGGAAATTCCTCACCCATATAAATATGTATTGAACTATGTAGCAGAGAGAGTGTGTGTGTGAGAACTGTGTTACAGTGAGATTATGTGACCGAATCTGATACGTGCATGAGCGTATACTAATGTTATTATAAGGAATCTTTTGTGTATTAATGAATTTAATATAATGAATATTATGGACTGAATCAAAGTGTTATACTGGTTATAATTCAATATTGCATGCTTGATTTCATCATGGTTATCTTTTAAGTTTGTTATTCTCTAGATCTATATCTGAACATGCACTATAGAAGGTATATTAGTCATAGACCTGAATGCCTTAATTATTCATTATACTAACTGGAGAACTCCTTCCTTTGATGGCTCAAGTACTTCCATATCTCTAATGGTGCAAACATAAATTTTTTTCAAATCCTCTTCACTTAAGGGTTCTACATAAGGTGTATATTTTCCATCTGTCAAAGAAATAATCACATTCTCTTCCTTATTCTCAAAAATTATATATGCCTTGTTAAATTACAAGTCAAAATTGTTGGCATAACACCAAGGGTGCCCAAGAAATACTATAAAGTTGTCAGTATCTACTAGTGCCAAGACTTGAAAGTCCCTAGTGAACTTGGCCCCATGTATAGTAATAGAAACATCCTTCAAAATCTCAATAGACATGGATTTAGTAATGTTTTCCATAAAAACATGTTTAAAGATGGCTGTAATGGTGGTCTTCCCATCTGAATCCATGCATCAAAAGCGAGAACATTCACTTCTGCACCTATATCAATCAAAATGTTACTCAAGAGCAATCCATAAAAAAAAATAGTCAGAGTGATCTCCTTGTCATAATCTAGACTATGAGGAGCTAGGTTAACATGCAAAATTTGTCTTTTATGCTCAACTCCACTGTGCGGTGTCTTTTCTCTTAGACATTTCCCCAATAAAGGAATGATTTTTTCTTATCGCAACATCTTGAAAACCTCTCGTAGATCATCAACATACATATGAGGAAACTTAGTTATTTTCTTCTATTCTAACTTCCATGACGGTTCTTTGAAACATTATATTTCTCCCTATAAATTCCTAATCACCTCCATGGTTTCTTGATAAACCTCCTTTTGATGCACATGGTCTAGATAATTTGTATGTAGTACCTCCTCCTTTGTGATAACATGCTTCTTATTTAGAACTTCCCTAGCATGCAAAGCCTCAGTGCGTGTAGTGATATTCACAGGTAACAACTCAGGATCTAATGCTAACTTTGCCATCCACTGATCTTCCATAGTGCACTGTACTCTAACAATCCCTACACCCTTATCCTGATTGTGATTTTTACTCAAGTGATCATATAAGTATGAACATTCTTTATAGATGTGGTTCTTCTAAAAAATAATGTTATGTGGGGATTCATGCCTGTAATGGTCAGGGGATCTGTATGTATAACATGTTCTATGAGTAAATTCACTCCTTCCACTACCGTGACATCAGCCTCTAAATCCTCTATGTTATCCTCGACCTCTACCACGGCCTCCATCATAGGTGCCCTTCATTGTGATCATGATCATGATTCTCACCTTTTTCCTTTAGATTATTTACAACATTGGTCTGACGTACACCAATACTAATGACATCATGAATATGATCAATCAACATATATTTCTTAGTATCATGAGTGTTAGACCTGTAAGTCTTGTAGTAACAAGACAAGTTATTTCTTATTATGCATTGTAGAAAGGGTAAGATACTTAAATCATGATTCAAGTGAAAAATATTGTAGTCCAAAAACATGGTGCACACTGATTTATGAGGAAAACTATCCTTAGTATGCCCTTCTACTTCACAATTTGTGCACCAAATTCCACTGTGCATCTCATAGGCTAAGTTAGTTGACAATTTCTCTAACTATTTATCCATAGCTGAAATCTAGGCCTCTAAAAATAGGCTCACTCTTGTGTCTATGCTTCCCACTACCTCAATGCGTAGAGATGCTTCAAGTGCCTCACGTGGATATGTATAAATCTTGTGTGAGAATGCCCTTTAGAAAGGCATGATTAGTCCTCTAGAAAACCATTGAGCATGATGAATCATATGCATATCATAAGATAACTTAGACAAAAGGGTTTTGAAATTTGAATCATAATCCAGAACACTCTAATTCATACCCTGATTGATTTCCTTTAGTGGGATAATGTTCTTCTTCTCAAACTCAGGAATATAGAAATATTTTAAGAAAGCATCCCGCAACGCAGTATAATCTACACAAGTATAGTCCAGATCAAATTTCTTGTGCCAACTATGCACACGCCCTTGTAATGTAGTTTAAAACTGATTTGACTTACACTCTAGAGTTATAATCCCCTTTGCGCTCTATAGTATCTCACACATATGTACATGCATAGTTTCATATTCTATTCCTTCGTATTCTGGAAGATGAAGATACATCTCCATATAAATATTTTGGGGCTAGTATAGAACGTGCCCACAAAATCTAGAACTTATATTTCCTCTTGCCTTTCCTCCACCCCCAGAACCACCAGATCCAATAGATCCCGAGCTACCTGATTCTCTTAATCCCCAACCTGAAGTAGGTAATGAATCAGAGGATGCACTTCCTAGTGCTCCAAAAATTGTGCTAAACTGGACTCCCATAGTCTGTAAAGTTGTACTACTTCCAGATGTTATGAAAACATTCTCGGGGCCCAAGTTTTGTGTTGATGATGTTCTAGAAAACATACCTTTAACTGGACCTCTGAATACCATAAATGATGATTGCACCAATATTGATGAATAAGCTACCTATTTAACTCTTGAACTTGACTGTAAATCATATCTATATTTCACTACTCTACTGCACACACTAGCTTACTTACTAATAACCGTCGTGAAATCTGGAAAACCAAATATAAGGACTAGGTCGCCAAGAGGGATAAAATGGGCAATTTTGGCCCATGTAGCTTCCACCAGCCTATTCTCATCTGAGGTAGACAAGGGTTCTCTTCCATGCTTTCCAAAATGAGGAAGTTCTAGATGCCTTGGCTCCACGTCCTCTGTGTGAGCTCTAAATCCTTCATGAGCCATCTCTCACCACAAATGCCATTTTTTTCATAAGTTAATGTCATTTCTCTAAATCCCTATCACGCACCTCATTACACTTAATCCACTTTTATTCTCTCTTCCTTTCTACCGATAGGTCCACTATCTTTCACCACACCTGATCCTTCCCCTACAGGTGGTGGGTTTTAGCTAGCCATAGGTTTCTGTTCCAAATCCACGGTCAAAATAAAGATCGTAATAACCAAAGGAATTCCATGCAAATACGATCCTCTGTGCTCACACAAGAACTAGAACTCAACAACCTATAGATAATAATAAGTAGAAAATGTGTACTCCAAAATATAGATAGCTATTCAAAATACCACAGAACCTATGATCTACATCACACGTCCAAGTCAGATCTGCATCATAAAAATCTTGGAATACTTCATATGTCTAAAAAAGTGTACATAACCTCCAGTTTCTCTTTGAAGCGTAAGAAACCAATCACTCATAAAACTCTATAGGAAATATGGCGAACAATGTCTCATACAACTCATGATAAAAAATTTGTTCAAAAAACGCACATGCATTAAATTTAAGTCTAGTGCTAAATCTGTGAGCATACTCTTCTTCCAAATCATCTAACTACTCTTCAACACTAGACAAGGTCAACCAGTGTGGAATTTCACTTCACCTCCCATGCATCTTTCAAAAATAGGCTACATGCTGATAATAGCCATGTGCCCTTGCATGATAAATACAAGAGCATGCAAACTTACTATTAATAGATTATATAACAATACTAAAAAAATATAATCCTATTAACAACTCAAAACCCTGTATGGTGCTCGATATTCTACTCGTTCAAAATAGCCATTACATTCTATTTAAGTCTTCTACAAAATTTGCACTGCACTCAAAGTTAATAATTATTCTCAATTTACAAAATGGACAAGTCTTAATTCAAACCTTTCTTGGCACACCTTGTTTCTCTACACTTCCATGTGCATGTATGTGCCCTTTTCCTACAAGCCCAATCCTTTTGCACTTTCATACTTTTTTGTATTTCATCAGCCCAAAAATCATGACAACTAACTATCCACATTTTTCTTGATGCAAGAATACACTTTGAAATTTCGGAGAACTCAAGATTAAGAGACATAGACCCTTTTGCCATATACAAAAAATAGTGAAGACACACAACGAATTCACAAGACGTCTTTGATTGAAGCAACACATTTTTTCAAGATACAAAAACTCATGATATAGGACCATCACATAATTTACTCACTCTTTGCAATTTGACATGCACTTGCTGACAATAATGCTCAAACACAGATCATAGGACACATGTCGAAGACTCCCATTGATCAAATATATGAAGGTAAGCTCAAACCTCATATTCATCTTGTAATGAACAACCTCACACTCATAGACCTTACACTTTTACACTTTGAATGATTTAAGCATCTTCAATAATGACAACTCAGACTTCTTGGACTAGTATAACTTAGAAGACACGTACAAGATATACCTTACATTTGAGATAGAAAATCAGACTTTTGATAAGACATTTTCCTCATACCCTTGAGATAAAAATATTATCAAAAACAAAATCATATGAATGCATTATTTATGGACAAATGATGACAAGAACTTGTGACAAAGCACCTCTTAGACTCAATATACTAGCTTCGACAGAGACCTTAAGGGATTACTCAATGTTCTCCATACTCTTTTTTACTATAATAGATTGGGCTTTATAGATTTAGGCACAGTCAAACTTCCTCCTCTAGGCTCAAATATCAACACCTTTAAGGACCAAATCAGAATTTGAGAAAAGGTATATGTCTCAAAATGACTATATGTGAAAATATTCCTTCTCTCAAGACCTTGATAGTATTCAGATTTGAGAAAGATAGGTCAAAATTCTGAGAAACAAAATGGCACATACAAACCTTTACACTTGAATATGTATATAGATTACACTTCTTATCTTAAGGAAGCTCTTCACACCAACATGATAATCCCATCATGACAAGAAAACTTGGATAGAGGAAACAAAAATTTTTACACTTTGAAATATTGTAAGACTTGATCCTTGACAACCACAACATGAGATTACATACCTTGTGCATCATGAAGAAGACTCATTTTGAATCCAATACTTCATTTAAGTGAATATGCCTCCTAAAATCTTAGAGAAGGCATACTGTGAGCCTTGAATCATCTCAAAATAGTAAGAAGTCATCAAAACAACATGATGACTCCATTTTCCCTTTTCTTGTCCTTAGAACCCTGTTGACGATCTTAGCTTATTTTCTGGGTAAGATAACCTCATTACCTAAGCTCTCATCTTATGTTAGAGTACCTGATAAGCATTCATGTTGCAATTCATACACCTTCTCTACCATTGCTTGAGGAAGAAATTTCTCATCCTTGGCACTGGAGTTGTTTTCCTATTTCTTTAATTTGTCATCCTTTGCTGATATCTCATGTAAGGTAGTTTCTCCTGACACAATATTAGCTTGTTGTGCCTCTTCCATATTTTCCCATGTCACTTTCTTTTCAATCTTTGTTATTTCAATTTCTGACTTTGCTTTCTTGATCTTGCATACCCACTTCATTTCCATCTTTCTAGGAGTTGTTTGAGGCTTGACTGATTTTGTATCCTTTCTAGAATTTATCTTCATGTTAGAGGCTATCTTTTCTTTCCATATGATGGTATAGAGATTGTTGTTATGATTAGGTTATGTATAGTTAAATAAATTCTTTGAGAAATGTCCAAATTCATGACATGTATAACATATGACATGATTTATTCTTTTTCCTGAGTAATGACTATCATTGCTAACTTGACTTATAGGTTCTTCTAGGCAATGTTTGGCAGTATGACCTTTATTTCTAAAATTGAAACAAACTATGTTCCTTTCATATTTAGTAGCACAAGATCTCCATGGGTGCTCTTTTTCATAGTTTTTCATGCACTCTCTAGCTCTGTGTCCAAATTCATAACATGAGAAATAATATCCATTAAATTTCCTCTCATAGATGAATGCATTTAGCTATCATATTACGTTCTTAGACTATTTGATTTCTCCATTGTCCTTAGA
The DNA here is from genome assembly GCA_019776745.2 of Taxus chinensis. Lineage (NCBI taxonomy): Eukaryota > Viridiplantae > Streptophyta > Pinopsida > Cupressales > Taxaceae > Taxus > Taxus chinensis. The sequence goes on from CM034152.1 coordinate 468,582,875, forward strand.
AATCCTCAATGTAGATTAATTTCTTGTTTTTATGATGGGACCAACCTTATCATCCATTTTGTTCTCTGAACATCTTATACATTGCACTTGTCTTGACTTATATTTCAATTCTCTTTTTCTTACTTGTTCCAGATCCTTTCTGAGAGTATTCAGATCAGTATTCAATCTCTCATATTCTTCATTTTTGGATTGAATAGATGCATGACATACTTCATGCTTTATTTCATCAGAATGACTCTATTTTATGTTACAAATCATCAAGTTGGTTAGCTACCTATTCCAGTTCAGTATTCAGGGTCTTTACTTCATTTTCAAGTTCTAAACAGTCATTCTCCTTTTGTTTTAAAGATATTGAAACATTTTCTACAAATGAAGCCACTTCATTTAGTTCTTCACCATGGTGAGCTTCCATGTGCTTAATCTCATTCTTCAGACCTTCTATCAAAGATTGAGCAATCTCATACTTTCTCTTCAAGATTGATTTAGCTAAAGAACTCATGCTTGTGTCTTTAGGATAACATCCAAGTTGTTAGGCTTAACTTTGGAGTACCACACTCTGATACCAATTTTTGGATATCACAGACATTGAGAGGGGGGGTGAATAAGTGTTGATCAAATTAGAAATTTCTAAAACTTCTTGAATAGAATTAGCAATCAAACTATGAACACAAAATTAAGGTGCATGCGAGTAGATAAGTATACAAGACACCAAATTTATAGTGGGGAACCCTTAAAGGGAGAAAAACCCACTTGAAATCAAGGTCTTTTATTAAGAACACCTATTCTTAACATAAAATGATTTCCAGTTTGGTTGAGCACCCACTCAACTTGAGAAGCACCTACTTCATAGTCCTTCTAGCACCCACTGGAAGGTTTCCAAACACCCACTAGGCTAGTTTAGCAAGTTGCAACTTGCAAGGAGAACCTACTCCTATCACCCAAGCACCCATTTAGGAAAAATACAATAACAATTTACAAATTGATCATTTAGTTTCTTGTTGCTTCATCAATAGATCATGATCCCTTACTAAATATTCATTCAAAAACTCACAATTCACCCCTTTTTGAGTTTGATACTTTGATTGCACCTACTATGTCACTGTCTTCCTAATCTTTACCATCTTGAGAACTTCAATATCACTATTTCATTGATCAATGCCATCTAGGAATATTGTTATTGAGCTATTTTCATCTCAAATTTGACAATTGGTTTCATATTGTGTTTGATATGTCTTTTTGTTTTTCTTTAGATCAAAAACGTCATTGTGTATAAACCTGTCACTGTTCTTCAGTTTCCAAAACCTTATATTAGTCCTCTGTTGTTCTCATCTTCACTTTTTTTCTATAAGCCAATTACTAGTTTTTGTTCACATTTTACCCTCACAGTCATAATTACCTCTCTCTCTCTCTCTCTCCCACTCTCTGATCTATCTAAAAACTGAGTTTTTCCCACTTATATCATGTATTTCCCATTCACCCTTCTTACTTTCTACAAACTACCTCATTCTAAGCTCAACGTCAAGACTCTTCACAATTACTTTTACATAACTCTTCAAGTACACACTTTTGTATCTTACTATCATCCTCTTGGAATCACCCTCCTTTGTTCTAATGGTTGGCTTTTCACATGCCTCTGATTACTTGTCTTCAAAGTAACAACAATTGTGTATGAATAGGACTATATGCCTTGTCCTTCTACATTCTCATACTTGAAATTCATCGTCAATTACACTTCCATGAGGCTATGATTGCCCCTGGAGACCTTCACACTTTTAAGTAATTACTTTCATTCTTGTCAACCTTTAGAAGAACATGCCTAGCAATATTTTCCTTCACACAAGATCAAAATGCATCACAGGTACAAAACTTATAAGGCATAACATACGAAGAAAACTTTCGACTTAATCTTAGATGGATGAATATTACCAGTGTTTAACTCCAATGAATTACATTTAACCTTCATTAAGTGATGGCGGATACCTGAGCAAGGAATTTTGCAAATGACTTTCATTCTTGCATTAACATGTTTTTACCTCTTCACCATCTACTTCATTGGGAGCTCTGACACAAGCAATACACCATCAACTGGTTTACAAAAGAAACTTGCAAGTTACAATACCATTTTGTCATACTACAATGACAATGATTTATGTTGTTTGATCAACTACATACCACTCAGATGCCTGGTTCATTAGGATTTAGAATGTCTTGACCCTAGGAACAATCTCCCATTAGAATTCATGCTAATAAATCTTTCCACTCTAGGCTTCTCCAGTACACAGAACTTCTCAGACAGACTAGCTTATTGATTGGTCTCTAGGTCTATATTTGATGAACCTCTAAATAAATTCCTTTTGCAATGATGAGTATTACAAGTGCCACAAAGCATTTTCTCAAAATCTATCAAGGAATTTTGGATGGCTTTAGTATTGAGGAGAATCAAGTCAAAAAATTTCTTCAAAACCCCAAGTTGCTAAGGTTATTTTTTTTGCAAACATTTTACAACCTCCTCATAGTGATACCTTCAAGCTTGTATGTGTTTTCATTGGAGGAAAATCAAGATGTAGTTCAAAAATTCATCCTTGAAACCCTGGGGTTGTTAGATCCTTCTCCATCTGAATTTCAGAACATACTAAGGACGTTATGAACTTATTCAATTTGCTCCCTGAACATCAAGCAATTTTAATGTACAACCTCTATGACCATGAATGGAATATATGTAGAGTTTTGAATGTTTCTTCTGAGATGACATCATGTTTCTTTACTCACTTGATAGTCAAACCTTTGATTGCTTTATGATGCATTTTTAGGTGTGTTGAGCTTTAGGACTACCTTATAGTTACATGCTATTCCATACATGTTGTGAAAACTCTACATGTTACTTATTCAATGTTATGAAGTGTGTCAATTGTATTTTGAAAAGGATTTGGAGACTTTTCAATGCCTGTATACTTGTAGCTTCAACTCTCTTGACTTAAAAGGACTGATTTTGAAGAACAAGGAAGTCCATGTATAATAAAGTATTTCCCAAATAATTCTATACACTAACCTACTATCTTGGACCCTAAAGGATGACTAACTGAAAGATATTCCAATTGGTGACTTTATAATAATGTAGAGACTTTACTTACACATTTCATCATGAATAATAAATTGATACAAACCGATCTAGGAGGACTATTGTTAGCTCTTTAACACCAAGTTGGATATGCAGGACTTGCAGCACTAGAGTATTTTCATACAAACATAACTCATGATTGTGAAACTTTCACAGCATGTAACCATTAATAGCTGGAGGAATTAGAATTAATCATAACTTTTGAGGAGTTTTAGGTCAACATGCACAAGTCATCTTGATTCATGTTGACTCATCAATTTTATGCCCATCGACTTTAGAAAATAGACCCTCATAGGAAAATTAACCTGATCAGTAAAATGCTCATATCTTCTCCAATACTCGTCAATTGATATCCTTAAAATTTTTGCATCACTCTCATGCTCAAATTTCTAATTTAATATTTTATTCTATGATTTATCCTAAGGAGTAATCCCTCATATATTATCCTTGATTGCTAACAAGGACTAGAGTGCCTCAGAAATGCATTTTGAAAGAATGGCATTTTTAGAAAAACTTGAATAACTAAAAATATCCATTTCAGAATCTGATGAAATTTGACATGGAGTACTAAAAGAACATCCAATCTAGACATTTCATGTGTTCATTATCCATAGATTTATACTTGTGAATCTTTGACCAATCTCATTTACCTTAGCGAATACTGCATGTTCTCAAAGCCATTTTCTGTGCACTTTTAAATTTTGACTGCAAGAGATTAATTAAGCCTTGTTTTAGCTTACACATGTCTGTAGACATTATTCCTAGGCTACTACCCATGCTCACATTACCTTATCATTGACATGTACCAATATGTTACCTCTCATCTAGGCACAAGAAACTATCCTAAAAGGGCACTACTAATAAACCTTAATGTCCTTGAGTTCTTCACTTCACCAATCAACCATTTTTGCCATCAATACCACTTGACATAAATTAAAACATAAATGAAAATTAATGGAGTCTAACAATGGTTTTTATCAGGGGTAATATTTTTATATTTAAAAAAAAATTTAGATTTATCATCAGTATTACAACATTCTTATATGGTTTCATATTCATATTGAACTAGTTTGGCATAGTTTTAGTGGGCATGAAGTGGTTCATTATCTCCATATCCATAGTACTCAGTTTTAATTCTAGTTATGGACACATTAGGGGCATGGATATCCTTTCTCCACTTATATTTTGGCATGAAATTAGTCCTATTCAGTTTCTTATCAGGAGTATGACACATGGGAAGAGTATAGGGGTACTTATTTCTAGTTTTTGTGTCTCACGTTACAAAATTGGGATTGTATCCATTTGCAATGATATGGTTTGTGGGGTTATGGAAGGAAATGAGGAAGATAAGTTCTTCATGTGTAGGCTTTCCTATCCTCTTTACAATTAAGGGGAAGATATTAGAGTTACTGAATGACTTTGATACATAGTCTTCCTCACTGGAAGGGGTATTTCATCTCCTATTTTTGGTTCTTATATTTAGAATTCATGTTTTGGGTTAGTACACCTAGCACACTTACCTCTCATGGATAAAATTTAGGAATGATCACCCCAATTATTCATTAGAGTTTAACAAAGTTTAGAATCTCTAAAGCACAATAACAGGAGTAAGAGAATCATGTGTATTCCTTCCAAGATTTACATATTTTTTGGCATTTCTTATTTTACATTTATTTATAGTAATTTAATTACATATTTTAATTTAAATTTAAATTTCATATCTTTGGTATTAATTACACTCCATGTTATAGGTTTCATTTTGGAGCGTGCCAACACTAACACAACAGGACACTGCAAAACAAAGTTAGTGCGAGAAATGAAAAAGTGTGTCTACACACTCATGTATCTTTTCCTTTAAGTATGAAATTTTCATTTCATACTTAAAGGGGGGAAAATGTAGATAATCAAATTTGGAAATATTTCCTTTGAAATTTTTGGTCTTTACATTGCACACTTGCGTGCACAAATACATCCTCCCCACTCTTTCTTAGTGCACCCTAGTAACTTTTCAATCACTTGTTTATCATTACATGAATTTCTATCAATAGTTTCTAAGGTTTAATTGCAAAAAACATACCTAGAAACATATATCCCCAAAAACATGAAGTAAAAGTCAACTTTTCCCTCCCAAGTTGAAAATGTCGGTTTTGGTTAGTTTTTCACAATATACAACTCAAACCTAGTGTACAGTTGTTGACCAACACATTGTGCACTAAAATTTTAAATTGTATAATCTTCATATGGAAAAATGCTCCCTCTATTTTATCATTTTATGACATGATAACCATTACTATCCTATATAAGCAAGTCAATTACACCTCATTTAGGGTCCTAACAATTTCAAGATATCCTCATGTAAAAGCAAGCACAAAAGACACTCCATGATCCAAAAACTAAAAAATAATTCATGAACATCCATTAAGGAAGTAATATCTATAGGTTTGAAGTCACATACTAGGTTCAAAAATCTCCATCTTCTTTCCATAAGCACGAAAAGTGACCCTTACCAAGTGTAAAATTCAAGTAAGGTATTTTCAAAGAATGTTTTTTCATTTCTGATTGCACTATAGTAGATATCACATGCTTGAAGAAAATCATGTGGCTTGATCCCTCTTATGAGTTATGGAAACATTGATGGTGTAAAGGGGTGCCCAAAAACCACCTTGTATTCAAAAAATCACACACTTACTATTATTATATCAAAAAGCATGTTATTTTATATATGGATATTACGTAAGAAAAGTATTCACTAATGACCTATTTCATAGTCTAGTCATCTGTCTTGTTGGTATTTACCACTTTTGGTCTTGTACAATTGTCACCCATTCACATAATTCTTGTTAGGTCTCAGGAATTCCTATCATTTAGTAGTGATTCGGTTTTCATCATTAGTCTTTGACTACGGCGTATAGAGAGGGATTAGGGCACCTGAGGCACCCTAGTATTGATTCGAGGTATCCTGGTACATGACACAAATGATTTTATTTTTGTTATTGGAGGCCAGTATTTGTGTTTATTTCTCTCATCTCCTTAGGTACTAGTCAGCATGTTGGGTCATTAGTGTCAAAATTTGAACAAGAGATCCCTATATAAACACAACATACATACTAACTTATGGGATGACTATTACTATAAAGAGATATATATCTACATAGAGAAAAGGACTACATTTGGGCACTATTGTATATCACACACTGCATAAGAAGGGGAGTAGTCATTCTATTCCATCCACCATTTTTCATTTTATCTAGAAAATCCCTGATATCTCTATGTCATTGGTGCTAGGGAAACCTAGGTACATTATTGAACATAGAACTACATTGGGAAAGAGATGTAGTGTAACACTCAGTCATAAGTCCATCCATTTGGAAGTTGAGTACAATATGACACCTTCATTTGTATCTTTCTTTTTTTATGGTTAGATGCTTTGTGTGGGGTTTTGCAGGTGACTTTTCATTGTAGGTTTACTTCAACATTAGTGAAACAAGTGTGACATTCACCCAAACAAAGGTGAAGTATTGCAAATATATAACAACCATATCAGTATCATATTTTGAGATGTTTCAGAGATCAGGGCACCCATATCCCTCTCTAGGTGCCCCAGTCTGTCCAGATCTACCTCTACTATAATTTTCTGAATATCATTACGATACTCTATTCGGTCATTACATCACTCTGTTTAGTTCTAAATCATTGCGAGGTAAGTCCAATTCAGGTAAGTACCTTCCCATTTCATTTTATTTTATTTAAAATATAAAATAAACTACTTACATTTACATGGATGTACATTTCTCATTTTAGTAAAATAAATTATAGATTTTATTGAATCATTTTGGTGAACCCGTAGCTTAGAACTTTTTTCCTTATGATCCACTATAACCATAATGGATAAGGATAACTCTTCTCCTTCTTGGCTCATCATGCCTCATGTTAGTATCAATCCTATATATGATGAGGCAACTATATCTCAGCTTACAGATCTATATCGGGATGTTACTATTCCAGATGATATTCAAAAGTAACTACTAGCTTTGAAAATTATTATTTTAGCATGGTTTAGGATCTGGCCAATATTTTTGGTTATTGACATTGTTATAGAGTTAGAAATGATCCCCCTTCTTGCATTTCCAAGGAAATTCTAGATGAATCTCTTATTTATTTCATGATTGGTCTTAATGCTAGTACACATGTGCATAGTGATTTTCCTCTTAGTTAGACCACTAATATAGCTACATCTCATGCTTCTCCTATTTTTGATAATTCTTCTCATGATCCATCCCATAATCTTTCACATGCTCATTCACACTATGTTGATGATCTAATTGATGAAATTTTCATATCTAAGTCTCTTTATGATTTTGACAAAACAATTGATAGTCATGAGTCTACTACTTTACATATAGCTGAGTGTGAATATTCTGCTCCATTTTCATCTTCTTCTAATGTTATATTTACTACTATGCATGACTCATCTCCATATATTAGTTCATCCCCTCATATCACTCCATCACCATATATTATTTCACCTCCTCCTATCGTTTCATCTTCATACAACACTCTATCTCCTATGGATTTTTTGATTCTATTCCTATCACTTTTATCGATGTTCCATGTACTTCATCACCTATTTCTTCTTCGGAACATACAATTTATGTTCCTTTAGTGTCATATTCTTCTACATATCCTCTTGACATCCCTATGATTAATCAAAATGGAAAATTAGAACCGATTAACACATTATTGCCATCCTCTACTATTCCTTCGCAAGATATCTTGTCTCTCATGCATGTTGTGGGTCACTTACAGTCTTAGGTTCAATCACCCATGTTAGAAAAAACCCCTATTATGCTTTCATTGATAATAATTCATTGCATAGAAACTCTATCCCTAAGAATATCTCTAATTCAACATTTCCTAAGGATTTTATCATGCCTACCTTTTCACGTTTCGATGGTACTGGAAACCCATACTTGCATCTCATACATTACCATATGGCTATGGCTTCATATTCTAATGATCGATTATTTCTTAAAGCCTTTCAACATAGTCTTATTGATGATGATTTACAATGGTATACTCATCTAAAATTTGTATCTATCATCACTTATCATGAGGTGGAAGAAGTTTTTCTCTATTGCTTTATCATCAATAATGGCCCTAGAGTTACCTATGATCATCTACGTACTTTACGTTAGGGAAAAATGTAACCTATCACAGATTATATCTTAGGATTCAATGCTTATATGTACTAATATTCTTTCAACCCATTGATTTAGAGAATCAATTTATCTTTTTTCATCATTTGATTCCAGCATTAAAACACATATTATAATATGACACATGTGAATCCTTCACACATCTATGTAATAAAGTCATTGATATAGAATAATACCTTATTTCTACACATGTTATATATCCTCCACCTATTGTTACTGCTACCACATCATCTATTGCTTCTCCATTACCATCACTTGAGCATACTACATGATCTCTATCTCCTCCTCACAAGAAAGCTTGGTCTATTACATCATAGAAGCGTCATTCTTCTCCTACTCCACGACAGGATACACCTCAATATTATACACCTGTTTCGCGTGAGCCATTACATTTCTCTCATTGTGATAGACCACATGATATGATGTGTGATTTTCTCAATGAGAGTTTAATTCACTTACCATCTAACCAACATCATCTAAAACATTGTTTACAATATCAACATGATCTTTACCATCCTCATTTAAAGAATTAAATACAAGGATTTTTTTATATCATAATTTTTCATTGTTATAAATTCACATAATTTAGAACCAACATTAATTTAGCCAATCCATCATAGAACAGTAAACCATATGCAGTTGTTATGATTTGGTATTAAACCAATCCCTCATATTTCATTTCATCAAGGTGTATACTAAGTATACTTGTGGTTCCCTCATTCATTTAGGTTCGTTCAAGTGTTAATCTATAAAATTCATATTTGGGTATCTGTTATGGATAAACCATCTGACATCATACATCTTTAGTCTAGGTGAAATCAAGATAACGCAACCAGAAACTTACGATAATTTGGTTAAAGTTTCAATACACGTTTGTCATGATTTAATTCCTAGACAACATACTCCTCGAAAGGAATGTCTTTCACCACACTCAAAAATATTATCTAGATTTGGAATTACTTGATTTGCATCAATCACTTCCAAGGTCCGTGCTAGATACTAATTAGGGATAATTTACATGGACTAGTGCTAACAAGTCAGCTTAGGGTGACTAAGGGAAATTAAGTGTATTTGAATTGAATTGCGTCACTTTGGATCCACTTGCTTCCCCATAGTCATCATAAGATGACATTGATAGTAAGCCATAACCCTATCACAAATTGGTGTCTAAAATTTACATGGATCCATAGTTTTATGGCAGTTACATTTAGGGGAGATAGGAAAATTATCACACCATAGTAGTTTCTACATAGTAACCAATTAACGAGTTACGTCATTAACTGGGTACTGTGCAAAAACAAATATGTTTTGATATCTTGTTAAGTTCTGGTAAATGGAACATCGTATCTTAAAAATTTCATTAATTTATTAATTTCACAACTTGTTAATCTCGCTCTAAGTTATTATCGTCACTAGGTGCCATACCTAAAGATCTATGAGGTTTCGAGAATGAATCTCCTTTGATAAAGGATAACATAAAGTGATTTAATAAAGTATAAGTTACAATTTTATAAATCTGCATACAATAATATCAATAAATCATACCATGTTCATTAATTAGGTAAATATGGGTAAGTATAGTGCCCTTTAAGAACAATCATGTTTGCACATAACTATAATGCTTATTTATGTTTTCATACTTAATGAGTAATTATATTTAATCAAAGCATTCGACATATACCTTAATTCCAATTTATATTAATAATATCCTTTTTCCATCAATCAATTGTCCTTAATATATAATGTAGTTATATTTGAATTCAAACACCACTTTTCATATAAGTACATAATGTTCCTTCATTTTATGAACTAATTTGTTAATAATAAAATAGTCATTTAGATAATGTATCACATTATTTTGTTACCATTATAAATGCTAAGTACACCTTACATTTACTTAATATATATAAAACTTAATATGTATAAATCATTTCAGACATAGTGTACTTATATACTATCCATGATGCATTCAACTTATAAATGACATTCAATCATATAGGAGTATCTTTAACTTACATTAGTTTATACTCTTTATCTCATGTAAGTGCATATACTAATGGAAGTTTCCTTTTTAAGTTTCAATGATATAATTCCTAAGATCATAACATAACAATTATCTTCTTCAAGAAGTTCATGAGACAATGATAATATAAAGGAACTTTCTTTATTCAATCCCAAAACTAAATATCAAAAATTTCTTAAGACATCTTGGATAATTTTTTATTTTTTTTCAGATTAGATACAAGAATGGCCATTAACCTTTTCACTTTCTGAAAAACACAAGTACATCATGTAATGATTTTACATTCAAAATAAGTAAAATATCCTTCATCACTTAATAGAACAAATGTAAAATTTTAAACTTATTCCTTATTTCATCCTTCACAAGTCCATCTACAAGATTTTTAGCATCTATCAGTTCATACGAACTGACATGATAAGATCTAAATCTTAAAAACAACATGCTCTATCTAATAACTTCATTAGGGAATACTAATTTTAACTAAAATTATTTTAAGGTCGAGAAAGGGACACACAACATTTATGAACATCTAACTAGACATTTGATCATTTACAAATACAAAACTTATGAATATAAGGTGAATCAAATATAAAATTCAAGTATGATCCATAAACAATAACATAATGACACCTTCCAATAAAATCCATACAATAACCACTTGATCAAACTTTGAGTATAAATTATACACAATAACTTAATTCAACATTCAAGTTTTAAGTTATATAGTAATACTTATTTAATCACTCAAATATAAGTTATACACAAAATAACTTAATTAACATACCATATAATTTATCCCCCAAATAACTTAATTAATCATACCATTAGGGCCTATATGGACGATGAGGATTCTCTATAGTCAATGTTAGTGCCATTTCTGAGCTTGCATTGTATGCCCTAATTTTTCATGTCTTATTTTGCTTAGAAATGTTTTATTTCTCAAATTGGTGATCTGTAATTTCTCCCCCCTGGTTGAATGTTTCAAAAATTCCCATAAACTTGTTGTTCTGCCCTAGTTTGAAAGAGAAATCCATGTGTGCTCTTATTTGTGCCCTAGGTTTTTCCAATTCGTAGGATGTTTCATTTTCCCTTTACAAGATCATGCAAAAAAAATCAAAATTGATCAAATCTAAATTGTATGGGTTAATTTCCCAATCCGAAGGTCGAAAATAATGTCAAAACATGATCAGTTAATTGAAAATTAAAAAAATTACAATTCTTGTTGAAAATTTTGATTTCTAGGGAATCCTTTAAATTTTTCATGATTTGATGGTCATATGGGTGTCATTTTCCTGTCAAATTTATCATCGCAAGGTAACGGCAACGTGGCAGGTTCTTATTGGCTGGGGCTTGTTGGGAAATATTTCTAACTTATCATTTTATGAAATTTTGGCAAAAAGGAAAATTTTTATCTGTGGCTCCACCTTCTGCAATGAAGTGCCTAAATGGTAAAAAATCAAATTTTGGGCCAAGGCTCTACAACCTATCCATGATGGACACGTGGCACATTCTAAGAAGTCAAAGGAAGAGTGCGGGCCCATGGTAAGTTTTAAATTTTTCCAATTTTGTAGGAAAGTTTGAAAATAGAATAGGAGGCTTGGCCCCGTGGCAAATTGGAGAGCGCCACGTGGTGGAGAAGAGATCAGGCATCCGAGCCCACGGAGGTTTTGTGAAAATATTTCCTTTTTCCACAAAAGAGGATAAATTGATAGAATTGGTTTGTGGTTTCAATGGGACCCACCTTTGGACACATGGCGGGCCCAAAAGGAAGGTGGAGAAAAGTGGCAAAATTTTCCAAATTTTAAAAAGGTCACAAATGCATTTTTTAAAGGCATGGGCCCGATCTAATCATTTTTTGACACGTGTCCCGCCTCATCCAAAGTTTAAAAAGGTAATATTGAGCTTATTTTTAAATGGCATTTTCCATGTGGAGGGCTGATATTAAAAGGTGGATGAGATCGACGGTTACTGTGCATTCGTTTGTTTGGGCCGCCATGGGAGCTTCAAGAAGCTTGGAATCATGATTTCTTCATCAATTTTCATCAAATATTATATGATTTTGTGTCTTCTTAGCCTTCTAAGAACATTGGCATAATTTTCATGACTTAATTCTTTGATTTATGGTGTTTTTGATATAATTTTAGCTCAGGCCTGAGAAAAAACGTGAAATGTCAACATCAAAAGTTGCAGATGTAAAATTGAAAAGGGGAAAAGGTAAAAAATGATGAATGGAAGATGCATGCATGCCTGAATGATAAAAATGTGCCCATGAGGTGGATAATGATCTGAATTTGTGTAATGATTTAACTTTTTGTGCACACCTGGCATCCTATGAGTTTTTTTTCTGTTTGGTGTCACTGTCATTAAATCATGAGGTTTTTTGTGACAAATTTTATCCCATAGTATATTATTTTCTTGGGAAGGAAGAATCCAATGTGGCATGAGGTATATAATGCATTTTGGAGAAAATTGTAAGGAGTCGAGAGTTGAAAATCGCAAGTAAATTATGAGAAAAAGCTCATTTTCTGTGAAAATCCACCAAAGAACTAGGTTAATGTCTCATGTGTTGGAAGATTCATGTATGTGGGTTGGTTACAAGTGTATAGACACCATAGAGCTCTGAGATTGTTCATGTAACTCTCCCATGCTGTTGAATCTAACAAGTTTTGAATTAAATCTATGTTTTTCTTTGGCAAATATGATGTCTGCTATCAATTTTAAATGCCTGCAAATAAATTTTATTGTTCTTGTTGCAATCTTGCATTGAGAGTATATAGAAGTCACACAGGATCTCCATTTCTGGTTGATAGTTTACTTGAATTTGCAATCTCATACTCAGAAGATCCTTCATCTGATAAGGAGATAAACAAATTTAAACTCACTTTACCTTCCTTGACTGCAGAGATTTCTTGTAAGCCTTTGGGGGTACCTTAGGCATGGGTTGATCATTTATATTTTTGTTTAATTGAGTTATTTACTTCAATATTTTGTGGTGATTTCTCAAAGATTGTGTGAAGAGTGCAACTTGGGCTTCCATTTTTGCCTCTTCTGATTAAAAGAATATCCTGATTATTTTAGGCATTTCATTTGATAGTTCAAGTATTGTACAGATTGTCAAAGATCTGATCTATCCCAATTTTTCTTATCAATTCCACACCAAAATTCACCTAAAAAACAAAGAACCTATCATATACTATCCCTGATTTGCATGTGCATACCCGCAGAAGATCAAAATCTATTTGGAAAAGTATGCATAACAGACCAAGATTTCCAATGTCTCTAGTAACCTTTGCCTTGTTTTGAGAACATACCCATGTTTTGAGAAGTGACAACTTGTGAGAGTTTAGATATGGGATTTTGATCATGTTTTCATCAAGGTTTCCATCATAGAATTTCAAGCAAAGAGAAGGACATCTTCATCTCCTTCACCATTACAAGGTTACAAAATAGGTCCTCTTACCTTGGTTGCAAGGCACAACCTAAAATAGCTAGGACAAGATCAAGTCCTATTGGAGTGCTATCCATTTCTCCATAAACCTGAGTGCTAGTTAGACCATATCCCTGGATACCAATGACATATAACATGGTCTAATCTGTCTTTAAGCTCCATGACATAATTATGGTGTTGCTCAGACTAAAAAGGAGAACAAATTTGGATACCAACATGAGTGGTGCCATTACCAGGGAATTCTTTGAATTTCTTGGTGTTTTTGAAGTGTTTAAGGAGTTTGGGCATTTGTGTATTCAAGTATTTGAGTTGCTAAATTGTTAAAATATCATCCTATGCTTCAGATCTGTAAGTTTTTTAACAAGGGTTTCAATTTTTGTCTGTCCTTTCTTCCATTTACTAGCAGTTCATACACTTTGGGTGCATTGTGATTGATTGATTTAAGAAGAAGAAGGTATGATATATAAGTATTTGCAAGGGTTTTAGTACTAGCAAAAATTTGACAGAATTATTTTAGTGCATTCTTGCACAAATAAGGTGAAATTCCTTAGTGGCGACTCCATGCTAATTTGAATTTGGGAATACCAGTGTCTTAAGCTTTCTGTCATTTATTTTTGTGCTATTGATCTCTACAAAACTGAAGGGAAGAATATCTCTCTTCCTTAAAGACTCTGCTAAGAAATTGTTCTCAGATTCAAGAAGTTCAGAGTTATAAGGGAGAAGAGTTTGGAAAGTGGTTAAAGGTCAAACATCAGGAAAAGATATAGCCATTGGTGAGAGAGATTAGCCTTTGGTAGAGAACTATCACTCTTCTTCAAGTGATTTTGATTCAAGCAATCCTCTCATAAAATTGTTTGCCTCAGGTAGTGAAGGTCCTTATGCTATAGCTGGTAATTTATTTCTCCAATCTACACCTCTGTGTTTTAATTAGAGTAAAAATTTCTAAGAAAATCAGAACTTAGAGGATACTAGTCTTGTGAATCACATTCTTGAGCCCCAAAGATGTAACACTCCTCATCAGCTTGTCTCACCTCCAAGATCACCCCCACCAAACAATATGGCTCAGCCTAGACCTCCATTCATTATTAAAACCTTTGGTCCTATAAATTTTAGAGGAATGGATGGTTACCGAAGTGCTATCCCACAAGATGTCAGAAATAGGTTGCCAAAGTTCTAGGGTAACAATGCTATTACTGGTGATCAGCATCTCAAACTTTTTGATAATATGATGGAAGATTTTGAGATAGAGTTTGAAGATGTGTATATTAAGTTGTTTATTCATACACTAGAAGAAGATGCTAGGGATTGGTACAAGGATCTACCTAATAATTCTATTGATTCATGGACTGAAATGAAAAATGCATTTAGGTTGTAATATGGTGATAGGACTAATCCTAGATTTCTTTTATCTGAGTTTGAGAATATCAAGAAGAACCCTAATGAATCATTCCATGACTTCAACATAAGGTTTAACAAAAATTTGAGAAGGTTGCCTATTGGTTTGAGACCTTGTGATGAATCTTGTTTAATCAAATATGTATATGCATTTGATAAAAAGGAAGCCTATTACCTAAGAGACAAGAACCCAACCAATCTAAGACAATATTTCACCATGGCACTTCAAATTGAGAACAATACCAAGGCTGTTGGGAAACCTCTTAAGAGAGATGGTGTAAAATTGATAAACCCTAAAAAACCTCAAGCTAGAAAGGGTGTTGATTTAGAAGAGGTTGTGAATACTTTGGCAGGGGTTGTCAAAGAAATCTCATACAAGTTGGCAAGAGATGAGAAGGGAATTGGGTAGAATTCACAAGGTCAGCCTAGGCAGCAGGCACAAGATAGATTTGGCAATCACCATAGGAATGAGAAGAGGTTTGATGAAAAGGGTAAAGGGCCTGTTGGATCTGCAAATAAACAACTCCAAACATGTCAAAATAGATTGGTTCCTGACCCTCTAACTGCCAAGGTTACTGTTGTTGATGAATTTGCTGATATGGATTGGTGTGATAGATGTTTTCTTCCTCATTCTCCATGTGAAGTGGACCAACAATTTGATGAAGTTGATAATGAGGATGGAACTAATGATGATATTTGCATGGTGGGTTATTCTTCAAGGTAACAAGGAAGAGAAACATCTACTGAAGTAATAAGTGCTAGGACTACTTATACCTTTTGGGATTGCATCAAGTGGGTACAAGTATTTTTCCCCCCTCATGCTCTTGAAGTTGATGTAGTGCAAGCTTTTGAAATTCCTAACAATGACTTTGAATACTTGAGAGCTTTGATGATTAAGAAGTATGATGGTGGTATCCCTTCGGAGGAAGATAGATAATTGTTGATGAATGTTGTTGTAGCTCAAGAGAAGGACTATAACACTAGAAGCAAAGTTGTTAAGGGAGTTGGGCCTCAAGACAAAACTAAAACACCCTTGCTCACAAACATTCCAAAAGAAGTTCCTAGGAAAGAAACGCTTGCTAGAAGCTTTGCTGTCCTGAGCAAAATTTATAATCCTCATCTCGCCCAAGCTGCCAAGAATCCTTTGCCATTTGATGAATCTTCTTGTATCCCTTCCAATGCTATTTTGCCAAAGAGTTTCCCCTATGACATATCCCAGGTATTGAGCCAAATTAAAGTGAGTGTTCCGATCATTGAGTTTCTTAGAATTCCTGAGCATAGGAAGAGAGCATTTGAGTACTTGGGATTGAAAGAAGAGAAGATCACCCCAAGTAGAAATGTAAATGTTGTTGAGACTCCTCTTCAAGTCATTGCTGACCTTGAAACACCACCAACAATGGAGTATCTTGGAGAGACACTTGAGGTATATTTGGGGACATCCTTGGCTGATTCGAAATTAAATGTCGATCCATTATTTACAACTTTTCTCATAAAAGATAGGCTACTTCACAATTATATGTTTGATTCCGGTGCATCATGTAATGTCATGCCTCTTGAAGTCATGAATGAGTTGGATATCAAGGTGATAACTTCCTATGGGAAGTGTACTGCCATGGATTCAAGGGAAGTGTCGATGGTTGGTTGTGTGAAGGGTTTGGTAGTGCAAATTGCAGCCTATCTGGGTAAGAATTTGAAATTGGATGTTTTAATTGTTGATTGCCCTGCCAAATGGGGTATGATTTTGTCAAGAAAATGGGCTGCAAGTGCTGGTGGCAGGGTTCAAATGGATATGTATTTTTCCACCATTCCCATTGAAGACAGATTGGTCAAACTTTATGGTGAAAAGAATATGTTGCACCTAATTGAAGATCCCAACAATGCTTCCTATGAAGTGTTGTTTGCTGATGTAGATGCTGAGAATTTCATTGGTTTTGCTGATGGAAAAGAAGACAAGATGGATAGATCAAAGTGCCTTGATATGTTAGGTTCTCCTTGGACCTTTCTATTTGATGGAGCTTGCTCCAAATTTGGAAATGGTGCTGGTATAGTTTTGCTTTCTCCTAGTTTGGAAGAGTTTGATTTTTCCTTCAAACTTAATTTTGAATGCACTAACAACATTTCTGAGTATGAGGCATTTTTGTTGGGGTTAAGGATTGCATGGAAGTATGGAGTGAAAGATATTGTTGCAAAAGGAGACTCAGAGCTAGTTGTCAAACAAATAAGAAAACTGTATGCTACAAAAAATTAGCGTATGAAACAATATAAGCATTCAGTTTGGGATCTAATTGAAATGTTTGATTCCTTTAACATTGTTTACCATGACAGAGGTCTTAATGTGGCTACTAATAAGTTGGTGGTATTGGGTTCTAGATTTGAAAATTGCACCATTTCACCTTATTTTGATTACAATGTTGAAGTGCTAACTAGGCCAGCTGTCCCTGATAATGTGAAACATTGGAAAGCTTTTAACAATGATGCTCAACTACTCAGGTTCTTGCAAAAACCAAGGTGAGTTTGCAAATCAGAATATTGATTGGGAGCCAATGGTATGTATGACTGAAGGAAGAGAAACTTTATTTGGAAAATATATCATCCAATTGAAAACAAACACCATTCCTAGAGGTCTTGTTGCAATTGAGTCAAATTTTAACAATGTTGATTGCATCGTAAATATAAACATGTCTACTTCAAGGGATGTGGAAGAGCATGAATTGGGAACAAAGGAAAAACTAAGGTTTGGCTGGGTAGAAGTTTAAGTAAAGAAGAAAAATAGTCCTATGCCCAACTCTTGAAAAAATATCAAGACTGCCATGCTTAGTCCTATTTAGAGTTAAAAGCATACAGAGAAGATTTATCGAATGACAAACCATTTAGATAGAGGAAAAGGCCAATCAATACACTTCTCTCCATGAAAATGTGAGAAGAGTTAAGGAATTTGAGAGATGGAGGTATTATTCAGCCCACTAGATATTCATCTTGGGTTGTAAACCTAGTTCCAGTCAGGAAGAAGAATGGAGAGATTAGACGTTGTGTGGATTTTAGAAATCTAAATAAAGCGTTCATTAAGGAAAACTATCCATTTCCAAATATGAAAAATATGTTGCAGCTTGTGACAGGGTCTGAATTGCTTTCCACATTAGATGGTTTCTCTGGATATAATCAAGTGGTAGTTAAAGAATCAGAAAGACTTAAGACATCATTCACTATGCCTTGGGGGAAATATGTTTTTGTTAGGATTCCCTTTGGTTTGATGAATTGTAACACCTTTATTTTTGTAAGTTATCATGGTAATTACCTTTCATGATGTTGTAACTGCAGAAATGAAGATAAATATGTTAAGACACATCTTTTGATCTTAGAGGAATGTGTTGCTGATTTGGACCCTTGTTTGCTGTAACTTGATACTTGGGACAGAAGTTATTATTGCTTGTGTGATTGCTAATGAGACAACAGACTTTTTATATGCTTGATGAAATCTATTCACTGATTGATAGCACGCCTTGAATCAATTCTATTGATCCAAGGTATGTTGTGGCCTTCTTATGATCGCTTTGTCAATTTACTTTTAAACCAAACTGAAGGTTGATATAAATGTTACAACACCTGATTTCAGGTATGAATATCTGGTACGTAGATGCCAGTGAAAAAGGTTCAATTCTTGAACCACACACCATTGTAACGCTAGATAGCGTAAGACAATAAGGGCCTGGATGCAAGTGGCACAGGTATGTGGAACTTAGAACAAAATGTCCTGCTTAATGTTGAATATGACTGTCAGGCGGAAAGACTTGATATGGAAACTAGTTAATTAAATATTAGGGGATTAAATCCTAACCTACCTGTAAGTTTTATCTTATACCCTAACTACTATCCTATATGGATTTTAGATTTCATAAGGGAGAAAATAGATATAAATTCCACTAACCTATGAACTAGGCGAATGACCTAGATATGGACTATTAAAATACTAGACTAATCCTAACCTAAGGAAGGGGACGCATAGACCCATGTGGATGGAAAGGATAAGGGGGGGGAGGTAAGAAATTTAATGGGACAGTAAATGAATCCCTTACATGTACAGCACCAAGTTTGGTGGGAACAAAGAAAAATTGGAGGCGTCCAACTAGCTTAGAAACTAAATGGAATTTATATGCAAATTTGGAATTTATATGCAAATTTAGAATTTGGAAACTCACCAACCTGAGTTAGCAGTGGCGTGAGGAATGAGGAAAGGCAGTGCATTCAATGCATTAATTATCTTGGTCTTAGCGACTAGCTTGCCTTGGAAAGAGGATAGAGGAAAAAAAGAAAATTGTTGTTGCTGTGTGCATTTGGATTTTAGTTGCTCTGCATTTTGTTTCTCCATGGTTCTATCGAACCAGGTGTGTTTTGATTATTATCTCTGTTATTTAGAAAAACAAAGGCCATTCTTGATCCTGTGGAAGTTAGTGACTGGTTGGAAAGCCTGGCCGAGGACATCGTGGAGAGAAACAACTCTAGTGGGCGCAGTTTTCTTCGAGCCACAAGAAAAATTAACAGGCATGTTAAGCCCTTCTCCTTAAACCGCTTGCTTTTGCTTAATAGTCTCATTAAAACAACCTTGCTCTTATGATGGGGGTTTTGGTTATTTGATTTGGCTGTTATGTTGAGATGATTTCAAGTTGAGTCGTTTTCTTTTGCTGTACACGACTTGAGCATTCTTTGCATAATGATTAGTTGAATACATTGTCCTTGCTATGTGCTTCGTTTTGGCAGAGTTGGGTATTCACTTTATTACCATTTTGGGTTGTGCTAATAAATACATTAGCTAAATGAATATCACTTCTGAGTTCTGAGCATTCTTGTGAAAATGAAAAGATGAGATGATTTGTATGTCTGGTTGAATTGTCCTTAAAAGAATGAACACAACTAGGGTATTCCCGGGTGTTTGAAGAAAATGATTGTTCTTCTTATTGAAATTATTAATGAATTATGTTTTCTCTTTACTACTTCAAAATCTAAAGGTAATGGGAAATAGGATTTTATTGTGCATTTTGGATGCGATTTGATCTTCTAGTATAAACTGTCATCAAAAAAATGAACATGGCTTAGTGTTTCTATGCAAATTAATGAAACAAATGAGATTTGGCTTCCTGTTGAGATTGTTTTGATTGTACATTGCTTGCACATCTATTACCCTATGTGGGTTTGCATTGATAAAGGCATTCTTATGCGAATATTGTATTTCTAAGTTTAGTGTGTGGAAACATTTGGGAAAAACAAAGTTGTGGTGATATTAATAGACTATTATGTGAGTTATAATTCCTTGATGTTTTTTTTATTTGCATAAACAAGAGTTCCCTGGGACAGTAAGGTTATTATAGCATCTTACTTTTCTGTACTAATTTGATATGGTATTCTGCCTGCTGGTTCTTTTGGTACTAATGTTTATAGACCAGTTGCAATGAACTCTAGTCAACTTTTTGGAAAGGTAATAGTAGTTTTCAATTACTGAATATATTACTCTAAATGAATTATACTATTGGAGCATGTCTGCTCTAAATACGAGTTATCTGGATAGACAGTAGAAGAAGGTGGATATGATCTTTTCCCCCTTATATTCCAATTATTAATTTCATTTATTTCTCTTTGGCCTGTTTATCATGGTTGATATCACGGTTTGGATTAAAACTTCTAGTTAAAGCTATGAGGAAAAAGAAAGAAGTGTGAATGATAATTTGAATTAATGATCATTTTTTCTCTCATACAGTTGGAAACTATAATTGGTTATGGAACGCATTTTGTATTGCTTGGTTAAGCATGGTATTTTAATTGTTGTTTGCTGTTCTCTTCAGCGTTTGATTCTTTCATCAATAGTTGTATGAAGGAAGGGACAATATTCGTTTAGATTTTCGTTAAGATCTATCGTTTGAATTCACACTATTGTAAGAGAAGGAATTGATAGCATTTATGTTAGAACAACAGTGTTTCATAGTTGTGTTTTTATTTTTTAGTTTCTTACAAATTTTTTTGTACTCTGGAAACTGTTGAAGGAAATTACTTCTCGTAATAATTATTTGGGAAGAAGGGTAGTAAATCCTTTCTGTTAGAGGGTTTATTGGATATTGAGTTTGATATGCTGCTCATCCTTTTTGGTATTTAAATTCTTTGATTGATAGTTCATATTAACATTTCATAAAAGCAGGGTTCTTTTATTGAGACATTAATTAAAAGCACCTCATTTTAAAGACAAGTGCTTAATATGCTCAGGTCAATGAATGGGACCGTGCAATTCATTTTGTACAGTAAACTTAGTGATATAAGTAAGGTTGTTTTCCGATACTTCTTGATTAACTGAAGATGGATTGTATTGATAGCTATTACCCTCCATGAGGAATGAGAAAGGAGAAGTTACATTCCTCTATCTTCATGAGGTGTAATGTTGTTTGATAAACCAATTCCAGTCGTGTTTGGACCTAGCAAATGTATAGATTGTAAATCAATGGTGAATACAAGTAAAAGTGGATATTTTCAATAACGATCAAGTTGATATTGTTGAAGAAGTTGAGAATATAACATTATTCTTGACTTGGAATTATTCAAATGTTAATGTGAATTTAAAAGGAAATACCATCTAGTCTTTACCTGAATGTACTTTTACGTTGAAATGTGCAATTATTCATACTTGGGATAGAGATGAATTTGAATTGGGGGGACATTAACTATTTAGATAAACACGACTCCTATTGGTAAGTTTCGGATTATTCGAAGCTAAGGGATATTAAATAACTTAGGGGCCGAAAAACCTTGTATTCGACTCCGTTAATAGCCTCGAATGTTTTAGAATTCAGAAAATAAAGATTGGGAAATCATATCATTGTTAAAGACCGTCACTAGTAAGGTTAGGAGGATCAATGAATAAATTCATTTAGATTAGACCTCATTTAAATGGCGTCTATAATATGGATTCTTGAATTTGTTTACAGTTGTAGGCAAATTGGTTAAGGTTTAAATAGGGTTAAAACTTATTAGTTTACGAGAATGGACTTTAGTCCAGAAGAAAAAAGGAACAAGAAGTGAATATGACAACCCTTTCGTTATGAATGAGGAGATGTGTATTAACTAGAAGATGATAAGTCTCTCTTAGCTACATACAACTGTAACAAGACAAGGATAAGGGAATTAGCAGGCTGCTGGAAAGTTGAATCTTAAATCTAAGATTATAACCAAATCCATAATAGAGCTGGATGGTACCCTCGATGAGAGGATTCCATAGGACAGTGAACATTGCAGCTACAATATGGTGTCGTTCATGAAGGCAGGGCCTTCATGACACACATGTATAGCTGACATATTTTACAATGCCCTTACGAATTAAATCATCAATTTTACAATAAGCTGGATAAGAAGTTCTTGCTGGGAGATAAATGTGATCACGTATACAAGGACTCTGGAGCTAAGGTACTAGACACAACGGATTCATCAGGATGACATCGTATGTCTGCGTATCTTTAGTTGTACCATGAGTTACGTCTCTACTCTTTCATAGTGCTAGTTTGAGGTTAGAGTTGACCCTTAAAATGGTAGGACTGTAGAGACCAGAAAGACCATTCTAGATACAGACGAATTAGGTGAAGGACATTATTCCCATTTGTTGTATCACATCTAGGAATATGATCATCCAAGCATGGAAAGATTTTGCCAAGGAGCACAAGTGTGGTTCGTTGTCCTAATCACCTAGTTTAGAGGCAATGTCAGATGAAATCATACCAGATCTTCAATAGACTTCTTAAATGGATCACTTCTGATAATCGGAAATGTTAAGAACCTCTATATCATTTACTATGCCTGATTACCATGAAGGATCGGTAGTCCCAAGTCATGATGAGAGATCGCTGAAACCTAAGCCATAGTGGGAGCGGTCGTTCTTCGAGTCATTTACAACAACATATGGTATCTATTAATGATTGAAATGGCACTGAATGTTGTGTTCCATATTGCAATATGTGAACAGATCACATTAGTTTTTAAAAGGAATCTGTGTGATCCCAACTGCATTAAGGACGAGAAAATTAATTTAACACTTGAACGTGTGTTTTTGATTATATAATTCATAACAGGGAGTTTTGTATATAAAAATACACCTTTTTATTTTTTTTCCTTGTTCTAGTATCTTAACATGCTCATGTTACATGAAGACTAATTGCCACTTTTCAAAGAGCAATGAATGTTGCTTTTGCTGGTTACATCATTAGTTTATTAGATTACCAAGATGATGTGCTCTATTTTTCAAGGTAGAGAGGGTGATCATTGGCAGCACGTGGAGAAGATGCTGATCAGATGTAGTGTGGAGTATTGATTTCTCTTAATCAAAGAAGTGTTTTTTTTGCATGTAAAAGCCAAGCGGATGGGTTACATTGTGTCAAAATATGGTTTTTAAATGCTATACCTTTATAGAGTGGAACAATCAACAATGTACCTATCCCAAGAACCCAGAAGGAATCTAGTCTTCTTTGGTTAGATTATTTTTATTAAAGGTTTGTTTCCAACTTGCTGAGTTGACTCTTCCAATCACAAGCATTCTAAAGAAGGACCAAGTTTTCAAATGGAGAGGCTTCCATTCAGCTTTTGAGGAATTAAGGATGCACTTAAACATGCCCTATTTTAAGCAACCAGAACTATAAGAGGCATTTCCAAATATTTTCCTTTGCTTCTTGTATACAATTGCTTTGTTTTGCTGTAAAAGTATGAGAATGAGGCGGAGACCCTATGCTTTCTTCAGCAATGCTTTACAACCTACTGAGTTTGATAGTATACAATCATGGAGAAACACGCATTTTTTCCTTGGTGAAAGCACAAAATTTTTCATGCCTTAATATATTGAATTCAAAATTTGTTGCCTATGGGCCCCACACCATGTTGAAGACATCTTATAGAGATGGAGATCTCAAGTAAAGTATGTCGATGGGTGAAAAACTATAGGAGTAATGATAGGGACATCACACCAAAAAGTTGGGGTAATAGGTTTGGGTCTTGCTAAGCCTCATGATAAGAGTTAACTTGTAAATGTTTGGAAGTGATCGCTAGAGGAAGAAAGTAGATGTGCTTGAAAGTTGGTAAATTCTGAGTGTACAAGGATGGCTATCTTGTAACCTTAGCCACCTTTGTTGTCCTGATCATTAAATAAAAATCAGAAAGATATACTCAGTCTAACTTCTCAAAATATCTCATAACAGCCTGAGCTGCTTGGAAGATCCTGAAGTGTCCTCCTTAAATGCATAATCAGGATGAATCTTCCAAATAGTTACTGATTTCCATGGGAATTTGTGGAGGACACTTTTCTAGGAAGAGTAACAACACATACTTTTTTAGAGCTCGTTCTTGGTGGCCTTCTCTCTTCAAAGATGCACCCAGCTTGAGTTAGAAATGTGATAGTTGCCAACATTTCTTTGGAAGGTTGAATGCCTTTTCAGGCTCCCTTCTTTGTAGTGCATATCAATTGAGGCTCCTTTTAAGCAATGGTGGATGGACTTCATTGGTTGATATTTGAGATCCTTCAGTGCTGGCCATAAGTGATTCGTTGTAGCAATTGATTTTTACAAGTGGGTCGAACAATCCCATCTAAAATGGAACACACCAGTGGTATAGCTTCTATTAATCATATCATATGTCGATATGGATCCATTTAAGATTGTATCTGATAATTCCATGTGATTTAGAGCCAAACCTTTAATGACCATGTGTAATGAATAGGGAATCAATCGACTATTCTTCAACTACAACCCCTAAGGGAATGGATCAAACTAGGTCCATTAATACTAACTTGCTGAGATCATTAAATAACCTTGGACTTGAACAATAAAAGTGGTGGACAACATTGAAGTTTGCAGTTTGGGTTGATAGAAGACTCCTCAAAGAGATGCTAATAAAAGCCCATTTGAGTTGGTTATGACTCTTTATGCTTTGCTGCCCTTAACCTGGCAGTTTTCTTCATTTCATTTCCTCAACTATTTGAAAATCAGAGCAGGGCCCATATGAAGCAAGGATTACTCAGATTATTGAGTTTGAATGAGGAGAGAAGAGCCTCCCATCAAGGCTATCAATTTAGAGAGAAATTGAAGAGATGGTTTGACAAAAGGTCACTCACAGATCCCTCAATATTGGAGATCTAGTTTTGGATGTGGGTAGTAGCAAGGGGGGGGGGGGAGGGGAAAAAAAAAGGGGGGGGGGGGGGGGGGGGGGGGGGGGGGGGTGGGTGGGGGGGGGGGGGGGGGGGGGGGGGGGGGGAGGGGGGGGGGGGGGGGGGGGGGGGGGGGGGGGGGGGGGGGGGGGTGGATGAGACAATGAAAGCATGGACGTTGATGCATTATTGAATGGGCCCTTATGGCATTGATATCAAAATTGTTGAACAACTTGTTTCTCAAAGCGCTAGATGGGAGAATGCTGGAGTTGCCAGTTAATGGCAGAACCATTTAAAACATTCTTGGATTAATCCCCAAGTGAGGTATGCACAACTTGTACAATTGTATAGTCTTTTTTTTTGCTTTGTTTTTTTGCTGTTGGGTGGTTTTGGTGTTCTCTTGTTCGTGGCAGCAATTTTGGTTGGTTTCTTGCTTGTTTTTTGTTGGGTGGTTATGGTTTTTTGGTTTGCCTTGTGTTTTGACTCCTTTCCCAATGGCATTTTGGAACTTGTCTATGTTTTGATTACAATGTTGAAGTGCTAACTAGGCCAGCTGTCCCTGATAATGTGAAACATTGGAAAGCTTTTAACAATGATGCTCAACTACTCAGGTTCTTGCAAAACCAAGGTGATTTTGCAAATCAGAATATTGATTGGGAGCCAATGGTATGTATGACTGAAGGAAGAGAAACTTTATTTGGAAAATATATCATCCAATTGAAAATAAGCACCATTCTTAGAGGTCTTGTTGCAATTGAGTCAAATTTTAACAATGTTGATTGCATCGTAAATATAAACATGTCTACTTCAAGGGATGTGGAAGAGCATGAATTGGGAACAAAGGAAAAACTAAGGTTTGGCTGGGTAGAAGTTTAAGTAAAGAAGAAAAATAGTCCTATGCCCAACTCTTGAAAAAATATCAAGACTGCCATGCTTAGTCCAATTTAGAGTTAAAAGCATACAGAGAAGATTTATCAAATGAAAAACCATTTAGATAGAGGAAAATGCCAATTAATACAATTCTCTCCATGAAAATGCGAGAGGAGTTAAGGAATTTGAGAGATGGAGGTATTATTCAGCCCACTAGATATTCATCTTGGGTTGTAAACCTAGTTCCAGTCAGGAAGAAGAATGGAGAGATTAGACGTTGTGTGGATTTTAGAAATCTAAATAAAGCGTTCATTAAGGACAAATATCCATTTCCAAATATGAAAAATATGTTGCAGCTTGTGACAGGGTCTGAATTGCTTTCCACATTAGATGGTTTCTCTGGATATAATCAAGTGGTAGTTAAAGAATCAGAAAGACTTAAGACATCATTCACTATGCCTTGGGGGAAATATGTTTTTGTTAGGATTCCCTTTGGTTTGATGAATTGTAACACCTTTATTTTTGTAAGTTATCATGGTAATTACCTTTCATGATGTTGTAACTACAGAAATGAAGATAAATATGTTAAGACACATCTTTTGATCTTAGAGGAATGTGTTGCTGATTTGGACCCTTGTTTGCTGTAACTTGATACTTGGGGACAGAAGTTATTATTGCTTGTGTGATTGCTAATGAGACAACAGACTTTTTATATGCTTGATGAAATCTATTCACTGATTGATAGCACGCCTTGAATCAATTCTATTGATCCAAGGTATGTTGTGGCCTTCTTATGATCGCTTTGTCAATTTACTTTTAAACCAAACTGAAGGTTGATATAAATGTTACAACACCTGATTTCAGGTATGAATATCTGGTACGTAGATGCCAGTGAAAAAGGTTCAATTCTTGAACCACACACCATTGTAACGCTAGATAGCGTAAGACAATAAGGGCCTGGATGCAAGTGGCACAGGTATGTGGAACTTAGAACAAAATGTCCTGCTTAATGTTGAATATGACTGTCAGGCGGAAAGACTTGATATGGAAACTAGTTAATTAAATATTAGGGGATTAAACCCTAACCTACCCCTAAGTTTTATCTTATACCCTAACTACTATCCTATATGGATTTTAGATTTCATAAGGGAGAAAATAGATATAAATTCCACTTACCTATGAACTAGGCGAATTCCCTAGATATGGACTATTAAAATACTAGACTAATCCTAACCTAAGGAAGGGGACGCATAGACCCATGTGGATGGAAAGGATAAGGGGGGGGGAGGTAAGAAATTTAATGGGACAGTAAATGAATCCCTTACATGTACAACACCAAGTTTGGCGGGAACAAAGAAAAATTGGAGGCGTCCAACTAGCTTAGAAACTAAATGGAATTTATATGCAAATTTGGAATTTATATGCAAATTTAGAATTTGGAAACTCACCAACCTGAGTTAGCAGTGGCGTGAGGAATGAGGAAAGGCAGTGCATTCAATGCATTAATTATCTTGGTCTTAGCGACTAGCTTGCCTTGGAAAGAGGATAGGGGAAAAAGGAAAATTGTTGTTGTTGTGTGCATTTGGATTTTAGTTGCTCTGCATTTTGTTTCTCCATGGTTCTATCGAACCAGGTGTGTTTTGATTATTATCTCTGTTATTTAGAAAAACAAAGGCCATTCTTGATCCTGTGGAAGTTAGTGACTGGTTGGAAAGCCTGGCCGAGGACATCGTGGAGAGAAACAACTCTAGTGGGCGCAGTTTTCTTCGAGCCACAAGAAAAATTAACAGGCATGTTAAGCCCTTCTCCTTAAACCGCTTGCTTTTGCTTAATAGTCTCATTAAAACAACCTTGCTCTTATGATGGGGGTTTTGGTTATTTGATTTGGCTGTTATGTTGAGATGATTTCAAGTTGAGTCGTTTTCTTTTGCTGTACACGACTTGAGCATTCTTTGCATAATGATTAGTTGAATACATTGTCCTTGCTATGTGCTTCGTTTTGGCAGAGTTGGGTATTCACTTTATTACCATTTTGGGTTGTGCTAATAAATACATTAGCTAAATGAATATCACTTCTGAGTTCTGAGCATTCTTGTGAAAATGAAAAGATGAGATGATTTGTATGTCTGGTT
Organism: Taxus chinensis; assembly: GCA_019776745.2. Classification (NCBI taxonomy): domain Eukaryota; kingdom Viridiplantae; phylum Streptophyta; class Pinopsida; order Cupressales; family Taxaceae; genus Taxus; species Taxus chinensis. Next base: position 468,611,236 of record CM034152.1, read on the forward strand.
GAATTGTCCTTAAAAGAATGAACACAACTAGGGTATTCCCGGGTGTTTGAAGAAAATGATTGTTCTTCTTATTGAAATTATTAATGAATTATGTTTTCTCTTTACTACTTCAAAATCTAAAGGTAATGGGAAATAGGATTTTATTGTGCATTTTGGATGCGATTTGATCTTCTAGTATAAACTGTCATCAAAAAAATGAACATGGCTTAGTGTTTCTATGCAAATTAATGAAACAAATGAGATTTGGCTTCCTGTTGAGATTGTTTTGACTGTACATTGCTTGCACATCTATTACCCTATGTGGGTTTGCATTGATAAAGGCATTGTTATGCGAATATTGTATTTCTAAGTTTAGTGTGTGGAAACTTTTGGGAAAAACAAAGTTGTGGTGATATTAATAGACTATTATGCGAGTTATAATTCCTTGATGTTTTTTTTATTTGCATAAACAAGAGTTCCCTGGGACAGTAAGGTTATTATAGCATCTTACTTTTCTGTACTAATTTGATATGGTATTCTGCCTGCTGGTTCTTTTGGTACTAATTTTTATAGACCAGTTGCAATGAACTCTAGTCAACTTTTTGGAAAGGTAATAGTAGTTTTCAATTACTGAATATACTACTCTAAATGAATTATACTATTGGAGCATGTCTGCTCTAAATAAGAGGTATTTGGATAGACAGTAGAAGAGGTGATATTATCTTGCCCCCTTATATTCAATTATTAATTTTCATTTATTTCTCTTTGGACTGTTATCATTGATTGATATCACGTTTGGATTAAAACTTCTAGTACAGCTATGAGGAAAAGAAAGAGAGTGTGAATGGATAATTTGAATTAATGATCATTTTTCTCTCATACAGTTGGAAATCTATAATTGTTATGGAACGAATTTCGTACTGCTTGGGTTAAGCATTGGTATTTAATTGTTGTTTGCTTGTTCTCTTCAGCGTTTGATTTCTTGAAATCAGATGAGTTGTATGAAGGAAGGGACAATAATTCGGTTTAGATTTTAGTTAAGATCTATCTTTTGAATTCACAACTATTGTAAGAGAATGGAATTGATAGCATTTATGTTAGAACAGCAGTTGCATAGTTGTGTTTTATTTTTTTAGTTCTTACAAATGTTTGTAATCTGGAACTGTTGAAGGAAATTACTTCTCGTAATAATTATTTGGGAAAGAGGGTAGTAATCCTTTATCTGATTAGGAGGGCTTATTGGATGATTGAGTTGATATGCTGCTCATCCTTTTTGGTATTTAATTCTTGATTGATGTTCATATTAACGTTTCATAAAAGCAAGGTTCTTTAATTGAGACAGTTAATTAAAAGCACCTCATTTTAAAGACAAGTGCTTAATATGCTCAGTTCAATGAATTGACCCGTGCAAGTAATTTTGTACATGAAACTTGAGTATAAATGAAGACATGGTTGTTTTCCGATACTTCTTTGATTAACTGAAGATGGATTGTATTGATAGCTATTACTCCTCCATGAGGAAATGAGAAAGGAAGAAGTTACATTCTTCTATCTTCATGAGTTGTAATGTTGTTTGATATAAACAAAGTCCAGTCGTTTGGACTAGCAAATGTATAGATTGTAAATCTAAAGGATGAATACAAGTAAAAGTGTGATATTTTCAATAACTGTATCAATTTGATATTGTTGAATAAGTTTGAGAATATAACATTATTCCTTGACTTGGAATTATTCAAATGTTAATGGATGAATTTAAAAGGAAATAACATCTATTCTTTACCTGAATGTAAATTTTACGTTGAAATGTGCAATTAGTTCATACTTGGGATAAGATGAATTTTGAATTGACATTAAAAATATTTAGATAAACACGAAATCCTAATTGGAAGGTATTCGGGATTATTTCGAAAGCTAAGGGATAAGGAAATAACATCTATTCTTTATTTGAATGTAAATTTTACGTTGAAATGTGCAATTAGTTCATACTTGGTATAAGATGAATTTTGAATTGACATTAAAAATATTTAGATAAACACGAAATCCTAATTGGAAGGTATTCGGGATTATTTCGAAAGCTAAGGGATATTAAATAACTTAGGGGCAGAAAAACCTTGTATTCGGACTCCGTTAATAGCCTCGAATGTTTAAATTCAGAAAATAAAGATATGGGAAATCATATCTATTGTTAACAGACCTTAACTAAGTAAGGTTAAGGAGTATAAATGAATAAATTCATTTAGAATTAGACCTCATTTAAATGGCATCTAATAAGATGGAATTCTGAATTTGTTTACAGTTGTGGAAAAACTTGGTTAAGTTTAATAGGTTAAACTTATTAGGTTTATCGATAATGGACTGATTAGTCCAGAGAATAAGAAAGGAACCAAGAAGTGAATATGTAACCCTTTGGTATGAAGGAGGAGATGCGTACTAATCCAGAGGATGGATTAAGTATCTCTTAGCTACATACAACTGTAACAAGAACAAGGATAAAGGATTAGCATGGTTGTTGAAAGTTGATCTTAAATACTAAGATTATAACCAAATCACAATAGAGCTGGATGTTTACCCTCGATGAGAGGATTCCGTAGGACATTGACATATTCCAGCTACAATATGGTGTCTTCGTGAAGGCAAGGCCTTCATGACGACACAATGTTATAGCTGACATATTACAATGCCCTTCCGAATTAAATCATCAAGTTTACATAAGCTGGATAATAAGTTCTTGGCTGGGGATAGAAATGTGATCACGTATACAGAGTGACTCTGGAGGACTAAAGGTAACTAGACACACGGATTCATCTAGGAATGACATCGTATGTCTGCGTATCTTTAGTTACCATGAGTAACTTCCTATACTCGTTCATAGTGCTAGTTGAGGTTAGAGTTTGACCTTAAATGGAAGGACTGGTAGAGACCAGGAAAGACCATTCTAGATAACAGACGAAGTGAGGTGAAGGACATAGTCCATTTGTGTGTATCACATCTAGGAATATGATCATGCAAAGCATGTGAAAATATTTTTCCAAAGTATCACAAGTGCTGGTTGCGTTGTCCTAATCACCTAGTTTAAGATGCAGGATGTCAGATGAATATCAGTAACAGATATTCAGATAGACTTCTTAAATGGATCACTTCGATAATCGGAAATGGTAAAATAACCCTGTATATTCATTATACTATGCATGAATTAACATGAAGGATTGGTAAGTCACCGAGTCATGAAATGAGAGATCGCTGAAAATCCGAGCCATAAATTGGGAGGTCGGTAGTTCTTTGAGTCATTTATAGCAGCATATGGTATCTATTATATGATTGAATGGCACTGAATGTGTGTTCCATATTGCAAATATGTGAACAGAGAACATTAGTTTTCAAAGGAAATTGTGTGATCCAAACTGCATTAATTGGACAGAGAACAATTATTAAAACTTGAACGTGTGTTTGAATTATATAATTCATAACAGGGAATGTTGTATATAAAAAAAACATTTTTTATTTTTTTTCCTTGTTCTAGTATCTTAAAATGCGGATGTTACATGAATACTAGTGCCACTTTTCAAAGAGCAATGAATGTTGCTTTTGCTGGTTACATCAATGAGTTTATTTAAGATTACCAAGATGATGTGACTATATTTTCAAGGTAGAGAGGTGATCATTTGCAGCACTTGGAGAAGATGCTGATCAGATGTAGGGAGTATGGAATTTCTCTTAATCCAAAGAAGTGTTATTTTGGCATGTAAAAAGCCAAGCTGATGGGTTACATTGTGTCAAAATATGGTGTTATGATATACCTTGAGAGAGTGGAAGCAATCAACAATGTACCTATCCCAAGAACCAAGAAAGGAATCTAGTCTTTCTTTGGTTAGATTATTTTTATTAGAAGGTTTGTTTCCAACTTTGCTGAGTTGACTCTTCCAATCACAAGCATGCTAAAGAAGGACCAAGTTTTCAAATGGGAGGAGGCTTCCATTCAAGCTTTTGAAGGAATTAAGGATGCACTTAAACATGCACCTATTTTAGCAACCCAGAACTATAAGAGGCATTTCCAAATATTTTCCTTTGCTTCTGAGTATACAATTGCTTTTGTTTTGCTGTAAAAGTATGAGAATGAGGCTGAGAGCCCTATTGCTTTCTTCAGCAAGGCTTTACAACCTACTGAGTTGAAGTATACAATCATGGAGAAACAAGCATTTTCCTTGGTGAAAGAACAAAAGTTTTCAGGCCTTATATATTGAATTCAAAATTTGTTGCCTATGTTCCCCACACCATGGTGAAAGACATCTTATCAGAGATGGAGATCTCAAGTAAAAGATGTAGATGGGTGAACAAACTACAGGAGTATGATATGGACATCCAAACCACAAAGTTGGTAAGAGGTTTGGGTCTTGCTAAGCTCATGGCTAAGAGCAACTTGTAGAATGTGGAAGTGAATCAGCTAGAGGAAGAAAGGGTAGATGTGCTTGAAAAGTTGGTAAATTTTGAGTGGTACAAGGATGTAATCTTTTACCTTAGACACCTTTGTTGTCCTGATCATTTAAATAAAAATCAGAAAAGAGATCTCAAGCTAACTTCTCAAAAATATCTCATAACAGACCTTGAGCTGGCTTGGAAGAACCCTGAAGATGTCCTCCTGAAATGCATAAATAAGGATGAAGCTTCCAAAATAGTTACTGATTTCCATGGGGGAATTTGTGGAGGACACTTTTCTGGAAGAGTAACAACACATAAGATTTTGAGAGCTAGTTATTGGTGGCCTTCTCTCTTCAAAGATGCAACCCAGCTGGTTAGAAAATGTGATAGTTGCCAACATTTCTTTGGAAGGTTGAAGGCTTCAGGCTCCCTTCCTTTGTAGTGCATATCAATTGAGGCTCCTTTTAAGCAATGGGGGATGGACTTCATTGGTGATATTTGAGATCCTTCTAGTGCTGGCCATAAGTGGATTCTTGTAGCCATTGATTATTTTACAAAGTGGGTCGAAACAATCCCATCTAAAATGGAAACACACCAAGTGGTAGTAGACTTCTTATTGAATCATATCATATGTAGATATGGATTTCCAGTTAAGATTGTATCTGATAATTCCATGTGATTTAGAGCCAAACCTTTAATGACAATGTGTAATGAATATGGAATCAATCTGACTTATTCTTCAAACTACAACCCCTAAGGGAATGGACAAGCTAAGTCCATTAATAAGAACTTGCTGAAGATCATTAAAAGAACCTTGGAATTGAACAATAAAAAGTGGGGACAACAATTGAAGTTTGCAGTTTGGGTTGATAGAAGAACTCCTAAAAGAGATGCTAGTAAAAGCCCATTTGAGTTGGTGTATGGAACTCATGCTTTGCTGCCCTTAAACCTGCAGTTATCTTCATTTCAGTTTTCCCAACTATTTGAAAATCAAGAGCATGGGCCATATGAATCAAGGATTAATCAGATTATTGAGTTTGATGAGGAGAGAAGAGCATCCCATCAAAGGCATATCAGATTTAGAGAGAAATTGAAGAGATTGTTTGACAAGAAGGTCACTCCTAGAGCCTTCAATATTGGAGATCTAGTTTTGATGTGGGATAGTAGGCATGAAGACAAGGGAAAGCATGGCAAGTTTGATGCATTATGGATGGGCCCTTATGCCATTGATATCAAAATTGGTGAACATACCTTTTTTCTCAAAGATCTAGATGGAGAATTGCTGGAGTTGCCAGTTAATGGCAGACATTTAAAACATTTCTTGGATTAATCCCCAAAGTGAGGTATGCACAAATTGTACAATTGTATAGTCTTTGTTTTTGCTCTGTTTTTTGCTGTTTGGTGGTTTGTGGTTTGCCCTTTGTTCTTGGCAGCCATTTTGGTTGGTTTCTTGGCTTGTTTTTGTTGGGTGGTTATGGTTTTTTGGGTTGCCTTGTGTTTTGACTCCTTTTCCCAATGGCATTTTGGAACTTGGTCTATGTTTTGTCCTTGTGTCACTCGCTGGGAGTGCCCATCCCCAGGCAGGAGCCAATGGTAGTGCCATTTATGAGCTTGCATTGTGTGCCCTGATTTTTCATGTCTGATTTTTCTCAGAAATGTTTTATTTCTCAAATTGATGATCTGCAATTTCTCCCCCTGGTTGAATGTTTCAAAAATTCCCATAAACTTGTTGTTCTACCCTGGTTTGAAAGAGAAATCCCTATGTGCTCTTATTTGTGCCCTAGGTTTTTCCAATTCGTGGGTTGTGTTGTTTTCCCTTTACCAGATCATGCAAAAAACATTGAAATTGATCAAATCTAAATTGTATGGGTTAATTTCCCAATCCTAAGGTCAAAAATAGTGTCAAAACATGATTCATTTGATTCAAAATCAAAAACTTTGCAATCCTTGTTAAAAAATTTGATTTCTAGGGCATCCTTTAATTTTTTAAAGATTTGACGGTCATATGGGTGTCGTTTTCCTGTCAAAATTATCATTCCAAGGTAATGGAAATGTGGTGGGTTCCTATGGGCCGGGGGTTATTGGGAAATATTTCTAACTTATCATTTTTTGAAATTTTGGCAAAAAGGAAAATTTTGATCCGTGGCTCCGCCTTCTATAATGAATTGCCTACATGGCACATTTTGATTGGCTAGGGAATTAGTGGGTGGCGGGCTTTCCTTAGGAAATTTTGCTTTCATTATTGAAAATTTTTAAAATCAAATTTTGGCCCGAAGGCTCACAGCGAATAGGGAGAAGACACGTGACACAGAGGGCGTGTGGATGGTGAGGGGACTTAGAGAATTTTTATGTTTTTTGGCTCAAAGTGATAAAGTGAATTTTTAGTTCAAAGGCCCTTGACCAATCCCTAGTTGACACGTGTCCAGGAAAGGATAGGATGGGGCAGCAGGTTTTTGCAGTGACTTTGAAGTTTTTAACTTCAAATGCTAAAAAATCAAATTTTGGGCCAAAGCTCTGCAACCTATCCTGAAGTAGTGGGGCACCCAGGAGCAAAACAAAAGCACCCATGTCTGGGAACTCTTGTCTCAAAAGCCATTAGCACTGCCAACGCTCTTTTCTAGAACCTAAACACATAGAAAAAACTGTTTTTGCAAAAAAAAAAAAATGACTGCTACATGCATTTTTTTGAAAAAAAACACACTTACCAACTCCGACGTTGTATGCGATGCCACAACGGTTGCTACCATATTGAATCAGATAGGTTGGAATGATGTAACTTGTGGCATCCTTATACACTCAGAACTCTCTCTCACACTCGTGAAAAAGACAAATGAGTTGGATAATCACTCTTTCACTTTACCATTTATAGTCACTTTTTATTGTTCATTCTACTATGGTCATACTTTACATTCATTACTTAACTAATACACATCACACGATTTTACAAATATCTTGAGCATTTTTACTCCGATTTCTATCCTGTTTGTGAAATTATCTTCATAATTCTGCATAAAATTTTATCATATAGATGATACATATAATATTTCTCCTTGAAATTTTATTTCACTCTATCGACACACATTTTTTAGATATCTATCATAAAATTTCTAATAACGTTCTTACTTTCAGCTCAACGTTCATCCTCATTATCACTTTCCCTTTTGTTGAAAGGGGGACATACAATTAGGGTCATCCGATAATTCACCTTACATAACTACGTGATCATTCAACAATTATAATTCGTCATTTTTAAACTTTTACTAATAAACCATGTGATATTTAATCATTTTCTATTGATTTTCCTAATGACCTAACCTAGGGGCAAAAATCATAAAATATCTCTATGAGTAAAAAATACATATCGAATTTTCAACAAATTCGATGGCGCGCTGAAACAGCTCGATGGCGGGCTACGAATTTGAAATTTCAGGCGGGCTGCGTGGGGGATTCGAAGGTGCTATTTCAGCAGCTCTGGCTATTAAATGCCTTTCAAAGATCTGCGATGTTGCCACTAAGGAATTGTTCAAAGTGAAATATGCGCTCATTGGTGATAGTTTCGGGTGTAGAGCCTTGGCGGAAGTTGTTAAGACTCCTCCAGACAAAAATGTGAGATCTCATGCTGCATGTGATTTTAAAAGTACAAAAGATGTTGAAAGGGTGACCCACTTATAGGTACCTGACGGTTGTTTGCAAAGAGCTCTGGAGAAAACCAATCTGGCACTTTTTGGTAAATTTTTGGGATCACGACCCAATGTGGACACCATTAGGAAATGGGCCATTCATAGATGGAAACCAAAAGGGGATTTGATTATCACCACTATGGCAAAAGGTTTTTTCCTGGCTAGATTTAACCTCCAATCTGATGTTGACTCGGTCTTATTGGGTGGTCCCTAGTGCCTTGGTAACATGGGGCTTTTTAAAAAAAAATGGTACCCCTGATTTAATCCATTTGTTGAAAATATTCATGCCATACCCATCTAGTGTAGACTCCCAGGACTTCCTCTACATCTCTGGGATGATGAAATCCTCCTTCACATTGCCAAATTGATTGGTTCACCCATTGGCCTGGATGGGCCCATGAGAAATCGGTCTAGGCTGGCATTTGCTCGGTTCTGTGTCTCCATAGAAATGGATCAGGAGCTCCCCGATAACATTGTGCTGCAATCCAAACTGGGAGAATGGAATCAACAAATTGAATATGAAGCCTTCCAGTTACGATGTAGCAAATGTCACAGATTAGGGCATTTTGCCAGCAAATGTCCTGAACAAACAATCCAAAAGCTGGAAGATCCCTCAGGTACTCTTGAAGAACAAAGACAGAATCAGAGAGATAAGGCAGATAAAGAGCAGATATCTGAACTAGCTTATGGAAATAGGTGGTTGGAGAGACATTCCAAGCTTAAAGAAAGAAAAAAGGATTTAAGACAAAGAGACCACCAGTATACAGAAAACTTTGGAAGCCTAAGAAGTTGATTGAGTCCCAACAAGAAGTAGATCTGGGTCCGAATAAGGAAGAAAGTAAAAGGGAGATATCAGTGGATTCAGCTTTGAACTCATTGACTCCAAATCCAATAAAGCTAAACATGGAGGTTGATGAAGAAAATGAAAAAGTTAACATTTCTCTCTCATGCATGGAAGAAGAGGAAGACAAAACCAGTGCTCATCAAGAGCTGATAAAGAGCAGATCTGTGGAGAAGCTAAAAATGAGACAAGAAAAAGGCAAAGAGGATCTAGAATCCATTGCATGTGATCTAAACCAAGAGAAAGAGGACACAGATGTGGAGGAGCTGACTCCTAAAATGGATAAGCAGGCTGATATTATCACAGGAAAGGAGGATGGAGAAATTACCCCCTCTAACAAGGAAAATGACTGTGATAATGAGGGATTCATCTTAGTGAAAAGAAAGAAAAGAGGTTCAAAAATCCTGGAAGAAAAGTAGCTTGGAAGCTGGGAAGCCTCCACCTCAAGAATCACAAGGGCCACTACTAGAAGAACTATAAATTTTGGAGTAACCTTTAGAAAATGCAGGCCATCTAAGAGAGAAACAAGAGAAAAAGAGACTGAAAAGGAAATTGCAGATGGTACACAGAGAACTCTGGGCCATCCGGTAATTGCATCTCCAAAACTTTTTTAATGAAGGTAATCTCTTGGAACGTCAGAGGCCTTAATGGAGGGCCTAAGAAAAGAATGCTTAAGGAAATTAAAAGAGCAAACAAACCCAACATTCTTCTCATTCAGGAAACTAAAATGAAAAGTAAAGCAATTGAAGACTTCAAAAGACATTTTTGGCAGAACGCTGCCTTTGCTGCTGTTGACTCTCAAGGGGCTTCTGGAGGCTTAGCAATCTTTTGGGATACAAAGATGGTTGACGGTAAGGTACTCATCTCCACCTAGAATCATTTAGCTATTATCTTTAAAAGCCTTGAAAATAATCTTAGCTGGATTTTGTCTAATATTTATGTGCCCAATACTGCTACTGGTAAAAGAAGTCTATGGAAAGAATTAATCTTGTTCAGAAGCAAGGTTGAAAGCATGAACTGGTTGGTTATGGGAGACTTCAATACTCCTTTGAATCCTGGAGAAAAGTTTGGGGGAAGTTCCGAATTCTCCCTTGGCATGGAAGAATTTGCTGACTTCATCTCGACTCTTAATCTTATGGACATAGAGCTTCATGGCAATCAATTTACATGGTCCAACAGAAGATTAGGGGAAAAATTAATTCAGGTTAAACTGGACAGAGCTCTTATCTCTTCAAATTGGATCCTGGACCAGAATTTCCATCTTTCTTCTCTCCCCAGAACGGGATCTGATCATAATCCAATAGTCCTCAATTTCTTCAATTGGACAAAACCTTTCCATGGTAATTTCAAATTTGAGAAAATGTGGTTCGAACATGAAGACATTATGGACAGAATTAAAGAGTGGTGGGTTTGGGAAGGCGCAGGGACAGCCCAATTCAGACTTCTTCAGAAGTTAAAGAATGTTAAACAGAAAGTTAGAATATGGAATAAAGAGGTTTTTGGGAACATTTTTGAAAAGAAGAAAGAACTTAAGCAACAGCTAGAAGAGCTTGAGCTAAATGTTTCCATGAAAGGTATGACCCTGGAGGATCATCAGCGGGAAAAAATACTTCTGTCTAATCTACATAATATAAACAGTCATGAAGAAACCTTTTGGAGAATGAAATCTAGAGCCCTTTGGCTTAAGGATGGTGACAAAAATACAAAATTCTTTCATTTGACAGCCATCAAACATAGAGCTTGTAACAGAATTTCTGAGGTTACTAAAGGAAATGGAAACATTACTAAGGATCCTGAGGTTATCAAATCAGAGGCACTTAATTTTTACAAGAACCTCCTCACTGAAAACACCTCCTATAATGAACAAGCGGCCTCTTTCCTCTTAGACTCCATTCCTAATAATCTAATGCCTGCTGAGAGATTTAAAAGTCTTTCAAAAACAGTCACCATCGAGGAATTAAAAAAGGTTGTCTTTGCTTTAGAAGGGGATAAGGCTCCAGGTCCAGATGGCTTTTCGGCTAACTTCTACCAAAGATGCTGGGAAATATGCTCTGAAGATCTCTTGAAAGCTATCAATGAATTTTGCAGAACGGGAAATCTGATTAAAGAACTAAATAATACACACATTGTGCTTGCCCCAAAAAAGTTGGATGCAAAAGACTTCAAATATTTCAGGCCTATCAGTTTGGTGAATGTCATTTATAGGATTTTCACAAAGATTCTCACCACTCGAATGCAACCTATTCTAATGGAGATCATTTCACAACAGCAGAGCGGATTCATTCAGGGAAGAATTATCCAAGATGGAATTATCATGGTTCATGAAACTATACATTCTATGGATAAAAGTAAAAAGGCGGGGATGGCCATCAAACTTGACATGCATAAAGCTTTTGACAGGGTCTCCTGGAGATTCATGGATGAGGTCCTATCCAAATTTGGTTTTCAAGATAAATTCAGAAAAATCATCCACTCTTGCATCTCTACCTCTAGATTCTCTGTGGTTGTTAATGGGGAACCTGTGGGTTTTTTTTCCAGTAATAGAGGTATACAGCAAGGCGACCCAATCTCCCCTCTTTTATTCATTATTATGGCTGACAGTTTAAGCAGATCTATATCCAAAGCTATTGACATTGGCATGATAAAAGGCTTCCCTCCAACTACTGGTAATCAGACCTCCTCTCATCAGCAGTTTGCTGATGACACTCTGCTGCTTCTAATGGCTTCTATTATTGAAGCAAAGGCCATTAAAACTGTACTTAGATTTTATGAGGAAGCCTCAGGACAAAAAGTTAATTTTGACAAAATCTCTATTTATTTCTTCAATACTCCTGAGGAGAGGCAAAGAAAGATTGCTAATATTCTTGGATGCACCATTAATTCCCTACCAGCTACTTACTTAGGGTTACCTTTAAGCACTGGCAAGATTTCAGTGGAGGTTTGGAATGATCTTATTAAGAGATTTCAAAGAAAGTTGGCAGGATGGAAAGGAGCCATCCTTTCAAGTGCAGGTAAGTGCCTTTTGGTTAAAAGCACGCTTCAAAACTTGCCTATTTACATACTATCAATGTTCAACATGCCTGCAGCTGTGATGAACAGTATTGAGAAGATTCAAAAACACTTTCTGTGGCACGGTACTGAGGAAAGATTCAGATATCATCTTGTGGCTTGGGAACAAGTTTGTAAACCCAAGAGACTAGGGGGGTTAGACATCAAAGATATCAAGCATATGAGTACTGCCCTTACTACAAAATTAGGATGGAGATTGATAAAAGAGAACAGACCTTGGACAGAGCTGATTAAGATCAAATATCTTTCAAATCAGAACAATATTTCCTTCATATATGATCAGTCCCTTCCGAGTGGTTCTATTTTCTGGAACAACCTTCTTCGCAGCAGACACATTCTCTTTCAGGGATGCAGCTGGAAGCTTGGAAATGGGAAAAACATAAACTTTTGGACTGATAAGTGGACTGATTCTAACTGGATTTCTGCTTATGATCATATGAAAGACAATTTAATTGCAAAGTATGGACACAAAATCCAAGGATACATTGAGAGGGATGGAAACAAAAGAAAATGGAAGCAGCTAAAAGTGGAGAATGATAGTATTCAGGCTGATATTATATCTCTCCAGAATCAACTTTCCCTAATCCATCTAAGTAATCAAAATCTTAAAGATGAGCTCATCTGGAATGATTCTTTTGATGGGGATTACACTGTTAAATCAAGATATAATTCTTTCTTTGCATCCATGGAAAGCGAAATCAAGTGGCACAAGTTGTGGATGCCGGAGCTAACCCCTAGAGTGAACTTCTTTTGGTGGCTAGTTATTAATGGCAAGATCCTAACTAATGATAACCTCATTAAGAAGGGATTCATCATGCCTAATAGATGTTGCATGTGTCAGCAAGAGGCTGAAGATATAAAACATTTATTCCTCCATTGTGAGATTGCTTCCAAAATTTGGCAGCTTATTTTTGCAAAATTCAATCTGAGATGGATTTTTCCCCTTACCTGCCTTCAGACTTGGGAGCAATGGAGCTCTCCATTTAAACATTGCATGGTGAAAAGACTATGGCAACTTGTTCTGCCACACACTATATGGAGAATCTGGAAGGCTCGTAATGATAGTATTTTCAGAAGCAATAGACAGGCTTGTAACAAAGTTTATAAGGAAATAATCATTGTTGTGCAAGATAATATTGCTAGATTTAAACCCCCTAAAAATAGACTCTACCCGGAGAATGAAGAATGCATTCTGACTGAATGGAATATAGCCACTATCAACAGAAATAAAAATGGTACTGACAGAAACACAGTCCGATGGATTAAACCCCCCACTGATTGGCACAAGTTAAATTTTGATGGGGCCTCAAAAGGCAATCCGGGTGACTCTGGTGGTGGGGGCATCATCAGGGATCAAAGAGGCTGCTATGTTGCTACTTTTTCTGGAAGAATGGGAAGACAGACTAATCATTATTCTGAAGCCATGGCGGCTCTTTGGGGTATTAGACTTGCCAGAGATTGTAATATTCAAAATATCATAATTGAAGGTGATTCTCTAAATATTATAAATCTTCTGAACAAAAAGCAACACCCCAGCTGGTCTATCAGGGATTATATTGAGGAAGCTATAGATATATGCAAAAGCTTTGCTAATGTCCACATCACCCATACTTATCGGGAAGGAAACAGGGTTGCCGACAGTTTGGCTAACTTAGGTGTTAATAATTCCTTTCAAACTTGGATTGGCGGGGACGTTCTGCCCTGCTCATGTCAATAAAGCCATCATCATTGATCTTCATGGAAGTGAAAATCATGACTAACGGCTGTATTTTAGATGCTAATGTGTGGATCCCCAAGTACATGATGATGACATCACAAAAGATTTGGATGATTGTTGCGACTTGTGTGGGCTGGATTGCCATCATTTCTTGGCATGGGAGGAAAGCTGGGGAGTGGGGCAATAATAACAAATGTCACATTATAATTAAGCTGACTTTCACAGGAAGAACAGATTCAAATACCAAAAACACCGCTCGGCCTGTCCCGCACATTGCAAGCTTTTTTACCGTTGAAAACAGGAATAGGAACAGAGGAAACATGGGGGGTCCGCCATGCAAAACTGAACCGACCCACAATCCTGAGTGGAAAGAGAACACGGAGCTTTGGGAGTACCTACAAATTGGGGGCCTGTCGAATTTCATTGAGAGGATTCAAGGCTTCGACCAAGACATCTCCATCAAATTCGCCAAGGGTTGGAAGAACAGAATTGTCAAGTATAGTAACATGAAAATGGAAATTACAGAAGAGCTCATAGCTCAAATCACGGGTCTCAGCCTGGAAGGCACAAAATTCTTCAATAAGAAGGTCGACAGGGAGGTGGAAACCAAGAAATTTCTAAAAGAGGGAGAGAATCTTGAGTTCGTAACTGCTGGCCTCAAGGTGGAGTCGATCCCTGTACCTTTTGATGAACTTGCCAAAATGGTGGTAAGGTATGTTACCCTTGAAGGAAGATATGTGACTATTCCTCACAAGCATCTAATTTTTCTGAATCATTTTCGTAGAAATAACATTATTAGCTTTCCTCATTATCTGATCAACTCCTTGGAGAAATCTATAAGGGAAGTTCAAAATCACTCTAGGGCTGTCCCTCTGCACCAGGGCCTTATCCTCCTGATTCACCGCCACTTTTCCAGCTGCCCTCCCATGAACCCTATCCCACCTCCCTCCTTCATACCCCCACCTGCCCATACTGCTCCCACTCCACCCCTGCTAAAAAGAAAGAATGATGATGTTGGCTCCAGCAAGAAAATCAAGAAAGCTAAAATCCCTGCTTCCCAACGAGTCCTTAGGAGCCACAAGGACTTAGAACTAGCTGAAAACCTCCTGCATATTAGCATGCCTGTGGAGAATCCCAAAGAGGAGGATTTGCTGGAGAGGGTTGACAGATTGGAGAAGGAGATTCAAGAGCTCAAAGGGGCTCTAAAAAACATGGAGAGAGCCAAGGGTAAAAGGATCCTTCAAAGTGAGGAGGAAGAGGGGGTCATTGATGAAGTCTTCAAGAAACTGCAGTCCCTTGATGGAAGATTGGGGAATGCCAAAAGCCGCAATGACTGCATTTTATCTGCCCTCAAAAGCATTTATAACTTCATTGAACAACATGTCCACAGTGTTTGTAGTTTAAGTGGAATCAATGAAGACATATGGGGCCCTAAAGAGAATAGGGACATTGCAATCTCCCAAGCAGACATGAAGGACCCCTCTCAGGCCACTGCCATTGCCTTTTTCATGTCACTACAGGCCATCAAGACCAAGATTGACAGGGCCATCAAGTAACGGGCTGTTGTGCTGCTGTTTTTTGGCTGCGATCTGGCTGTCCTCGGGCGGTTCTGGAGCTATTTTTTGGTGGAGCTCGTTATTCTATTTCTCTTTTGGTTTCTTTTTTATCTTGTCTTCTTAGATCTGGATCTCTGTACGTTTTGATCCACTTTTCACCTATATTGTAATATCTGGCTGTTGAGCCTTCTTGGTTGACTGTTTTTCCCCTCTCTGGGCTACTTCTCTCTTTTTTTCTATCTGGCTTTTGAGCCCTTTTGTATACAGGGTATAGTCCCTTCAAAACTATTTGCCCTTAATAAAAAAAATAAGGACACCCAAACCCTCCAATTTTTCATACACATGTAATTGGGTTTGGAACTGATCACTCCCAACTCAATCACATCGTCATCATACAAAAGTTGAAATCGTCAATCATTCCATATCACAAACATCAATATCATTTAGTTTAATTCATCACAATCTTATATCTTTCATTGCGCTGCATGGATCAACACGATGGTCCATGGTTCGTAACACTCTTCTACTATATCTGCACATTTTTCTACAACATGGGCTTCTCCAAATTTATACCGGGTACACATCTCTAACTACTTTGTGTTACTGATATTTTTCTCACCAACATGAAGTGGAGGAAAAGGTAGTCACAAAATCACGCACTTACTACTATGATTATACCACCAAGAATGTTCTTTTATATATGGATTTTTAGTACGAAAAGTATTCACTAATGACCTATATGCTAGTCTAGTTGTCTCTCTTGTTGGTCTTTACTGATGTTGGTCTTGTACAGTTGTCACTCATTTGCATAGTTCCCATCAGGTCTCAGGAATTCCTATTAGTTAGTAGTCACTCAGTTGTCATCACTAGTCTTTGACTGGGGCGTTTAGAGAGGGATTAATGCACCTAGGGTGCCTTGGTCTTGATTCTAGGTGTCCTATTCCATGTCACACTTGATTTTACTTTATTTATTGGAGGTCAGTCATTTCATTTTTTCCTGACATCTCCCTTGGTACTAGTAAACATGTCAGGTCATTAGTGTCAAAATTTAAACAAGATATCCCTATATAAACACAACATAAGTACTTCCTTATGGGTGGACTATTACTATCAAGGGATAGATATCTACATAGAGTGAGGGACTGCATTTGTGAACTATTTTGCATCACACATTGCATAGGAATGGGAGAATTCATTATATTCCATCCACCATTTTTCATTTTATCTATCTACTACCGTATATCTCTACATCATTAGTACTAGGGAAACCTAGGAACATTATTGCACACATAAGCACACAAAGCTATATTGGGTCTAAGATGTAGTGAAATGCTCAGTCATAAGTCCATCCATTTGATAACTGAGGATATTTTGACCCCTTCATTTTCATCTTAATTTTTTAGGGTTTGATTCTTTGTGTGGGGGTTTACAGGTGAATTTTCATTGGAAGTTTATAATGACATAAATGAACCAAGTGTGACGTTCACCTGACTAAAGGTGAAGTATTTTGAAGACCTAACAACCATATCAGAATCATATTTCAATTTGTTTCTCCAGGTGCCCCAGTATGGAAAGATCTACCCTCGCTGCAATTTTATGAATATTTTTGTGACACTTTGTTCCTCCATTCCATCATTTTTTTCAATCCCAAATCACTATGAGGTAAGTCCAATTCAGGTAAGTACCTTCCCCTTTCATTTTATTTCATTTAAAATATCAAATACACTAATTAGCATTTACATTTCATTTATGTTTCAATTATCATGGCTGTACATTTATGATTTTTAATAAAATACATATAGATTTTATTGAATCACACCTAAATTTAATTATTAGGAAATCCATCTTGCATCATTAGGGTTTGAGGGTTTTATTAGAGTTAAAAATCCATTCCAAAGGAGATCGAATAATATTGATACAAAATGGTAGTAATTTCTAGGTAGGAGAGGCACACAAAAATTTGTATACCCAAAATCCAAGTAGGTTCAAGACCATAAAAAATTCTTTGAACCTATCTGTGTATTTTTGACCAGGTATAGTTTTAGGTGCTAGTTTTAACAACGAAGAACTCTTAGTCGTAGATCAGTTTTTTCTTATACTCTAATCACTTAAAACCTTCCAAATATACATAGAATCAACTAAGTTTAATCTATCCTTTGTGTTTTGATAGTTCCTAGATCAATAATGACTTTTCAAAGTGTTATTCTAATTTGGTAAATCCATGTTAGATGTTAATTAAATTAAAGTAGCCTCCTCTTGTATTATTTAAATATTGAAACATAATGAAATAAAAAGTTTCACAAAAAGTGAAATCACATAGGCATGGGGTTTTTAGATATATGTTTGCAAAGGTTGAGCGTAGGCTTGTGATGTAAATGTAGATTAGTTATAAGAATGTGAGTTATTTCCTATACTTAACAACATGATTTATGAAGTGGTGTTATTTTCTTGAGTGTACATCAAAGAAATTTATGATGAATTCCCACTCATTACTAGATTACGAATACCCATGAGGAGGTATCCTAGGTTTATTCACATCACATAGTTTGCAAGTTGGGTTTTTTAGGGAGATACTTGCACTGGTTGGAAATAAATTTGTTTCTCCAAAGTTTACTTTGTGTCTTAGCTTGTTTTATCTATGATTTTAGAAGGTAAAATTTTTTCTATATCGTAAATTCATTTGACCAGTTGAGAGATGAGGTTTATTCATGGGACCTATTGATATTGTTGAACATTATACTTTACACTTGAATGTAGAGGGGAATGATGATATTTTTTGATAAATATCTATGTAGTTACTTATTATGTTTTCAATACACTTCCAAGTATAGGTGGAGTAGAAGTAAAATTGTCTTACAAGAGGGTAGTGGTACATTCATGTATCCTATCTAATAATTCATCTATGATTTTGAGTCAATCAATGATTTGATAAAACTGTTCTAGAATATCATCATTAGGTTGTATATAAGATGAAAATATATCAAAATACATGTTGATTTGTGACCTAGTCAAGACTTGTGGGAAAATCCCTCCATCCCCAGTAAATTTAATATTGTTAGAATTGGAAGGGTCCATGAAATAGCCTTGATAGGTCAATAGGCAATCAATCCCTTCAATCCTTAAACTAGAAGATAAAATTGGAATTTGAATGGGAGATACATGTAGTAGCTACACACTCTAAGAATAATTATCATCTCAACTAGACAAAGAAGGTGATTGTTGGAGTTTTCTACGAGCATAGTAGGCCATGAGGCCTAGGACAAGATTTTAAAATTCCTGACTTGACATATTCAAGGTTTCTACAAAAACACATAGAATAATGGGAAAGGGAGTAGGTGAGATGAAAGAGATTGAAGATATAAAAATGAAATAAAACTATTCCTTCACACCAGGTTCCCAAGATTTTTACATTTCAAAAAGAGTTAATTGCTTTCATGTGTACTTGGATAAAGTGATTGTTTGAAGATAGTTTTCCTTGATTTGGAAAGCTCATGTGGAAGGATGTGGTGGAGATGTAAGATAAGATAAGAGCACTTAAATTTACAATGGCAGTAGTTGTTTAATGAGATGGTATATATTATTATTGTCTTGTGTTCCTTCACTATTATGAATAATGAATTGGGGGATGATGTGTGTTAGGTATAGTGAAGAATGGAATACCTCTCACTTGAGTTCAAACAAGATATCATCCTAAATTTTTTGTTTTCCAAATAGAGTAGAAACATGAGGGAAATGTCCAAATATTTAAAGGAATATGTGGCTATCAATAGTCATTCATGGTGGAGAAGATATAATAATTACATGGTGCTTGTTATGATATGGAGCAAAGCACGATAAGAGCCTATGTTAATGGCTATTTCAAAATGATATTAATATAAAAATGGATCCATAGAGATGTGTTGTGGTAGTATTTTATCAAAATTATAGTTCACTATCATGCGGACCAGAGAATTTCCTTGTCTTGTTTTACCATTTTCTTACACCTAAAATTATGTAACTATATATTACTGTTGTTGCAATATTTTCGTTGTTCAATTTTAGGCTTGTTTGGGTCTCAAATCTGCGTGTTGTGTTGTGTATAACTCAAGGTTTAGGCATAATGTATTTTTTTAATCTTGGATTGTTGTTAACAAGATGAAATGAGATATAAGTAAATCTAATTACTTGCTAGAAATAGCATTACTAGATGTTAAATATTTTATTGAATACAATGATAATAAACATTTATTACTTCTCTCAATACTCTAGTTGGTAAGAATGCAACTAACTACACTTTTGTTATTTTATGGGTTTTATATGGTACTACATTTTACAAGATAAAATGAATTTATAGTAGTAAGGTAAAATGTTTTCTAATGAACTATATAAGCACAATAGAATGGGAAATGTGAATGACAATTATTCCTATGTAGCAGATACTTTTAGATATGAATTTTGCGATTTGTTTGGATGTGGGTTCAATAAACAAGGTGTAGACTTGATGAGTGAATGTATTAAAAAGCCAATACCTATAAGTTATACAAAGTTTGATCTATTTTAATGTTTAAGATCTAATGAAAATATAATGAAGTTTTATTTGACTCTATGTTATCATATGTGTGTATGAAAAACTATATTTTTACTTACTAAAAATAATCAATGTCTCTCATATGCACTCAACTTATCACGAGTCTAGGACAAGATAGTTGATGTAGGGGATGATATAATTTCAATGGGATAATGGTGTGGAGGAGTGTAGAAAAGACAAAAGGAAACTTATATACATGTTTCCTCGAGAGAGAAAGACCTTCTTATCTTGAGAACCAAAGCCCCACTGAATGTGTTCAAAATGGATGGTTTGGTTAATAATGATAGTGGTGCAGACATGTAGATTTACATGTTGTCTATAAAAGGGAGAACATTGGGTTATGAAACACAGATGAAGTGATTGTTTGAATATTTCTAGCCCTTATCTAGCAAGTTCATGTTGAAGGATGTGGTGGAGGATGCTAGAAAATCTAAGGACACTCAAATTCTAATAGAAATAGTTGTCTAATGATATTTCAAATGTGATTGTTCTATTACAGGTCTTCACCATCAAGAAAAATGAGTCATAGAATGATGTGTGTCAGGTATGGTTAAGAATGAAACACCTCTCACCTTAGTTTAGATAATATATCAAATTATATTTTTTATCATCTAAATGTGGTGGCAATGATAAGGAAATGTATAAATTTTTCTTGTAATATTCAGCTATCCACAATCATTCATGGTGGATAAGGAACTATCACTCTATAATACTTATTATGATATGAATAATAGCTTAGTAAGAGCATTTTTTGAATGTTGTGGGACAATATCAAGCTATAATTAGAGCCATAGAGATGTGTTGTGGTAATTTTTTTTTATCAAAAGTATAGCTTATTATCCTGTGGATTAACGAGTATCCTTATCTTGTTTACCAGTTTATTGCACTTGAAATATTGTAACTATGTATCATGGTTGTTGAAATATTTTTGTTAATTTTTGGGCTTGTTTAGGTCTAAAAGCCATGTGTTTTGTTATGTATAGCTCAAGTTTCAGACCTACTATCCATAATTTTCTTGGTTTATTTGTGTATTAATTATTTGGAAATAAAAAATAAGACATAAAAAATCTTACTTGCAGAAAATAAAAGGTCTAGACACTAAATATTCAATTACATACAATGAGAATAAAAAATTATTACTTCTTTTCTCAACACTTTAGTTGATAAGAATGTAACTATGGGTTTGTTATTTTTTAGGGTTTATATGGAAATTTAATATGTAAGATAAAATGAGTATACAAGGTAATATGTTTTCTAATGAACTAACGAAGAACAATAGAATGAGAATGGAATCACAATTATTCCTATGCAACGGTTAAATTTGTATATGTAATTTATGAGTTATTTTGATGTGGGTACTCTAAACCAGATGTTGATTTGATGAGTGAATGATGTAAAAATATAATACCTATAAGCTAGTCTAAATTTGATAAATTCTAAGATGGAAGCTATAAGGAAAATATAATACAAAATAAAGTTGATTGTAATTGATTTAACATATAATCAATTTCAAACTAAATATATTGGTTAAGAATTTTTTGTTGTGTTTTGTAGATATAATCTCTAAAAATTAAATATTAAATATTTCGATTAAGAAACTTAAGTCTCCAACTAAATATAGGGTTTAATTCCAAAGATAAGAGAAGCCTAGAGAATGGATTTCTAACAATTCTATAGAACTATGAACATAAATTCAAGTAAATAAACCTGATCTATCTTTATTTTTATTCCTTTTAGTAAAATTTTATGATTACATATAAGAAAGAAACTAAATCTAAAATATCTATATAAAAATAGGTACAATGATAACCTCTTTATGAAAAGAGGATGGATCTAAACTTATATTCTCTTTGCTTATACCTTCACTAGACTACTCTAATTGATTCTCATGAATACCAGTGTGTTGGTGATTTTTTCAGTAGGGTGTAAATAAAATCTTGGTGCACTTTGGAAGAGGAATAGTAAATAGTTCTATGACTAGCTCAAGGAGGAAGAAGGTTTGTCTATAAATCCTTGTGTTATTATTTTTAGTGGAAGTAATAATACAAGGTCCTTGGGATGCTTAATACTAGAATAAATATCCTTTGGGCTTGGTTTCTCTCTATTTGGATCAAAAGAATGGTATCGATAATGTTATATGGAAAAAAATATTCAAAATATGAGAGGTGGCATCAAATGAGAATTCAACTATTCTTAATAGAAGGCTTGTAGGTGATCTCAATCTAAGTTATAGATCAAATACCAAATCTATGGGTTAGATTAGATCCCTAGATGCTGAAATCAATTATTAGGGGGTAGGAGTAGTGAATTGGGAATCATAAATGAGGTGAAATGAGTTTATGATATAAAAATGATTAAAAATCATGAATTGAAAGTGTGAGTTGAACTGAATATGAAATGGACATAGAACTATTGGTCTATATAGAGGAGGTTATGCAACTTCTGCAGTGGGAGAAGGAACTACCGATACATAAGATGGAATTTCCATGGATAAATATGTAACCTCCATGACATAGGACAAAACCTCCATAATGGTGAATGAAACCAATAGTAGTGGTACCATACCAGATATTGAAATGGGGCCAAAAAGAGATAATAAAAAGGAAAAATATATTCCATAAGAATTTGGAAAGATCAGGGAGATATTTGGAGTCTAATGGGTCTTGAACGGGCCATAAGGTGGTCTTGAGAACTTTACAACATCATGTCATGGTTTTTGGAGATCCTTGTCCTCATCATTTGGTATTTTTAATCTAGGATTGTGTAAAATGAGGTGTGCACAAATTTACCCCTCAAGAAACTATCTTTGCCATGAATTGGCTAGGGTGTGATGCAAGAGAAGTAAGAACCCAAAACAAATCACTAAAACTTACCTATCTCACCTTGTAATGCAACAAAGCCAACCCCTACCCATGTCCTCCTATAGAACAAAAAAAAATGGAGTCAAGTGAAAAATATTAAAATAAATTAGCAAATAACTACATAATCAAATCAAAAGAGAGGCCTTACTATTTGAACGGTGTTGTAAATACTACCTCTTCTCCCATGTGCTTATGACCTACAAAAACATTTTAAAACATAACTATATGAAAAAAAACTGAAAAATTGAAGTAGAAAGTAAGGAATAGAGAAATTATACAATTTTCATGAAATATATAATGGAGTGCACTACACAAAACTACTAAAAATACCATTTTTTCAAAATTTATCCAAAACTACCCCTATATATTAATGATCCAAAAATTGATCTAGAAGTACCAAATTCTATGTATTATTTGTTTAACTTGTAAGATCTTATATATATATATATATATATATATATATATATATATATATATATCATGTAAATTTAACATAAGAATGGTAGAGTCAATTGAAGGTGACCCAGAAAGCTTCAAATGATAAGACAACAAAGGTCTATTGTAAGAAGGAAGTTTGGAAGTAGTTACATGGAAATTACACATCCGTTATGCAACATTTAAATGACAAGTTTACAAAAAAATTTAAAAAGTGAAGGTAAATGGTTGCAAGCATTTAATCTTTCCCAATCAACTTGTTTCACTTCATCCTTCCTTCCTTAGTACACAAATTATAAATGTCAGTTCATTATTCACCCAAGAAAGTTATTTGAGTGAGTTCAAGTGTGAGAAGGAAGGAAGTTGGAATTGTTCTTATTTTTTACATTAAGAGTTCATTTATTTCTTATTGAGGATTATAAGCAAGTAATGTAAGTAGGAGTGTGAATCCTTCTCTAAGGTCATAGTTTGAAAGTAAACTTGTATTGTTTTGGAGATTTACATAGTTAAGGAGAGCAATTACTTACCCATTTGAATTTTTTCCCGCATTGGGTTTCTCCAGAATAAAATTATTGTCTCTTTATCTTACATCATTCATTTTTAGTATTGTGTGAATAATTATTGCATAATAAACTAGATATTAAGAGCTAATTATAATTGTTCATTCATTATCACAACATAATATTTTTTTATTATTTAAAAGAGGAAGTTTATAGATCAGATTAGTATCAGAGAAGTTAAGATAAATTTTTTTTTGTATAGTTTAACTTGTGTTTACATTTTTTAGTTAGATTCTCCTTACCCAAAAGGGAAGTGAAAGTGGTGAAGGTATCCTCATTATTTTTGAAGAATATATTTCCACTAGGAAGTGGAATAAAATAATCCAAGACATGACTTGTAGAGGATGCAAGTGAGACTAAAGAAGAATGTCTCCACAAGTTGGAGGAGAAAGTGGAAAGTTTGCCCAAATATGTGGGCATTATTTCCATTTCTATGGGGGAATTACAATCCATAATGGGATTGATCATGGAGAATCTTGGTGTTCTAGAAGAGGCACTAATATGCCATAAAGAAGATACTCATGAGCATGAGGAAGATAAGACTCATGCAAACCTTACTCCTCATCCATTCAAAGTGGAGGAAAAGATAGAGATTCAACATTATGATGGTGACATGAATACCAAGGAGATAGACCATTGACTAACTCAAATTTAGGAATATTTCAGTTTACATCAAATCAATAAGAGTGCACATATTTCATTTGTAAGGTTCCAATTTAACCAATCATGCTTTAACTTGATTTGAAATATATGTTCATTATTTGTTTATTAAGAAGATTCATCCTAGTATTAATTGAAATGGATTTAAGAGGATAACCAAGAATAAATTCTATCCTATTTGTTATGAGGAAAAAGGGCCCATATATTGGAAATATCCTACTAAGAAACAAGGTAAAACCGTGCAATAGTACACTACTGAGTTTCAAAAGAAAGCTATACAAATTAGAAAAGATGTAGTTGACTAGGATATTTTGATGAAGTACATCGGTGGACTCTATAGCAACTTGAGGAGACTAGTCCACTTGGATAAGCCAGTTAATGTAAATGAGGCTTGTTATCTGTTGGTCCGAAAATCTGTCGCATGGACAGATCTATGGATAGATGAGCCAACAGTGTGCAGGGCATAGCCCCTCTTTGAGTCAGCAAAGTGAAACTGGTTTATTTCTATTCTACCAGCAGGAATCTATGCAGGTCTCATAGATTCTGCCTTCGAGGGTTTGGGATCTCATCCCATTGGGGGTGTTTCCGACTGTGAAAAGAAAGGAAAGGAAGAGGGAATGAAGAAAGAGCAGGTTCGAAGGAAGAAAAGAAATGAATTCCAAAGCAGAAAGGTCAGAAGGTTTATGTTTTGGGATTGGTAGTAAACAGAGCCAAACCTACTTGCATAAACAAATAAAGCAATACTAATGATGAATAAATCATGAAAAATTAGATATGAATCTAACAGAATAAACACATATAGATCTAACATAAGAAAGGTCTGATGCATAACACAGCTATTCAGCACAAAGTCTCAATATTTGTATTACTATTTTCTTCTGTTACAAGAAAGCTCAAAGTCTTTTTTCTTCACTTCTATTTTTCATCTGAAAGATATCCATCCATCCCACAATACTACAAGTATTGGGGTATTTATAGAAGAAGAAGAGAAAAGAAAGCAAAAAGGAGCCAACAACTATTTACAAAGATATTTACAAAATATCTAAAAGTCATGTTGACTTTTTGCAACTTGATGGATGACATCATCCCATGATGCAACATGGACGATGTCATCATTTGTATCAACATACTCCAGATATTTCCAAAAAGAAAGACGGAGAAGAGAAAGAGAAGAAGAAGAAGAAGTAGCTATTCGTCATCATCATCCTGCAGCCAAAAGGGGGTGGACTGCTTTTGTTGCTCCTCAGGTGACGAGATATGGAACTGAGAGCGGTATTCCATGAACTTGTTGATTATTGGCCCTAGTTGATCCTGGGAAGAATCCTTGTGCCTATCACTTATTGCCTCACAAGTCTCCCGCGTCATCTACGAGCTTCTCTGGGAGTTTTGAATAGTCCTTTTCCGCCTCAATGAGGAACCCGATGAAGTCCCTACAGGCCAGCAGGTTGTTGATAGATTCTGTGTCAAATGTGACCTCTGGCCCCATTCCTTGAGAAGCGATCTCCTTGAAGATCTGGGTGGTTTCATCAGCTTTCCTTAAAGTGAAGGAAGGATTAAGTAACCCTGGCGACATATTAAGAACAATTCGTTCCATTTGGTGCATCGCATCCAGGGTTTCTTCCTTGACTTTATCAATCTTTTCTAGAATAAATTCTAGCTGATCCACCCGGTAGTCTAGAGTGGAAATGATTTTGTTGAGGGCCCTTGGATGGCCGAAGACGCCGAACTTGACCAGATCTTCAACTGAACAATCGAACATTTGTTGGAAGGTCTCGTGTTGCAGTCTGGCATGTTCCAACTCTTCTAATATGGGCCCTGCTAATGCTTGAAGCTCTTTATTCGCCTTACTGATATTCAGGTACAAGTCCGAGAACTCGGCGATCACTTTTTCAATGTCTTTGAGGATTTGGCTCCTCCAAGCGGAAACGGCCATACCCTGCTCGCTGATTTTGGCATACTCATTAATTTTCTCTTGGCTGAGAAGCTCAGAAGTCTCAGCGGCAGTTGTAGGAGGCAAATTACCATCTTCTATAAGGCTTGGAGAAGATATTTGTTTTGCTCCTTCAGTTGCCTTTTCTCTTCCTTGATTTCCTGGAGCTTTTTGCAGAGGGCGTGAACTGCAGAAAGAGCCTCCCCCTGAAGACTTTCGGAAGATGTCCCCATTGTGACTTGGGTCACAGTAAAATCTGTAGGAGACAGATCCTTTTTCTCTTTGAGGGGATTGGGGTATGCGATTTCCATAACTCTCTCTCTTGCAGCACTTTGAGAGAAGCACGTGATAGGCTTCTGCTTCTTTTCCCCCTTAGATGGGATCACAGAAAAGTCCATTGGAGCGACGGGAACTTTCCTCTTTTGCTGACTTAGCTGCTGAGAGATCCAAGCTGGACCCATGGTAGAAGGAACGGAAACAGAGGAGGGGGCAGCTGCAGAAGGAGAGGGGAAAAACGTGGAGACACGTGGCGGCGGCATTGAGAGAATAGCCGAAGAAGTGCCCACGGAATGAAGGGAAACTGCAACTGCAGAAGACATAGGAAGGGAAGGGAGCTCGGAGATAAGGGAAGAAATGGAGGAGGACAGATCAGCGAGGGAAGAAAAGATAGATGAAGAGGCGGGGGAAACATTAGAAGAAGGGGAAGAGGACAAGACCAAAGGGATGGTCGCTTGAGTCGCTCGAGGAGGGGAAGGAAGAGAAGAAGAAGGGATGGAAGGGACCTCAGTTGTTGTAACAATGCCAACATCCTGAGTGGATGGGCCAATGGGAATATCCTCTTCTGCTTCTTTCTCTGGCGAATCCAGAGTTATTACCTGTTCTGGTGCTGCGGAAGGAGGACTCTCAGGGGCTTCTTCCTGAATGGTGCTGGATTCACCTTTTACGCCTTTGCCTTTACCTTTAGGCTACTTTTTGGATCGTGGAGGTGCGTTTCCCAATGGGGATGTTGTGAAATAAACCCTGAGGTAGATTATGCCGTTCATCCGGCACCAATGTTCTGTCCTCCGCAGAGTCTCCTTGACCCTCTCCTCAATTGTCTGAGGAGCCTTAGTTCTATCAATGGTCGGAAAAGGCCAATCGTCCCCATCTGTGTCAGTATATACCTTGTCTACTTCATCTTCCGTATTTTGGAAGCCTTTGGGGACAATGGATACCCCATATTGGATGATTTCTGCCAATGCTAGGCGAGAATGATCCTTCCTTCTGAGCTCCACCTCATGGAGGACGTCAATGTAAATATCCTTGATCTAAGGAACATGGATTGGATCAAGTTTCGCCCTTGGCAGGTAGCTCGTTGGGTCGAAGGTAGGCCTGGCTGGGAAGTCATGTTTCAAATTGAGTAACTCCAGCTCTGCGAACATTTCCTTCGCCTTATGGTGGGTAGAGCATGTATATCGGCCTACTATGAGGGGGAACGGAGTTCCACCCTTCTTTCTTTTAAGTCATTTCTCGTGGTATGTGATTAGCTGCCTTGACAGTTCCAGCAGAATCAGCTTAGGTCAAGCATACCTCGGTAGCCTGGTTGGCTCTCCCAAAAATTTGGCAGCCCTTAGATAGGTGAATGTAGGAAACTGGGTGAACAGGGCTCCCCATTTCTCAGTGGCTGCCACTATGCTTTTGGTCGTGCCACCATAAGTCATATTCGGCCTTAACAGGTAGATGATGTGGTAGAAGAATGCATCGTTGATTTTGGTGAATTGGGAGATGCTATTCTCCAGCCTCAATTCTGGATAATACTGGTATATTTTGACCTGAGGCCAAACTCCACTCCGCGTCAAGCCTAGATAATCCCTCTCTGATGCTGCAGTGTAGACCATGTAGGAGTTCATATGAAATGTCCCTGTTGTGCTGAATTGTTATAGCTGTTCGGAGATTGTGCTGCTTATAATTTCTCCCCAGCAAAAGCGCTGATCAGGCATATTCTTGTTCATGGTCTCTAAGTACCGCAACATTTATTTATGGAAATAATGGGCATCGGAAAGCCCGAAGACCCTGCTCAGGAATGTAATGGTGTCGCTAAGCTCTTCTGAGAAGTCGCTGTGGTGGATGATTTTGGGCCACCAGGTTATTACCTTTTTGATCTTCAGATAGACTTTGTTCATTATTTGCATACATTCATCCTCATTATCATCCCAGGCCTTAATGCGCTCCGCTTGGCTGACGGCCACAAAGTGCCGGTGGTGAGGGATGCCGAGTATTATCTCAAAATGATGGGCAGTGAGGTTAATGACTACCTTGCCTTTGCTGTTTTTTGACACACGTTGTGTCCTTATTGTAACACTGGGCAACCACCACCATAAATTCATTGTTGACGGTACTGACGGGAATTCCTCCGGTGAAGTGCAAGGCACTGCCGATCAATTTGTCCATCCATGGACTCCTTGTAACTTTCTGAGTTCTGGCCGAGAATTCCTCCATATCAATATGCCCCCAATTCTGAATCTCTGACGTCTATGCTGCACTCGGCCTGAGACTCAGGCATTCTGACCCTCTGATATTTATATTTCATTTCTTCCTCTGTAAGTTTAGCCTTTCCTTTGGATTTGATGGGTCTCTTGCTGGATGTAGACATATGTTCTTTCGAACTTAGTTGCTGATCTACATGAAGAAGAAGTGAAACCCAATGTAGAAAGGTTGAATCAGTCATTTGATTTCCCATTGAAGTGCTAACAGAAGAAAGAGTTAGTTATTATTAGGCTCAGGGCGCAGGGCGCATGAAAATTACAGCTTACAGGGCTAAATAGGTAAGGCACATAGGAAAGGCGTGTTGTAAAGGTTAAACTGGCGCCAAAGGCACATGGCGCATGCATACTGCAGAGTGTATTTTTATAAAAGGCACATGAAAACATTTGTGTTACATAGAGACAGGGTGCGCCCTTTAGCGTGCATAGATTTTTTCATGTTGCATTGGGATTTGGTGCACCCTTTGGCGCATGGAAATTTTGTGTAACAGGAACTTTTTTGTGCGCCCAAAGGGAATATGGCATGGCATACGAAGGGGTTTACACAACATGATGTTGCTGTGATGAGGAAAGTGCTTGCGCCTTTATAACTTCACACTTGGCGCAGATAAAGCCGGTGTTGCATAGATGTTGGGGTGTGCCATTCGGCGCATGGAAAATGTGATGCAGCAAGGAAGGATGGCATGCCATTGGGGTGCAAGTTTAGCACTTGTAGCATGTGAAGGAGGGCGCGCCCTAAGGGCGCAGAAGTTAATGATGCAGCAGTCAAAATGGGGTGCGCCATTGGCGCAGGTTTTGTTCATGTTGCAAGGTGGTCAAATGCGCTAAAAGGAAAAAAATAGTTTTTTATATGATTCAACCCTTCTTTCTTCCTTTCATTTCCAAGATTGTTTTGAGAGATATAATGGTTCAATCAAAAGGGTTTCAGACCATGCTTTTAGACAACTCCCTCTACCAGCAGTTCTGGAAAGAGGAGGAAAATGGAAAGACAGACAGCAAAAAGGAAGGACGAGGGGAAAGGGAACCAGATCAATACTTCAATATTTCAAACCAAAAACTAGGCCACCAAGCACAACAAGAACCAAAAATGTAAAACGCACAAGAGGGAGAAGAACCTCTTACCTAGATAAATAGTAAGAGACGTGTAACGGGTCCATAAAGCGTTGAAAACGACGAGGGTAGGGGCTGACAGGCTTTGATAAAAGAAATCACGTGATATGCGTCTGAGTGAAAATGACATTTTGGGCACGCAAAAACGTTTATATATATATATATATTATATATCTGAGCTAGTCATAAATGTGCCACCCACTTTGTAAAGGGTGGATGAAAGCAGCTGTCAACATGGAAAAGAATGCGCCCTTTGGCACATGAAAGCGTTTGCTAACATGAAATTAAGCGCACCTTTGGCGCACCACAAAGCTATGTCAACATGGTATTATGTGTGCCCTTTGGCGCACCAAAAAGTGTGTTGACAAAATATTATGTGCACCCTTTGGCACACCAAAAAGGGGCGCAACAAACATATGTGGTTAAACACAAAGGCGCATGTGCCTTGGTGCACGCAGGGAAGACTCAACATACTTTTGGCGCACGAAAAGGCGTGTTGACACTGAAAAGTATGCGCCAAAGGGTTTAAAGGGGGCGCACCAAAAGTTGATGTTACATAGTAATTCCATGCGCCCAGTCAAAAAAGGCCAAAAATACTAAGTTTGGAAACCATATTTCCCGGGAAGGGATTTGCAATGTTTCGAACATAAGGGATCCCTATGGAGGGATCATAACAAAATTTCAGTATGGTTATCGGTTTAATTGCCCTTGTCAATTTTACGGGATAATAGCTAGCTCTTTTTGGGGACTATCCCTGAGAAAACTTGGGGGTAGAGAATCTCAAATCTCATGTGCCTATCCATTGGGTAACAGAGTAAAAAAAAAGGGCGACCGGAGGGAGAACAAAGGAAACACACAACAAACTGAAAGTAAACACATGACGAAAGAAAACACACAACTAAAGAAAACTGTACAAAGAAGAGAGAAAGCTCTACTTCTTGAAGATCTTCAAATGTTGCCCGCTATAAGGAAGCGGGAGCTCGGTTCCATCCAGATATGAGAGATAGAAGCTATTCTCTCCGTTGAGCTGCTTGTTCTTGAAGGGCCCTCTCCATAGGGAATCAAACTTTCCATGCATGCCCTTTGGCTCTCTCTGCTTGTCCCACAAAAGGACGAGATCTCCTACTTGAAAATCCCTCTGCTTGGCCTTCTTATCAAAAAGCCTCTTAACTTGATTCTGATGTTCAGTGATCCTGTCGACCACCCTTACTCTCTTTTCTTCAAGTTCTGTCAGATACATGATCCTCTTTTCTAGAGAATTTTGGAAAGTTTCATCTTCTATAGCTCATGCCAAGCGCAGAGCAGGAAGTTCTGCAGAAATGGGGAGTTCAGCATCAGTGCCATATAACACTTGAAAAGGTGACATGCCGAGAGATCTCTTGGGAGTAATACGATCGGCCCAAAAAGCATCGTACAAAGACTTGTGCCACATTCTCTGATTCTCATCTTACTAACTTCCGTATGATGGTCACCAAGTTCTTGTTACTGGATTCCGCCTGACCATTTCCCTGAGGGTAATAGTCTAAGGCGTGAGCCAAAGTTATCCTATGTTCATAGCAAAAACTAATAACTTCTCGTGAGGGAGAAGTTAGAAGCATTATCAGCAACGATTTTGTTTGGAACGCCAAACCTGATAATGATATTTTTCTTTAATGAAATTAAAAACCACCTCAGAAGTGGAATGCTTGACAGGTATGGCTTCCACCCACTTTGTGAAGTAATCCATTGTTGTAAGGACATAGCTATGTTTGGCACTCAATTGAGGATTGACTGCACCAATAAAATCAATTCCCCATTTTCTGAATGGTTCATTGATTTTAACCGGCCTTAGGGGAAAGGCAACCAACTTGGGCTTGCCGACGAATTGCTGGCAGGGTTCACACTTTGCCACCCAGGTGGCTGTATCTTGGAAGAGCGTCGGCCAATAGTACCTGGCTCAAATGATCTTGTGTGCTGTCATGGAGGAAGAGAAATGCCCCCCACAGGCTGAATTGTGAAAACTTTCCAATATTTTTACCTGCTGAGGTTTGTCAACACATCGTAAAAAGATGCCATCTATCCCACGGTTATATAAACCGTCATCCCAGATGACATATTTAGCTACTCTGAGCTTTATAGTGCACTTCTCCTTTATAATTAGGTGCATTTGGCATTCACCGTAGGTGAGGAAGAAAGTGATGTCGGAGTACCATTCATCACTAGTTGCAACAAATAGAACCAGAGGCAGAGAATCAGGCTCTTCCTGCCGGTCCTGTGCTTCATCAGTGTAGTCACCCCTGTCATCAGGGTTTTTTGAATCTTTGTTTTCAGCCATTAGCTGACACAGGCCCTTGCCCCTTACCAGCTTGGTTGGTTTAATATCCAGGTCATACTCCTAGACCTTTGCGATCCAATTTCCTCGCAAGCTTCCTAACTCCTGCTGAGTTAGAATTGATTTCACTGGCGTGTCAGGGACCAGCACCATCATATGCAAGTTTAGAATGTAATACCTGAAATTCTTCACAGCTTTGACAATGGCAAAGGCATGCTTCTCCAATTGAGTCATTTTTAGTTCGTGAGGCTTGAGGGGAGAACTCATGAACGCGATCGGAGATTCAACATCCTCCGAGTTCTTTTGCATCAAGATTGCGGACACAGTATGCTCAGATGCATAACTGTACATGATGAAGTCCTTGGAGAAATCGGGACATACCAGGATTGGTGCATGAGCAACGGAAGCTTTTATTTCTTCAAATGACCTTTTCCCCTCTTCGCTCCATCTGAAAGTTTGTGACCCCTTCATCATGTTCAATATGTGACGGGTCTTCTCAGCAAAGTCAGGAACAAAATGCCTGAGAAAGTTCACCTTTCCAAAGAAAGAATGAACACCAGTCTTGCTTGTAGGCAGAGTAAGGATTTGAATAGCCTTAACTCTTTTGGTATCTATCTTTGTTCCTTCTTTGCTAACCACATGCCCTAGCAACTTCCCTTCCGTGACTCCAAAAATAGACTTTTTTGGGTTTAGGGAAATCCCATGTTCTCGGCACCTGGCCAACACTTGCTCCAAATGATCACAATGATCATTTCATTGTTTAGAGAACATGGTTAAATCATCTAAATAAACCACAATGAATTTCCCCATCATACCTTTGAATGCGAAATCCATGGCCCGCTGAAAAGTGGCGCCAGCATTAGTTAGGCCAAAAGGCATCCTGCTGTAGGCAAATGTACCCCATGGAGTAGTGAATGCTGTTTTAAACTGATCTTCAGCTGAAACTTCAATCTGATTATAGCCTGAAAAACCATCAAGCATGGACAACATCTCTGACCCAGTTACTACTTGCAGAACTTGATCCATTATCGGAAGTGGGTAGTTGTCTTTCAAGGAAGCCTGATTCAAATTGCGAAAGTCTACGCATATGCGTATCTCACCATTTTTCTTGCGCACTGGCACAATATTTGCTACCCAAGTACTGTGATGGATAGGAAAGATGATTCTCGCATCCAGCATCTTCTGAATTTCGGCCTGGATAGTCCCCAAAATCTTAGGATTATAGTGCCTCTGCTTCTGGTGAAAAGCTTTGACATATTCTTTCAACGGGATGTCATGCTGAACGTCCTTTAGCTTGAAAGATTTTAGATCGGCATAGGACCATGCCAACACGTCCATATTTTTTTTAGCAACTTGACAAATTTCTGTTTCTCCTCAGGTGTTCAACATTTGCCAATGTTCACAAATTGCAGGTGCTCCATCGAACCTATATTGACCGGTTCGGTTTCTGGGGATGAGTCAGGGTCATCTCGCCTCTTCTTTTTCACAAAACGGTCATGCCTGTCAAACAATCGTTCCAGAGAAACCAGCCCCTTTGGGATTTTGTTTCCTTTGAGCTGACATATTTCGTCGTTCCCTTTAGATTTGTCGCCTTGATTGGTGACTGATTCATGGCAAGTGGAAGTAGATCCTTCAAAGTGTAATTCTTTAAAATTTTCCACCTTCTCTAGAAAGGCAATGAGTTGATTATCATCGTTGAACACCTACCAATGCTGAGAATTGTCTGGCACGCTCGGGCGGAAAACCACCTCAATGGTGTATTTGTTTGTTCTCAAACTTGGGTGAGGAAGCATGAGGGATGTTGAAACAGCCAATGAATTGGCCATGTCATTTTGAGCTCTTGGAATGGATTCAATTGAAAAAGCATCAAACTCTTCGATGCTGTCCCACACCGCATTACGATAATGCCTGAGCCTTTCATTTTTTACTTGATATATCCTCTTGACTTGGTTTACAACCAACTCTGCATCACCTTGCACTTTTATATTTTTAATTCCTCTTTCTTTTGCGGCTTGCATACCGAGAGTAACAAGGATTCATACTCAGCAGTATTGTTTGTGTTGAAAAACTGCAATTTGAAAGAGAGAGGAATTACCTCCTCTTCGGGAGATATCAGCACGGCCCCAACGCCACATCCACTAGTTACGCAACTACCATCAAACTGCAAGGTCCAGATCTCATTAAGATCTTTTTCCTGAATGAGGACACCCATTTTGTCCGTCTCGGTAGACAAGAAATAGTTCCCCATCCCTGATGATTCAAAAAGGATTTGAGCTTTGGGGTCTTCAGAGCTAGTAACCAAGTACTTTTTTTGTGATTCTGGCTCCAAAGTCTGCATTACACCTTTGACGGGAATTCTAGCTTTAGACCAGTCCATATGAATTTCTCCACCAACTTCGCTACAAAAACTTCTTCCCAGCAAAATTCCATAGGCTATCGGAATGTCAGCAACGAGGACTGTCATCTTTACTCTTTTATATGGGAATGCCACAAACGTGAATTACGTGTCTTTAATTTGGCCAACCAACAGAACCTGCTTGGTTTCCAAGGAATAACATCTACCGAAAGGCTTGGTAAGAGTGAGGCCCAAAGCATGGGTGACCTTTGCCGGAATGACATTATCAGAAGCCCCGGAATCAATTATGCAGTTACTCAGCTTGTGTCCATTGATTAGGAGGGAGAGATAGAAAGGCTCTATCTTGCCTGACGCAGATGTTGAAGCAACATTTATGTGAGATTCAGGGGGAGTGGAAAGGATTCCTTTTGGGGAAACCTGATTAGATACAATAGCTTGACTTTGAATATACTTGGTCAATCTCACAAGTTGTTCAGGATTTGACTGAAGATACTCGGCTTCAGACATTTGGATCTTGGTCTTTTTTGCATGATCTATGATATCAAATGCGGCCAAGGGTTGCGTTGGTGAAGGAATGAGTCCCTCACCATGCAATGATGGAATAGGATTACTGGCCCTGGTAGGAACGTGAGAGGATTGATTTGGAGGAGAGATAGGGGGAAAAGGTTTCCTTGTAAAAGATTTGCCAGGGAGTTGAGTAGGAAGAGGATTACCTCTTTTAGCAATGATCGGAGGTGCGTTTGACACAGCCTTCTCCTGCTGGACATGGGCAGCAACTTCTGCTTCTTTTCCTTGCGAGAAAGTAAAAATAGCGTATGACTGTCTGCTTGCATATCCCTGGGTACCCTCTTCTTCATCAAATTCCTCCTCATCAAATTCCATATACTCGATAGTAGAGTCACCAGTCGGTTCACTGACATCTTGATCATCTTCACCCTGAGATGAAGGTTCTTCATAATACTGCCCTTCTTCTTCGATTTCGGCCAGAGAGTTGACCGGAGGAGCCTCAAGTGCCAACTGTGGAGTGGTTGCGCGTAAGCGCGGCCTTTGCGAAACATTGTTAGGAACAAAATTCCTTCGTGGAATATCCCGTATGAGGAACTGGGGGAGGCCTGGGCCAACTGCTTCTTCAATGCAAGCAAGTCATTTGCCATTTTTTGAAAGGCTAGATCAGACGAAGTAGTGGGCGAAGGGCCCAAAGATTTAGGCTTGGCTGATTCCTTTTTCAATTCGCCAGATATTATCAAATTATCTTCTATTCGAATAGTAGCGGCTTGGGTGAGAATCAAGGTGGAAACTCGTTCCTGAAGGAGCAAGAAACTAACTTTTGAGCTCATAGCGTTTACGAAGAACACTTTTGATTCTCCAGTGTTGAAAGCATGGCAACAGGAACACGTTTGATCAGTGCATTGAACCGGGTGATAAAATCGTGCATGGTCTCATTTGCCTCCTTCTTCAGGTGAGTGATCCGTGATAATAATGCAAATGCATCCTCTGAAGGCTTGTATCTGTCTTCAAAAGCATCCCACAAGGTGGCCCAACTGGTAATAGATCCGGCTGGTAAATGCTGAAACCATTCAGCCGCAGGTCCTTATAGAGTTTCCAGAAAAAGGCGAACCGACACATCCTCGTGAGTTACATCCAGGATACTGCATGACATGATGAATGTAGATATGTGGGAATCCATGCTCTAATTTCCGCTCCCATTGAATTTGGGAAAATTCTTTTGGTTTTCGTGAGGGAGTGCGTGAACTGGATGTGGTAAAGCCAAAGGACCCATTGCGTTTCCCCATGGTACTGCCCTTTGAAAAGTTGGAAAGAGAACAAGAGCTGGAAGCACGGTTCCACTGAGTAACAAGGCACTACAAAGGGATGTGGATGCCCCTTGCGAAATATTCTTCCTTCGAGAAGGCGAGACACTCCTAAATGACCGGTCAGCCGAGCTTAGCACTAAAAATCATGCCGGTGTTATGCTGAAATTATGCCTTTGAAGCAGATCAAAAGTAGGATCAGCTTCTCCACGGGCTCTCCTGCTACGTGTAAAAGTTTCACTCGCCAGTGTACCTTCCAAATCTGCAACGTTATGGTGCAGATTCAAACTTTCTTTTTGGCTGTACTTGCTGATTTTCTGGTTTTTCTGACAAAAACCAGCAGCAAATACTTTTCTAAATATTTAAAAACTATCCTCTTCAGAAAACCGATTGCGGTTAATGACAAATAACAACAAGGATAAGATGACAGAGAAGATTAGCAGGCTGATTTTTGGATCTGGTTTTGACCTTTTTTTTTTAAAGGGTTTCAAACTTTTTGGTAAACAGTCAAAAATTCAGATCTATGGCAAAATACTAATTTTTATAAAAACTCAGCGAACTAAAGGTCTCCAACTAGGCCAGATCTATGGATCTCAGAAGAAAATTTTCAATTTGGAGCACTTTTACAAATTTTTTGGATTTTTAACAAAAAGTTCAGATTTACAAACAGATAGTGATTTTTATGATTTTTTTGATTTTCTATTCTATCACTATCAAAGATCTGATAGATCTGTTCGTTCCCTAGCAGAGTCTCCAAAAATTGTTGGTCCAAAAATCTATCGCGTGGACAGTTCTATGGATAGACGAGCCAACAGTGTGCAGGGCATAGCCCCTCTTTGAGTCAGCAAAGCGAAACTGGTTTATTGCTATTCTACCAGCAGGAATCTATGCAAGTCTCATAGATTCTGCCTTCGGGGGTTTGGGATCTCATCCCAGTAGGGGTGTTTCTGACTGCAAAAAGAAAGGAAAGGAAGAGGGAATGAAGAAAGAGCAGGTCCGAAGGAAGAAAAGAAATGAATTCCAAAGCAGAAAGGTCAGAAGGTTTATGTTTTGGGATTGGTAGTAAACAGAGCCAAACCTACTTGCATAAAAAAACAAAGCAATACTGATGATGAATAAATCATGAAAAAGTAGATATGAATCTAACAAAATAAACACATACAGATCTAACATAAGAAAGGTCTGATGCATAACACAGCTATTCAGCACAAAGTCTCAATATTTGTATTACTGTTTTCTTCTGTTACAAGAAAGCTCAAAGTCTTTTTTCTTCACTTCTATTTTTCATTTGAAAGATATCCATCCATCCCAAAATACTACAAGCATTGGGGTATTTATAGAAGAAGAAGAGAAAAGAAAGAAAAAAGGAGCCAACAACTATTTACAAAGATATTTACAAAATATCTAAAATTCATGTTGACTTTTTGCAACTTGATGGATGACATCATCCCATGATGCAACATGGATGACGTCATCATTTGTATCAACATACTCCAGATATTTCCAAAAAGAAAGACGGAGAAGAGAAAGAGAAGAAGAAGAAGAAGCTATTCGTCATCATCATCCTGTGGCCGAAAGGGGGTGGACTGCTTTTGTTGCTCCTCAGGTGACGAGATATGGAACTGAGAGCGGTATTCGATGAACTTGTTGATTATTGGCCCAAGTTGATCCTGGGAAGGATCCTTTGGCCTATCACTTATCACCTCACAAGTCTCCCACTCATCTACGAGCTTCTCTGGGAGTTTGGAATAGTCCTTTTCCACCTCAATGAGGAACCTAATGAAGTCCCTACAGGCCAGCAGGTTGTTAATAGATTCTCTGTCAAATGTAACCTCTAGCCCCATTCCTTGAGAAGTGATCTCCTTGAAGATCCGGGTGGTTTCATCAGCTTTCCTTAAAGTGAAGGAAGGAGTAAGTAACCCTGGCAACATATTAAGAACAATTCGTTCCATTTGGTGCATCGCATCTAGGGCTTCTTCCTTGACTTTATCAATCTTTTCTAGAATAAATTCTAGCTGATCCACCCGGTAGTCCAGAGGTGGACATGATTTTGTTGAGGGCCCTTGGATGGCCGAAGACGCTGAACTTGACTAGATCTTCGACTGAACAGTCAAACATTTGTTGGAAGGTCTCGTGTTGCAGTTTGGCATGTTCCAACTCTTCTGATATGGGCCCTACTAACGCTTGGAGCTCTTTATTTGCCTTACTGATATTTAGGTACAAGTCCGAGAACTCGGTGATCACTTTTTCACTGTCTTTGAGGATTTGACTCCTCCAAGTGGAAACAACCATACCCTGCTCACTGATTTTGGCATACTCATTAATTTTCTCCTGGCTGAGAAGCTTAGAAGTCTCGGCGGGCAGTTGTAGGAGGGCGCTATTACCCATCTTCTGTAAGGCTTGGAACAGATATTTGTTTTGTTCCTTCAGTTACCTTTTCTCTTCCTTGATTTCCTGGAGCTTTTTACAGGGGGCGTCAACTGCAAAAAGAGCCTCCCCCTGAAGACTTTCGGAAGATGTCCCCATTTTGACTTGGGTCACAGTAAAATCTGTAGGAGACAGATCCTTTTTCTCTTTGAGGGGATTGGGGTATGCGATTTCCATAACTCTCTCTCCTGCAGCACTTTGAGAGAAGCACGTGACAGGCTTCTGCCTTCTTTTCCCCCTTAGATGGGATCACGGAAAAGTCCATCGGAGCGATGGGAACTTTCCTCTTTTGCTGACTTAGCTGCTGAGAGATCCAAGCTGGACCCATGGTAGAAGGAACGAAAACAGAGGAGGGGGGCAGCTGCAGAAGAAGAGGGGGAAAAACGTGGAGACACGTGGCGGCGGCATTGAGAGAATAGCCGAAGAAGTGCCCCACGGAATGAAGGGAAACTGCAGCTGCAGAAGACATAGGAAGGGAAGGGAGCTCGGAGATAAGGGAAGAAATGGAGGAGGACAGATCAGCGAGGGAAGAAAAGATAGATGAAGAGGCGAGGGAAACAGTAGAAGAAGGGGAAGAGGACAAGACCAAAGGGATGGTCGCTTGAGTCGCTCGAGGAGGGGAAGGAAGAGAAGAAGAAGGGACAGAAGGGACCTCAGTTGTTGTAACAATGCCAATATCCTGAGTGGATGGGCCAATGGGTATATCCTTTTCTGCTTCTTTCTCTGGCGAATCCAGAGTTATTACCTATTCTGGTGCTACGGAAGGAGGAATCTCAGGGGCTTCTTCCTGAATGGTGCTGGATTCACCTTCTACGCCTTTGCCTTTACCTTTAGGCTACTTTTTAGATCGTGGAGGTGCGTTTCCAAATGGGGATGTTGTGAAATCAACCCCGAGGTAGATTATGCCGTTCATCCGGCACCAATGTTCTGTCCTCCGCAGAGTCTCCTTAACCCTCTCCTCAATTGTCTGAGGAGCCTTAGTTCTATCAATGGCCGGAAAGGGCCAATCGTCCCCATCTGTGTCAGTATATACCTTGTCTACTTCATCTTCCGTAGTTTGGAAGCTTTTGGGGACAATGGCTACCCCATATTGGATGATTTCTGCTAATGCTAGGCGAGAATGATCCTTCCTTCTGAGCTCCACCTCATGGAGGACGTCAATGTAAATATCCTTGATCTGAGGAACATGGATTGGATCAAGTTTCGCCCTTGGTAGGCAGCTCCTTGGGTCGAAGGTAGGCCTGGCTGGGAAGTCATGTTTCAAATTTAGTAACTCCAGCTCTGTGAACATTTCCTTCGCCTTATGGTGGGTAGAGCATGTATATCGACCTACTGTGAGGGGGAACGGAGTTCCACTCTTCTTTCTTTTGAGGTATTTCTCGTGGTATGTGATTAGCTGCCTTGATAGTTCCAGCAGAATCAGCTTAGGTCCAGCATACCTCGGTAGCCTAGTTGGCTCTCCCAAAAAGTTGGCAGCCCTTAGATAGGTGAATGTAGGAAACTGGGTGAACAGGGCTCCCTATTTCTCTGTGGCTGCCACTATGCTTTTGGTCATGTGACTATAAGTCATATTCAGCCTTAACAGGAAGATGATGTGGTAGAAGAATGCATCGTTTATTTTGGGGAATTGGGAGATGCTATTCTCCAGCCTCAATTCTAGATAATACTCGTATATTTTGACCTGAGGCCAAACTCCACTCCGCGTCAGGCCTGGATAATCCCTCTCTAATGCTGCAGTATAGACCACATAGGAGTTCATATGAAATTTCCCCGTTGTGCTGAATTGTTGTAGCTGTTCGGAGATTGTGCTGCTTATAATTTCTCCCCAGCAAAAGCGCTGATCAGGCATATTCTTGTTCATGGTCTCTAAGTACCGCAGCATCCATTTATGGAAATAATGGGCATCAGAAAGCCTGAAGACCCTGCTCAGGAATGTAATGGTGTCGCTGAGCTCTTCTGAGAAGTCGCTGCGGTGGATGATTTGGGGCCACCAGGTTATTACCTTTTTGATCTTCAGATATACTTTGTTCATTATTTGCATACATTCATCCTCATTGTCATCCTAGGCCTTAATGCACTCCGCTTGGCTGACGGCCACAAAGTGTCGGTGGTGAGGGATGCCGAGTATTATCTCAAAATGATGGGCAGTGAGGTTAATGACTACCTCGCCTTTGCTGTTTTCGACACACCTTGTGTCGTTGTTGTAACATTGGGTAACCACCATCATAAATTCATTGTTGACGGCGCTGACGGGGATTCCTCCGGTGAAGTGCAGGGCACTGCCAATAAATTTTTCCATCCATGGACTCCTTGTAACTTTCTGAGTTCTAGCCCAGAATTCCTCCATATCAATATGTCCTAATTCTGAATCTCTGACTTCCATGCTGCACTTGGCCTGGGACTCGGGCATTCTGACCCTCTGATATTTATATTTCATTTCATCCTCTGTAATTTTAGCCTTTCCTTTGGATTTGATGGGTCTCTTGTTGGATGTAGACATATGTTCTTTTGAAATCAGTTGCTGATCTGCATGAAGAAGAAGTGAAACCCAACGTAGAAAGGTTGAATCAGTCATTTGATTTCCCATTGAAGTGCCAACAGAAGAAAGAGTTAGTTATTATTAGGCTCAGGGTGTAGGGCACATGAAAATTGCAGCTTACAGGGCTAAATAGGTAAGGCGCACAGGAAAGGCATGTTGCAAAGGTTAAACTGGCGCCAAAGGCGCATGGCGCATGCATACTGCAGATTGCATTTTGTAAAGGGCGCATGAAAACTTTGTGTTACATAGTGACAGGATGCGCCCTTTGGCGCATAGATTTTTCATGTTGCATCGGGATTTGGTGCACCCTATAGCACATGGAAATTTTGTGTAACAGGAACTTTTCGTCTGCCAAAGGGAATATGGCACGGTGCATGAAGGGTTTACACAACATGATGTTACTGTGATGAGGAAAGCGCCTGCGCCTTTATAACTTCACACTTGGCACAGATAAATTCGGTGTTGCATAGATGCTAGGTGCGCCATTGGCGCATGGAAATGTGATGCAGCAAGGAAGGTTGGTGCACCATTGGGGTGCTAGTTTATGATGCAGCAGTCAAAATGGGTGCGCCATTGGCACAGGTTTTGTTCATGTTGCAAGGTGGTCAGATGCGCCAAAGGAAGAAACAATTTTTACATGGTTCAACCCTTCTTTCTTCCTTTCATTTCCAAGATTGTTTTGGGAGATATAATGGTTCAATCCAAAGGGTTTCAGACCATGCTTTTAGACAACTCCCTCTACCAGCAGTTCTGGAAAGAGGAGGAAAATGGAAAGACAGACAACAAAAAGGAAGGAGGGGGGGGAAAGGGAACCAGATCAATATTTCAATATTTCAAACCAAAACTAGGCCACCAAGCACAACAAGAACCAAAAACATAAAATGCACAAGAGGGAGAAGAACCTATTACCTGGATAAATAGTAAGAGATGTGTAACGGGTCCACAAAGCATTGAAAATGACGAGGCAGGGGCTGATAGGCTCTGATAAAAGAAATCACATGCTCTGCGACTAGTGAAAATGACATTTTGGGCACGCAAAAACATATATATATATAGCTGAGCTAGTCATAAATGCGCCACCCACTTTGTAAAGGGCGCATGAAAGCAGCTGTCGACATGGAAAAGCATGTGCCCTTTGGCACATGAAAGCGTTTTCTAGCATGAAATTAAGCGCACCTTTGGCGCACCAAAAGCTATGTCGACATGGGATTATGTGCACCCTTTGGCGCACCAAAAAGTGTGTTGACAAAAGATTATGTGCGCCCTTTGGCGCACCAAAAAGGGGCACAACAAATGTTGTGTTAACACGAAGGCGCATGCGCCTTGGCGCACGCAGGGAAGACTCAACATACTTTGGCGCACGAAAAGGCGTGTTGACACTGAAAAGTATGTGCCAAAGGGTTTAAAGGGGGTGCACCAAAAGTTGATGTTACATAGTAATTCCATGCGCCCAGTCAAAAAAGACCAAAAAGACTAAGTTCGGAAACCATATTTCTCGGGAAGGGATTTGCAACGTTTCGAACGCAAGGGATCGCTAATGAGGGATTGGAACAAAACTTCGGTATGGTTATCGGTAAAATTTCCCTTGTTAATTTTACGGGATAACATTATCAGGACCACTATCTAGATATGGACAAGAAAAAGAGTTCTTCTACCTCTTAGTACGATTAAAACAAACAAGGTGGCACCAAGAAAAATGAGAAAGGAAAAGGGAAAATTAAGAAGAATGTTACTTCCATTTCTAAGAAGGATACTAAAGTTCATTGTGGTCATTGTGATGTTGAAAATCATTCCTAAGATAAATGTTGGAAGATCCACCCAAAATTACATCCCTTCAAGAATAAGAAGAATAAAAATAATGACATGGCTTCCCTCCAAGGAGAGGAAATATTTTACATTAAAGAGGTGGATGAGACAATGTGTTATACCTCCGTCTGTATAGAGGTATGTTTGGGTAATAATGATGTTGATCAAGAAAATGAGATTACTAATCTTTTTCATATAAAAATTCATGTGAAGAAAACTAAAGTAGATGCTATTTTTAAGTTCTTAAGCTAATTTGATAAGTAAGGAATTAGTTGATAAGTTGAAGTTGAAAAAATACAATCATCTAGGTCCATATTCATTGGGTTGGGTGAAGAAAGGTGTTGACATCAAGGTTACTAAAAAATGTAAAATTATGTTTGGTATTAACAATAAGTTTATCTATGAAACACATTTTGATATTGTTCCTCTTGATGTGTGTGGTGTAGTGTCTGGCAGCCCATACTTATATAAAGGGTTGCAATCTTCATGAAAATATCCAACCAATATAAATTGGTGAACGATGGTAAGAGCTACATCATTTTATCCTTTGTGGGAGACTAGAAGACCTCTTTAGTAAATTTCTTTGAAGCTAAGAAAAAAATTAATGCTAGTGGGAAATTTACTTTACTTATTTTAAGATATATGCAAGAAGAGGAAGTTGTTGCATTTAAATCCACTAGTAGCATATTTACTAAAAAAGAGTAGAAGTTGATGAAAGAGTTATTTCAGAAGTTTAAGGAAGTTTTCCAAGAGCCTACGGGGATACCCCTAGTCAAGAAAATTGAGCACGAGATAAAATTGTTACCCAATAGTCTTCTTCCAAACTTGGGATTGTTTAGGAAGTCTTTGAAGGATGCAAACGAGGTTAAAAATAATTATAATATTTTATTAAACAAGTTATGATTTTTCCTATCACTTATCCATGTGGTTCTCCTATTGTTTATATTTTCATGGTGGTCTCTTATTTATCCATACATAATCCAACTATTTTCATGCTTGTAAAAAAGTTAATGACTAAAGGCCTCAACAACATTTTTTGAAACTACCCCTAGTTCATTCTTTAATCCAAATGACATGATGTTTTATGTAAAGGATACCAATTCTATAGAAAAAATTATTTTATACTTATCTTTATCTATAAGATAAACCTGACAGTACCTAGAAAATCCATCAATGAAATAATAAATATTGCATCATGTAATGCCTTCCAACACTTATTCTATGAATGGTGTTAGGAAATGATCTTAAATGTAGGAATAATTAAGAATTTAGTAATCCATTAAAACATGAATCATTCCAATTTTATTAATTGAAACGACTTTCACACTAATCCAATCAGAAAAATTACTGTGTCTGGCATCTCATCAATATCCTTGTTCACCTTAGTACAAATATTTTAGT
The DNA here is from genome assembly GCA_019776745.2 of Taxus chinensis. Taxonomy (NCBI): domain Eukaryota; kingdom Viridiplantae; phylum Streptophyta; class Pinopsida; order Cupressales; family Taxaceae; genus Taxus; species Taxus chinensis. The sequence continues at coordinate 468,655,790 of CM034152.1, forward strand.
TCATCCTATATAACCACTTCTTAATTTTGTACACACTTGATTTAACCCAAAATAAAAAAATATGTATGTGTTTACTTATTATATTTTTGGATTAGGGTTGGAAATGGAAAATATATTTATATTAGTTAATATAACATTAATTTACATGCCACAATATACTTATACTAGAAATATGCAAGATAACATGATTAAAAAAAGTATTAAATAAAACAAAACACAAGAGGAGAGATGTAGTTAGCTATTTTTCTACTCTAGAAGTTGATCTATATATGTAAAAAGCATGAAAACATTATAAAAAGTTTATAAATACTTCATTTTTTTTCTAGGTGTAAAAAATGAGAGGGAGAAAAACCATAGAGTATGTATGAAACTAGTTGGTAGTTTTGTATGGAAAACTACTGGCATTCTAGAACTTCTGGTGTCTATGCAGGTTTCGATAATTTTCTTTCCTATGAAACCTTAGGTCTTGAAGATGTTTGATACCCTCTATATGACCTAAAATAAATTCAAAACCTAACCTTAGGTCTCACAAAGGTATATCAAACCCGTTAATTTATTTTCTGCAGGGATATATGAGAGGTTCCCTATGTACATTCTTAAAAGGAAACCACTACATGTAGCATGGGATGCCATAATGGTACTTTAGTGGGATAAGGGTGCAAAAGTGAGGGAAGAAGTGGGTTACAATTCATTGATACTTTTACCATAGGATCTAGTGCAGTATTTTTATCATACAATGAAATATTATTGGGACATTTCGCAAACCACAGTGGATGTAGAGGGAGTAATATATATCATAAGGCACTATGTTTTGTGGGTGAATATAAATTTTATTGATAGGGTTATCTTACATTTTAGGTGACCAAAAAATACATTACCACCACCTCTCCTAGCATATAGATGATGAAATGATCAAGAGACAATAAGGAGACTAGGGTTAGTTACATTTATCCTATCAATGAGACCATACCGATTGAGGAATGCCCCATAGATAAGATATAGATGATAGTGATAGAGGGGAGAGGGACAACAACTTGTGTCATGGATCATAGAGATGGATGATACCCTTGATAAAAATTTATCCATGAAGATAGGTTGCCTAGAGGTGATAAGAGTGGTGATACTTAGAGGATGGAATCTTGAGTGTTATATGTAGAGATCATAATGAGGTTATATGATGATTATGGGGATTTATATTATTATTCATATTTTGCATCACCTGATTAGATAGTTGAGGTATGGAAAATACTATATATGATCTTAGTTCCTCAAGAGAGATGGGTGCAAGTAGTGGGAGCATACCCATTTATAGATGAGGGGGTGAATATGTGGTGTTAGAAGGATGTGTATATGAGGTAGTCATGTTAGATAACTCCAAAAATCCATGTGAGTCTCGAAGTTTCTTTTGTGATTTTAGAGTTTTACGATAGAATATATTGGTATGTTGATATATATGGATTTCTAATAAGCGACATGTTTTGATTGCAGAGTGGACTAAAAATGAGTAGTATTATTTGATCAAGAGTGTAAAAAATGAGATTCTAGATGGTGTACTAGATGTGATATACACCTTGTCTATAAAGTATCTACTAGAATCTATTATTGGTGATGCAGTGAGTTAATCTAGGTTCATAGGGAAGTATCTCATCATTTACATAGGTACCAAAGTACCCATGTATTCATGGTTATTAGAGATATGGGGTAATTAGTGTAGCACCTTCTCTAGGAATAGTTGGAACTATCCTAACAACAAGAACTGATGCTAGAAAATGCACAAGAAACAACCACCTACCAATAATTTCATGTAGTTTGGATCTTAAAGTTGAATATAGGATTAAAGGGAGTAGAGGAAGAGTCTTATGTAGCTTGATATAGATCCATATCATAAGAGTGTTCCCTATAGAATATGAGATAGGAACCATTAACTCCACATGACCTCCATTTTAGGGAGGGGATGATTAAGAGATTGGTATTCATATGATATTATTATGTAAATATTTTATATTATGATGATGTATATAATATTCCTTTGGTATATATGAGATAGTATTTTTATGATGTCATATGTCTTTGATGTTCAATGATGGATTTTATGATTCCATCTTATTTGTTTTCCAAAAATGCATAAACATTTATGGGTATAAAAATGAAATAATAAAAGGCTTAAAATGATGATTATAACACAGTTAATGTTTTTTGAATGATAGGAATCATTAGATTAATGGGATTGGAACCAAAGAGAAGGTTAACCCAATTAATGAGAAATAAACCCAAGTGAGAGGTAATAGAGATATTACCACGAGTTAGGAGAAAATTATTGTAGATACCCAGGTGAAAAGGAAAAACCTAAATCAGATAGAAAATAATAAATATACAAATTACAAAAGTATCTAGGTTAGGAGATAATAGTCGTAGAGATTTAAAAAAGATGGAAAGTAGAGAGATGAATTAAATATAGAGTGTGAAGGATTGGAACACATTGGCTATAGTATCAGTTACATGTTATAGGATCTAATGTGGATTATGCATCATGTTGTATTTTAAATTACCTTAAAGGGAGGTAATTCTATGATTGACTTCAAATCATCCAGCAAATAAAGAATTTTCACTTTGTTCATATATCCATGTGAGGAGTTCATATAAGATATCATCAAGGGAGGTATAGGGGGAGGAATGTGAGTAGTCCAAGAGATAAGATATGACATAGAAATATTTTAACATGATGAAAAATAATGGACCATATTCTTATGAGCATGAGAAAAGGGTTATTCGATTTATTTTTTGCATCAGATAACTCAAAAACTGTCATTAGTGGGAGAACAAAATCCATGATGAGAACAACAGATTGGTATAAAATAAGAGGGTTATATGCATTTCATTTATTGATCTCCCCTAACCCCAATTTATACTTATTCATATGTAGTCAATAGGATCTATAATCCAAAATATCATGCCATAGAGATTCATGTAATGTGTGGTATGGATCATCCTCATGTGGTCTGAGAGCCATAATGGAATTAAGAGATGGTGGTGATCTCTCAACACGTAATTTTGTAGAGAAAATTAGAAGAATAATAGGATAAGGTTTCAAAAGAATCATTATGGGAGAAGAGATAACTAGAATATAAGGTTATGGATTAAACATTGGGTCGGTGATTAGAGGGGTGTAATCCATCATATTGTCATCCTCATAGTAAAATTAAAAATATGAATATTCTTAGGATACAATGATAGGTTTGATTATATGGTTAAAATTATATTGTAATGATTTCTGTATTGAAGGATATTCATATTATTATCCTAGGAATATCCTACTAATAAGGTGTTATCTAGTGTATATTTTTTTATCATACTCAAGTGTGGTAATATAAATAGTGCACAAATCAATGACAATCTTAGGATGAACAACATTCTCTACACGAGCTCACCAAGTGTGAGTATTAGTGATAAGATTTTTATTAGTAACCTTCTTGTGATAGTGAGATTGCAAGGCATGAGGAAAATAAGATATATTAGAAATGGGAAGTTTAGAATTGTTTAAATTAATTTTTATTTCATTAGACTTATAATCATCTGAGTCTAGAAGGTTGGGCAGAGTATGGCTCATGACATCAAGATGAAAAATCTACCTACAAAGGGATTCTATGGGATTATTAAAGTGTTGATATTATTTGAACGAGATAGTAAGAAGATCCTCAATAGTGTCATTTTTGAATGTCCCAAATTATTTGGATAAGTGAAATTTTCAAGGATTAGTATTTCCTTGTACTTTATAGAGATTTATTTGGATAAGTGAAAGTTTCAAGGATTAGTATTTCCTTGTATTTCCTTGTACTGTATGTAAACCTAACACATTGCAAGGAGGAAGACAAAATTATGTGTATGCGATGGTTCCAAAGTCAACCTAGGAGGCTTTTATAAGAAAATGGAAAGTTAAAGATCACAAATTTGACATGGAAATTGTGATATGGCACGGTAATAGGTAACTAGATGCAAAACATAGGGGGCACCTATCTATGGTCATAACCTCGAATCATGCTTCGAGTAAAATTAAGATTATAAATGGAATAGATAAAAATTTTTTATGAAATAAATGGAAGCAACACACATATTATAACCTCCATCTATAATGTATTTATTAACTATGGTGTGTATAATATTAATATAAATGAAAAAAGGAGGATCATTTGTGTGAAAGAGAAGATAATCGGATATAATGGAATTAAGTGGAAATACAGTATGAGAGGATTTTTCATTGGAAATATAATTTTTAATGGAAATATCTTCACATTAGAATTGAATACTCTCCTTTAAACCAATTCCCCAAAGTGGTCGAAGGAGAGATATTCATAGTGAATACGATTAACATGAGGAACTAATGATGCCTAGGTGAAGTATGGATAAGATCGAGGAATGGGATTTGACTTGAAAGGTTATAGAGTTAGGTAATGGGGTCCCAATATTCAAGGTTGGACTATGAATAAATCTGAAGAGGCGAGATATTAATATGAAGAGGTGTTGGATTTTGAAAATATAAACCCTAAAAATACCAAATGAGTATTGGTGTCTCATTAAAACCATTAAAAATTCCACAAAATTTTGGGACCAAATATCTTTTAGGTATACGTCTATAGAAAATAATCTTCTTATCCAAACTAATCTCTTCTAACACTATTATACTCTAGTCTAAAACTTTCATGAGAAAATGGAAAAGAAAACATGGTGATTAACCAAATATTAAGGGGATATTTCTATCTTTTCCTTTTAAAAACTAAATTAATCAAAACTCAACAATTATAACCCATGCACACTAAAATACCTTGAAACAAAAGGAAAGAGAAATAAACACAATGCAAAGGGAGGTTATAAGTGATAATTAACTTCACATTAAAATATAACAATGAACAACCTATTACAAAGGAGGAAAGATGTACTAGAATCCTTTTAGAAATATCACACATAGGTTTGAGAAACAAAGGTATGCTTAGAACTCAAAAAGTCATAATAAATTTTCATTCCAAGCGAAAGGACCCTTTTACAATATTACAATTGCACATGCACACACACAAGGGAAGAATAGGTGGGAGAAGAGATAAATTGATAAGAGAACAAATAATATTTTGGAATATTTTTCCCTTTCCCCATAAATTTTCTCCCATCATGGAATTAAAGTTATGAAATCATGTAAAAATAAAAAAGATCTACTCAAATTATCTCTAATCATATTCTAGAATCTTTGCTGGAACAATGATTCTCCATTTGTTTTGAGTCATAGCTAATGTTCATATAAAATGACCTATAACTATAAATATTCTCCAAAATATCTCAAATTGAACTATTTTAACATGATTTGGTTCCTCCATTTGAAAGATATGGTTCAAAATGTAAAACTTAGAGAAAACCCCACACCATAAATACTTAGGGAAATTTTTTATTTTCAAATATAATTGATTTCCCTTCCTTATTAGGACACGTGGTGGGGATTGAGTGTTAAGTAAAAAGTCAAAGAATTTTTTTGACCTATATTTGCATGTCAATTTATTACCACTGTGCATTGTGGCATTTTGACCTTTATTGTACACTCAAATTCTCCCCTATAATATATCAAGATTTTGGGGTATTTTGATCCAATGTTCTTTGCAAAAATTTGTATGTATGGATTCTTAGAAACCCTAAAATTTCAATTGAAATTAGAATAAGACTATTCCAAGGATCAATATTTGGGAAGAATATTACATCTAATTTTTAAATGTGCTTATGATTCCGAAAACCCCTATTTTCAAAGGTTATATCATGCATATCATTTGTATAAAATAAACCTCAATGGGGATGTGAATTCCATGGGTTATTAAATTTTTTAGTAATAATATCTTATAAGTTTTTTGGATGTGAATTTCACATGTGTATAGGCCTTGTAAACCTATAGCTATTTTAGGTTTAAAGATACTATCCTAGAGAATTATAAAACTTGTGCTCCTTAAGGACATTTGGTATTTACATATTTTATGCAAGCCTAGATCTTATCCATAACATTTGAGAATATGGTTGGGGATCCATCATACAAGTTGGTGAATCCAACATGAATCTTACTCTACCCCAAATTAAGTCAGATTCACTCTAATTTTTTAATTTTTTTCTTTTATTTTCTTACATGATTGCACGCACTATGTAAATTTCCTTACATAACCAATCCTACTCACATATTTCCTTTACTTACCTTATGTTATCCTCCCTATGTAAACACATACATGGATTATAATTATTCTGCATACCTCACATATTTTTAAATATGATGTTATCGAACCATGTGCATCTCTTGCATGGTTGATCCCATCTACTTCTAAAAAAGTTTTACCCAAAAATTGACCCTCGTGCCATTTTTCCATGTGAAAATATTTTTCCATGACCAATCCCATCATAATATTCTTCGCATATCCTCCCTTCATGTCACTTTAAATTCAGAAATATTTAATGGAGTATTTTACTAGTTTCTGTAGTGACGCATCTTCCAAGTAACATGTGTGAAATATAATTAGAACTTATATTTGATTCCTTTCCTATGATAGTTCTTGATTATAACTAGTTTGTCGTAGAATTTTTTAATAAGAATAAGAACAAACAACCATCCCATAACATGCACACCAATTATAGCATTAATAATCCTATCTTTGAAATATAACATAAAGTTGAATAGAAAGAAATTCTTGGTTATGATTATTTTCCTTCCATCAAAAAATTTCATAAAAAATTCCCTGATTTTATAGGAGAGACACATGACATGCTCCAAAATCACATTGAAGACTATCTTTCTTACAAATTAGATATATATTTTAACCACACAAAGTCTCCTACAAGCATATTAAATTATTATAATACCAATAACACAACCCCTGCTTAATTTAATGATCCTAATCATCTCATCATCTAACATATTTATCACTTGAGTAAAAAACAAACTACAATATCCAACTAGTTCTTGCATCTACAAAATAATTAGGATCAAATTGATTATCAACCACAAACTATCTCTTGGATCATGAAAAACCAATTATGTTCATAATAAAGTTGGAATTAATGGATCACCCATTTCCAAACCTCTCATTCATAATAAAGTCCTCTAATCTATTCGAAGAAAACCTCTCACTCTAAACATCACTTCTATGGAAATTTGAGGGATCACACTTTCCATTTCATATGATGGATATTTTGACCCTAACCTACACACCAAATAATTTGGAAACCTTTACAAGGATTGGATCAAATATAATTCTTACGTTCCACCAATATCTTATAAAAAACACTTGTGAGAGACACATAGGATTGGTATCATACTATTCAAACTAACTCTATTATTAAACTTGAAATTTTATTTATCACTCTAGTAATTAAATTCCAATATCATTATCTTCTTGAAAACAAAATCAACACCTTCATCAATTACAAATAATATGGAAAAAACTTGTATAATATTTCATCAAGTGATGGAAACCATTATCCACTAAGGTTGAACATAACATGACTAACGAGAGTCTATTTAAACTATTCCTTAGAGTTCTCAATCCTCACCTTCAATAAAAGGTGATATCATTCTCTCCTACTATATTAGAAAAATATTTTGAGAATGAAAAATGTGAATACTATCTCATGAAGGAATTTGAAAATCCTTCCCCTTAGAAAAACAACCTAAGAATGTTCATTTCCTTATGCATCCTAGAAACAAGAAGGCCATTAATGATTGATTTACTAACACTATTCCTGATGGAATATCTTCTAATATAATTATCATAACATTTATCATTATAATCATAGCCCAAAAGGAGGTTTTCACTCCTATTTTTCCTCTTGAAATGGTTGTGACAAACATTTTTCTAAGGAAGATTAGGGATGATGTATACCTATATAATTCACTATGGTCCTTCTCAACCTCTCGCTCAATGGCATTATGAAAGCAAAAAAAAATTGTATTATGATTGGGGTCATTGTTACCAAAATATGTTCCCTTTTGATACTATAGGGGAAGCCCTACAGAAAAATATCCTCACATATACCTTCCACCTTATTAATAAATTTGATCATGAATCCATTACTAAGGAATTTTTAGATGAAGTTATCAAGGAACATGACAAGTTCCAACATAATGATTAGGATGATTTGGTTCATTAAGCCAATGACAATATTAAATTATATAATGATCTAATCACTAATAACTTTAAATATGACCAACCAACTTTATATCTTACACTGAATAATAACACTTCAACTAGTGTTGTTGATATTACATATCATTCTACTAGTACATATGTAGAAAACTTAGTTAAAATGCAAGGTAATAAACTTATAATTTCTTGCATGGAACCTACATACCCTTATTCTTCTCAACCCTGAACATACATAATAATCTATCCATGTTCTTAAATCTAAAAATCCACTTAACCAAACTTAACTCTTGATTTTATCATCAAAATTAACATGTTCAACCCCTATGTAAATTATTTTACATGTCTAATAATGGTTATAAATTCTCCACTACAATTATACACTATTTTCCACTATGTACCTACAAGGAAAATCCCATCGAATATCATACATTCTATTCATTATGCCATCAACCCCTATGAATGTATATTTACCATGGCCAATCTAATAGACAGGAAAAAAGACCAAAAAATAGAGAAAATTTCAATCCCCACACCTTTACAACCTCTTTATCATGACCTCCCATAAGTTCAAACTATTTCACATTTATAACCTAATGATTAGGACCCATTTTAGAAATCTCTAGACTCCCTAGTTAAATCCCATTTATATATCTTGTTGGTACCTCATCTAAGCATCATGCACATCAGGTTATCCGTATTTTCTATGATTATTTTTATTCCATAAAATTTTTAGTAGGATCCTACTCTAGATGATTCTAAAGAGAGTATCCTACTTCATTGTGAAGCCTTTTCCATTAAAACTAGTCTATCTATTTATAATTCTTCATAGATTCACTTTTATTTTGATTCTATGATTCATGATGAACTTATCTTGCATGCTGATGATCCTCCCCTCTTTATCTCAGTCCAAATTGGCCACACTATATTAAATGCACCTACCATAGATGAAGGTTTAAGTACTTGTGTTTCTCATTGTGTTTTAATTAAAACACTTATTTCATCCAAACAATTATCAATTTTATGTTTAATATTAAATGTACTAGAAGCATTTGTCAATTTTATCACCACTAACAGATGCCACCTATGGGCTATATTTGAATACCTATTACTATTCCTATAGCACATTTTATTTTAAACTCATGATCTTCAAGTTCCCCTTGTCTTATAACATCCTCCTAGGCTTACTATGGACCCATAATATGCATGTAGTGATGTCATATTCATGTTACTATGTTAATTTTCACATCTATGATCTATTCTTAAAGTATAAGGAAACACTAAAACTTTGAACTTGAACCTTTTTCAATAACATGTACCATTCAAAATTATTACCCCAAAGGATCTTCCTACCATTCCATTTCATTAATACCAATAATTTTATTATCATTTTAAATCCCTTCGTGGCTATAATGGTCATCTTAAGGTTGTGGGAAATACTAGAAACAACCTTCTTGACTCAAAGGTGATGATCCCGATGAAATAAAAATTATTAACACTTTTTGATCTTATTGACACTATTATCTCATAATTACCTCATTCCCTATGACCTATCTCTTATAAAAATAATGTCCATTTGTTTACCATCACGATACCCATAGTCAGTATCCCCTTATAGAGAGCATTTAGTTCAAATTGAGACTATCATTAACTCATGTTCTATTGACATTAATACTCATAAATTATATGATAATGGTTATAACATGGATTATATTTTCTTGCCAAGACATGTACAAGAAAAGAATGAAGATATTCTTCAGTACCAAGAATCATTACAATCCCACCTTAAACATAATAATAACATTATCATCGTATCCTTGCAAGAAAAGACTACCAACTTTGACCATGAAAAAGATGAATTGATGGATGAATAAGACGTTTTACTCAAATTTAACTCTAAGTATGAGCTAATGAAATGCGTATGTTTAATTAGTGATCTCTTTCTAGAGCCATAACATATTCCTTCAAGTAGTTCCTTTACTCCAACGAAACCTCTTGCAACATCTCTTTCTTTTCCTCTTCCTTATTTTTCATACTAAATCATTGTTTACAAAATAGTATGTATCCCTTAAGGACAATTGATAAAATTTATAACATGAATGAAACCCAAAAAATTGGGTCACAATATGCTACAATTATACCAAATTCTAGTGGAAGTAAAAAATATGACAGTTCAAAAAACAAAAATAAAACCATTAGCAAATATTAACTATTTTGTTCCTTTGCATTCGTAGTAGGCCTAGTAGAAATAACTCCCAATTCAGTATTTATATTTTTTACAACTTTTATCCCCTTTTCTATCTCATGTCCCTATGAACCCTCTCTATTTTCCAACACTTCATTGTTCATAGTGGCACTAGCCCTCTCTTTTTCTTTGTTTTCCATATTTTTAAAATTTTTATTTGATTCTTTTATTTTCATTGTTTTTTTAATTATTCCTTTAAAAGCTTCCATTGTCACTTACACCTTGGAATCAATTAGGGCCTCCATCCATCTAGGTTATTTTAGTTCTAAAATTTCCATGGCCTCCTCAATGTTTCTACCTTCATATGAATCATCCTTATATATGTATTTATCTATGGAGTCTTGTGATTCTTTAATAAGAGTCATGTCATTATACACAACAATAAGTTCATCCTTAGAGTCAAAACCTTGTGCACCTACTATTTTTGGGTCTAAAAGAACACAAATATCAAAATATGTGTTCTTAATCATCCTTATTCATATTTAATAATTGTAAACTATACTACGGATGGGTGGAGAATTTTCCAACCAGGAGAGGGGATAAACCTTTTGTATTCCCTTGGCCTAAGAATATGCTCAATAGTCACTTTAAGGAGACCAGTTTTAAGGAACTTATCCAGCTAATCCTTGGGTAAATTAACTGTATATTTACCTACACATAGAAAATTCCACTAATGACTTTATTTAAGAATTTAGTAAGGGTGCTACTTTTACCTTTAAACACTTCAATATTAGTTTTTTTCCATAAGAACCATAAGGATTCTATAGACATTATAAGCCACATTTTTTGAAAAACCAATGGATTTAAGACTCAAAATAAATATATCTAAATGAAATATTAAATAAATTAATTTATTTTATAATCAAGATCAACCAAGGATTCAATACATGTTTTCACACAAAAATATCATAAGGATAGAGGAATAAAATATGTTCAAGAGATTTAGTTTCATTGCATAATGAACAAAAGGGAATAATAAAGGGAAACCCATAAATTTTAGATCCTATGATAAGTTTTTGGTTAATCAACAACCACCAAAAGTAATAATATTTTGTTTCAATGCAAGAGGACCATATTAATTTACACCTAAAGGCCCAAGACTGTATGAGAACATATAATGACCATTTTTATTGAGAGAAAATGATACCTCATGAGAAAATTAAAACTTATCATACTTGTGGTTAGTATAAATTTCACATAAATGTGGAACCTTGTGTAACTTGATGTAGGGCTAGAAGAATTCATATTTTTATAAATTGAGATTAGTAAGGAGGGACCCAACAATTTTTTTGACAATAATATATGTTTTGAGCTATGCAATAAGGATTTTATAGTTCCTTTTAACTTCATCTAAAGTTAACAACCTACCATTTTTAATGATTTCACTCATTGTCTTTATGCCTTTTGTAAACAAAAAACTTGTTAAACATCATCTCATTTTAATAAGAATAGATTCATTTATGGGATGTTTTAACTTCTAATAATTTAATCAAATTGTTCAAACATTGATTTCATTATAAACCAGGGTTGTGTTCAAGGTTGTATGTAGAGAAGTGATATGCAACTCAGTACTATGGTGTTTCTCTCTTTTAGGGGGGGTTTGTTTAGTTTTTATTTTTTCCTAAAATACTCAAATACAGAAAGAAAATAAAATTCTAAACTACTCAAATTAAAAGCAGAATATAGAAAGTGTGTTTGATGTACTGAAACAACATTTCTGAAATGAAATGCTTTTAAAAGGAAATACTTGAACAATTGAAATACTTTCTCAAAGGAAATAATATAAAGGCAATCTACTAAAACAAGGAAACACACAATTACATTCAAACCAATATACTTAAACTTGAACTCAAAAAATATAAAGATCATGTATGAAATACCAATCCTCCAATCTTCTCAATCAATTGGGCCCTTGATCTCATTTAGGATTGAGGCTCTTAACATGAATATATACTAAAAATATCATAGATTATATTGATCCAAACAATTTCATCACATATTTGTAAATTGAAAATAACTTTCAACTGATAAAGCACTGTATCAAAAATATCTCTATCTAGTAAAAGTTTTAGAAGGTGTCTTATAGACATGATAGAGTACAAAAAGTACCATGAATTTAGGCAATAGACTAACTAATTAAAACATCATAAAGATTCCACGACACCCTATAGTTCTACTTAAAATAGGGGTCTTTGTTTGTAGATTTTTATGAGTGAATTTTCTGAAATTCCATAATGGTAAAGGACTTGGTCTCCTTAACTGAAATGATCAAAAGTGGTAGAGAATGCACCTTATCAATGTGCACATGTCATAAAATCACTAAACAAGGTAGTTTTTAGGATTTCCATCCATCATTAGTTTACATGAGACATAATAAGGATAAATGTATCACTTTGACTTTAGATGAAACTATTTAGAACATTCCAATGCATTAATTAACATGTTTAGGACCAAATTATATAGTTATAGGGATGCTATAACAATCCAATTCATGGACTCATCATCTCCCCTGCAATTTACCTTTTGCATGTCCTCATGTAAACTTATCTCTGTCTCGACCTCTGACCAAGTTGTTGCGCCATATCATATTCCTCAAATTGGTCTACATACTATTTTCTTGTACCCTTGCATCCTTGAGTTTCCAACATAACCTTATCCCAGGTCTTAAAATTGTCATGTAACTGTGGAGCACTATTTTTCCAAGTGGTCATGGGGCTCAGGACCAAAGGAGGCATAACTTTCATACCAAACCACTCCTTGTTATATTTATTATTTCTCTTTTTTCCAATTTTTAAATGTTCTCAACTAGTTCATCTCCTCTGTGTATATTCCAACTAATATTATGTGGGGAAATCTCTTCTCTTATTTTTAATGGAAAACTCAAAGTATCCCACCTATTATCACAGACTATCATAGCCTTACCAAAGTTCTGCTGGACATAAATTTCAAATTCCTGGACATATTTTTCCAATATTTCTAAATATATTTACCAATCCTAGCTTGATAATATAAAGATCTAAAATATTTGTTCATGGAAACATCATTATGGTGGGTAGGTCTAATATAAAAGTTGATAGTTCTGGCCTCTTGATTAAAAAGATATATTTGTTGTTCCCACAAAATTTGATTCCTCACTAATTACTGAAAGTATTTCAATTGAAATTCTCCTAATGATAGGTTGGTGAAGAAATCAGGAACATTTGTAACCAACATATTGTGGAGATAAAATTCACATAGCAATTTTTGTACTTCAAGAGTACATCCTTGATAAATCTCAAAAAAATTCTTCCCATTTGAAGCCTTATAAGGTTCCCCATAACACATTATTTGTAACTACTAGGAATAAAACTATTCTTGAAGAAACAAACTATAGACAAAAGATGGTTTTCTACAGGCTAAGAGTTTGCAAGCCAAAGGAAAAACAAATTCAACAATTTTTTTTTATTTCTTCTTCGCATTGGAACTTAATTGAGCCTCATTTTTATGTTTCTTATTTTCCTTAACCAACTCTTTATTTATAAGAGAAATTTGGGCACAATGAGAGGATAAATAATTACATGATTGCAAACCAATATTCTTTTTCCTCTTTAAACTATCAACTTCTACTTTTAAAGAAGTTATTTATTTGACTTTCTCCACAGTTCTTTGTGCAAATTTATTTTTCATAGAAAAATGGGTTTCTTCCATATCTTTCAATTTCTCCCGTAAAGTGTCAATTTCATTTTGGTATTACCTCAGGACCTCATCCCTTTGTGATTTGATGCATCCAACTTCACGTGCAACTATTTCCCCTAGCTTCAGTCCAAATTTCTAGAGCTGTAGGAATATCTTCTGGAACTTCCACAAGAACCTTTGACACCTCAGTAGCATGTATTCACTCTTTATGAATGGTTGATGTGAACTCAAGATATTTTAATTTTCCTCCAATAGCATAAGAAGTACCAAATTTGGAAATCTCTTCCAAAATTGGGGTTGAACCCTCACTAGATAATGTAGACCGAGAAATTTCATTTTTCCTTGAGCAACAAGACCTTATTGGTTCCAATGAAATAACAATAGGGGATGGCAAGGTAATATTTTCTTTAGGAACTTAAGGCTTAGAGGGTTGATCATCCTCGCTTACAGATTCTTCTATAACCACATTAAAAGGACTAGAAGTTGATTGATTCTTAGGATGAGAACTGGGAGGCATATTTGAAAAAATTGGTGTAGGAGCCCTTTTATTTTCTTCTTAGAAATCTCCCCCACAGTCATTTTATCTACCTTTCTCTTATTTCTACAAAATATTGATGTGCACAAATTAGTCAGATAAGCCCTGGGTGCTTGATGGTAGCATTACCTCCTCCACTTTTGTATTTCTGGACTACCTTGATGATAACATCTACAAGGTACTTAGGGGTATTCACTTTAAGTTTAGGGTTTTTCTAGACCTTCTTCAAAAGAGTTATAATTTTCAATGTTTTACCCACTAACACCAAATTTTTTCCATCACATATAAAATACCTATTCACCCAAGTAGTAATTTCCTTCTAATGGCCTAACAAACTCTCCCTCCTAATTCCCTTTTGAATTCCATTGGGATTAATGATTATCTTTGGAAGAGATTCCCCTTCCTCCTGAAATAGAGATATCAAGTCCTTAAGTGGGGAGTTAGTTACATCCTTAAGCCCAAAATTTGGGAGACTAGATATTGTGGAAACAATGTGGCTGTCTATTTCAATTATTTTTCCTCCTATGCGAGAGCAAGTTGCCTTAAAATTCAAAAAAAAAATCCAACTAAATCTTCACCAAATACCTCAAATTTGTGAATAAAATCTAACCAACATGTATCATGGAATACTTGGGATATGATGGCATTCCTAAGCATCATCTTCACCGACTCTGGTTCTGATTTCTTATTTTTCCCCACAACACAGACTGACAAGAGGAATTATAAAAAAAAATAGCAATTGTTGTGTGAGAGAGATGAAGTACTTGCACGTAATGTTAGTAGAAGATTTTTGAACTACATTTGAGTTTATAATGGCATTAAGTCGACACCAAATGATAGTGGTACTAATTAAGGTGGCAAGATTTTAATTTCTTTACACGATTCCCATAATGCCATTTTGACTACTCATGCCACTTTTCATTCCTCGAGAAAGGTGACACATGCCTTTACTCATCCATTATTACTCCTTATTCCCCCACTTAACTCCATGATATTTTATTTTATGTTTTAATAAATTCATTGGGAAGTTCTAAAAATATTTAATATCACCATTGATGCTCCACCTCCTGCATTTAACAAGTAACCACGATTAATGCACATTTAGATAATTGACATATCTAACTTTTATTCACATGAAAAAATGAAAGATATTTTTGTATTTTTAGATATAGGGGGAAGAGGATCGAAACTATCATCTTCTTCCTTTATTTGAATTTACCAAACAAACTACTCATGGTGGGAAGAGTTGCAGTCCTCCAATGAATCAAATTCTTCACACAACATCATGTCCTTGGTGAAGGTTTCCTTATTTTGGGGATGTTGATACATACTTAGTCTATGGCCATTCAACAACAAAGTCTTTTCGTCACCATCAATTGGAAATAGTATCACATATCCTTTATCATAAATTGTTTCAATTTTATAGGGTCCTAACCATTTTGTTCTTAATTTTCCTTTGATTTATGATATTTCGAGTCAAACAGTAAGACCCAATCTCACACGTTTAACCTTTTGGTATTTATGTGAGCATCATGCCATGATTTCCTTTATTGTTGAATGATATCACTTTGTTTTTTGCCTCCAATCACATCTCATAAAGTTCATTTAATTACATACATATTTCATGTTAAGCATCATCCAGTTCAATTCCAATCTTAAGTGTTGTCCTCTAGGATTGTAATTCAAATTCTACTGGGAGAAATGGATTCTTCCCATATACTAGTTTAGATGGGGAGAAATCAGTGGTGGTTTTCTAGGTTGTGTTGTATGCCCAGACTTCTCTAGGAAGTCTTGGTACCCAATTCTTTTTGTCTAAATTGACAACTTTAGTTAAGATGTTCTCCAACTCTCTATTTGTGACTTACACCTACACGTTGGATTGGGGGTGGTATGGTGATGATTTTCTATGCTTGATTTGGTATATCTTTATAAAGGATTTAATCATGTTGGACACGAAATAAGGTCCTTGATCCGATATAATGGCTACAGGAGCTCCAAAACTTAGCATGATCCTATTGTGCAAAAATTCAGCTACAACATCCTCATTGGAAAATGTCAGTGCTTGAACCTCAAACGATTTTGTAATATATTCGGTGCACACTAGAAGGTACTCTTTTCTATAGGACATGGGGTCAAAAGGTCCAACAAAATCAATTCCCCATTTCTCAAATGGCCGTAAAACTAGATGAGGATTAAGGGGAATTTCAGTACACAACATAGAATTCCCCTTTCTCTAACATGAATCACATTTCCATACATATTTCTTAACAAATTTTTGGAGAGAGGGTGAGTAATACCTAGCTCCAAGGACCTTGTGAATTTTCCTCTTTACTGAGTAATTTCCTCCTCCAGGTTCATCATGATAATATATTTTTATGTCATATACTTCATCTTCATGAACACACCGAGGAAGAATCATGTCAGGAAAAAATTTAAAAAAAATTCCACTGTACCATTTATATGTAACACTATTTATGAATAATCTTTTACATTCTTTACTAGTAAAGTAAGTTGGAAACTTCCATGTAGTTAGATATTTTTCAAGATTAGAAAACCATGGAGGATGTGTTGATATTGCAAACAAGTGCTCATCCAGAAAGTGAATCTTGGACTTCCTCGTCTTCTCCTGAAACATAAAATCTTGAAAGGAAGTCAGGAATGACATTGGAATTTCCAGGATTATCAATGATAGTCAAGTTAAATTCCTACAAAAGAAGTAACCACCTAATAATTCTTCCCCTTACTACTGGTTAGTTCATTAAATATATTATGGCTAAATGGTCAGTATACACAAAGATTTTATATCCAGTAATGTAGTGTTTGAATTTGTTAAGAGAGTAAATAACAACTAGAAATTCCTTTTTTGTAGTGGTGTAGTTTCTCTTTTTGGGGGTCATGCTTTTATTGAAGAAATAGATGGCATATATTTGATCTTCCTTATCCTTATGTTAGAGAACAAATCCCATTTTTGTGTTAGAAGAATCAGTTTGAATATGAAAAGGATGGCCCCAATTAGATCCTCTCAAAACTGGGGCATTGGTCAATTTATCCTTTATAACTTCAAAATATTGTTGACATTGAGGATACCATTCAAAAACAAAATATTTTGATAGTAAAGAGAACATTGGTGTTGTAATATTACTAAAGTATTTTATGAACTGTCTATAATATCATACATGTCCAAATAAACTTTTGATATTAATTTGGTTTATTGGTGTGGGTAATTTAGTAATGAATTTTATCTTTTTCAGATCAACTTGGATGCCCTTAGTAGAAATATGATGACCCAAGACAACTCCATGATAAACCATTATCAAAAAAATTTCATGACTTAAGGAGAGTTGGTGTTTCTCACATCTGGTTAACACTTTTACAATATTACTCAAAGATTATTCAAAAGTAGACCCATGGAAATTAAAATCATCCATATAAACTTCAACACACTCATTGGTGAGGTCTACAAAATAGCCAAAACCACTCTCTAAAAGGTGGCAGGTGCGTTATAAAGTCTAAATGGTAGAACTTTGTATGCAAATGTACCCTAGGGATAGGTAAAGGTGGTCTTATCTTTGTCAGTAGGTGCTATATTGATCTGGTTATATCCACTAAACTCATCCAAGAAGGATAATTATTTCTTACCTCTTAAATTGTTCAAACCCTGATCAATAAAGTGCAGGGGAAAGTAATCTTCTTTGGTGGAATTATTAAGCTCCCTATAATCAATGCAGATTCTCCACTTACCATTTTTCTTGGGAACTATAACAAGCGGTGATACCCACTGACTATTAAATATTGGATACATGAATCCTAACCTCAATGTTTTTTCTATTTCATTCTTTATAATGTCCCTAAGTGCTAGATTAATCCTTCATTATGGCTTCCTGACTGGTTTAACATCCTCAATGTAAATATGACAAGTGCAGATTCTTAGATGAATCCCTTTCATGTAAATATAGTCCCAAGCAAAAACTTTTGAATGATCCCTCAAGATATCTACCACCCTACTCTCTTGGATGTCTCCTAAGATGTTACCAATGGTAAGTTATTTTCCTACCTCAATATTTACTTGTTTATTGTCTTTCAAAATATAAAATTATATTTTAGCAATCAAAGAGTTTAAGGGACAAGAATGAGGCTATAACATGTGAAAAATAGTCATGTTTTCAAGGGATAAAACCTTGGCTAAAGGACAATAAAAAAAAGTGGTTATATGTCCTTCATGGTAATCATAGGTCTCTTCACAATATTCAATAGAAATGTCACTTACTAAGGAAATGTATTCTTTTGAGTTCAAAATAGTCATTTATGTAGCCATAGTTTGGGTTTCTGTAGTCATAGTTATTATTTCCATAGCCACAGTATCATCTTCATCAAACATTGGGTATGTATCAACAATTTCTTCCATATGATTTTTCACTAAAATGGTGGCTAGATAGGAAGAATTCATATCCAAAAAATCTACCCTCACACTTTCACAAACATCCACATATGGTTGGGAAAGAGGATAAAGGGAAATATTATTTTCTTTTTTCCCATTTGAAATAGTCATTTTTCCTAATCTATAGTCAATGTATGTGACAACAATAGATAATCAGGGTCTTCCTAAGATAACTCAGTATCCCAATTTTTCAAATTTAGGCTATAAGACTATAAAATCTACCAGATACTCCCATGATTCAACCGTAACCATAACATCCTTGATTACTCCATATGGTACAACAATAAATTGATATGCTAATTGGAGCACATTATTGGTTGGATGTAATCCTATCAAAGACAACAATTTGAATGTACCTGTTATTATGACATTGATGCCAGTGCCAAGATCCACTAAAAAATTAGATATTAACTGACCTTTTACAAAAAAAATAATGACTGGAATCGTAGAGTCCCCATATTTTGGTGAAAGAAGTTTTCCAGCTACAAGGTTAGCTATATTTCCTTCTACTGTGACTATTTTTGGGTACCTCTTATTCCTTCCCAGTGTCCTTATGCAATGGTTTCTAATGGTCTGGTTTAATTTGGGAATGTCCCTTATTTCTCTCAAAAGCAAGACCTCAATATTCATCTTTTTCAACTCCTAAACTAGTGTTGTTTCTTCCTCAGTCTGCATTTCTTCTAATATTTCTAAGAAAGGAGATGCATGCACATTCTTTTCTTCCTCCTAGTTATTCCTAGTGTCTTATGCTTGGGGGACATGTATAGTTTTCTCACTTTCCATAGGTACCCTCTTATTTTCCTCAGGTATTTTAGTGATTACTATAGGAGGATTTTTCAATATTTTTCAAGATCTCAGCTGTAAGTTATTAATGGAATTAACCTATATTGTCTCATCCTTTCCTGATTCATTAATTGAATCTGTTTGTTGTTTTTTGGTGTTTGAGATAAGTTGGGATGGAATTTGAGTTTGTGTTGCTTTCCCTTACTGGTAATTTTTTTTTGTAGAGGCATTAAAGCTTTTTATTGTTGTGTAAACCTCCTTAGCTGATTAGATTTTTGCTAGGGTGCCCATTGTTGGTTTGGCCATGGATTTGCATTGGTTGGTGGTGTCCAACCTTTCTAGTTGTATGAAGGTATCCATGGTGGTGGTTCTGGGTAAACAAAATGGTTTTGTGGTGTCTAATAAATTTTTCCCCAAGTTGGTGGAAGAGTATGATTGGGCCGTGACATCACGCAAGGATTCTGAGTAGGTCTAGGTGCATAAAAAAACTGATTATTTCATCTTTGAATAAATTTTACCTTTATATTCTCTTGAGTCATAACATTTAATATTTCTTTCAACTGAGGTAGGAGATTACAATGGTTAGTATCATGGTCAGGGACATCACATATCAGGCACATTTCTATGATATCTAAAGGGAATTCTTTCAAAGGATTTCTTTTCCTACATCTGGGACAATATATGTCTAAAGGATCTTTTGCAACATTATTCTAAGCTTTCAGCCCATCTATGGTTGAAGTTAACTATGTCAAAATGTTTGTTTCATATTGGAAATTTCCTCTAGAAGTTTTGAGGTGCTAAAGGATTTTTTTGATGTTTTTCTTTGCCTAAGGCTTCCCCTTGTTCTATAGCAACTCCTATATAAGTCAATAATTTTTGCCATGGAGAGTTTGTGTACATCACCTCCTCCCATGAGATGGAGAGATTATTTGGTTTCATCATCAATTAATTTAAGGGAAAATGTCTTATTTATTTCTACATTCAACTCATAACCACTTCCCCTATGGACAAAAAGAAAAAATTTCATGTAATTTTCTAGATTTTCATCTGAAATAAATTTTCCCTCTTGTCTCTTCCCTTGCAGTTGTCTTGGTATTTTTCCAAAAATGAAGTCTCCATCTATTACCATGAATGAAGGGATTTAAAGGGAAATCCCATAAACCACCTCATGGTAGAGTCTTTGAGGGTGGAAGGAAAAATCTTGAGTTTCTGGTTATCTGTTTTGTAGTCATATGTTTGGTAGAGGACTTCAAATTCAAACAAGAATTGGTCTCGATATTCTATGGAAATTCCTTGAAAGATAGGAAAAATGGATGGGGAAATGTTTTTCATAGGTGCTTTCTCATCCTCATTTAAGACAATGGGATAAGTAAAGGTTCTACCCAAGGGCCTATCATCATCAGTTCCATCGTCTACCATTTCTAAAAATTTCTCAAGTTCTAAATAAGATGATGCAGACTGTTCAGGATCACTCCTAGGATTTGTATTAGATTTAGTTTCACTCTCATTGTTTTCTACACGTGATACAGTTGGATATGTTATTTGAATGTTGCAAGGTATAAATCTACCTTTAGCATCATGTGGCTTGTTCACTAATATTGCTTGTGTAAGAAAGACTTAGGAGTCTTACTAGTTGCATAGCTCAACTTCACTAACACCCATAACATGTAATGTGAATATAATGACGTCTTTTTCTTATGGTGTCCATGGAAATGGTGCCAAAAATGATGGTTCATTACAACTTCCAATCATTTAATCAAAAATTTCAAACGTTGATGTCATTATAAACCAAGGTTGTGCTCAAGGTTGTATGTAGAGAACTGATATACAGCTTATTACTATGGCGGTTCTCTATTTTTTGGAGGTTTTTTGTTTAGTATCACTTCTATCCTACACTACTCAATTATGGAAAGAAAATACAATTCTAAACTACTGAAATGGAAAGAATAATATAGAAAGTGTGTTTAATCTTTTAAAACAACATTGCTGTAATGAAATGATTTTAAAATAAAATACTTGATTAAGTGAAATAATTTCTCAAAGGAAACACGAGTAAGGAAATATGCTAAAAAAAGTAAACACACGATTGCATTCAAATAATCATTCAAACCAAGATACTGAAACTTAAACTTGGAAAATATAAAGATCATGCATGAAATACCAATCCTCCAATCTCCTCATTCGAGTGGACCCTTTGTCTCCTTTGGGATTGAGGCTCTTAACAAATAGATAGTCAAAATAACATAAATTATATTGATCCAAACAAGTTCATCACATATATGGAAACTAAAAATAACTACTAACTAATATAGTATTGTATCGAAAATATCTCTAACTATCTAGTAACAGTTTTAGGAGGTGTCTTATAGACACAACTGAGTAAAAAAAGTGCCATGAATTTAGGAAAGAGACTAACTAATAACAACCTCATAAATATTCCATGACACCGTTATAGTTCTACTAAAAATAGGGGTCCTTTTTTGTATATTGTTATTAGTGAATCTTCTAAAATTTTGTAGTGGCAAAGGACTCGGTCTCCTTAACTTCAATGATGAAAAGTGGTAGATAATGCACCTTATCAACCTGCACATGCCATAAAATATCTAAACAAGGAAATTAGTAGGAGTTCCATTGATCATTAGTTTATATGAGACA
The DNA here is from genome assembly GCA_019776745.2 of Taxus chinensis. Taxonomy (NCBI): domain Eukaryota; kingdom Viridiplantae; phylum Streptophyta; class Pinopsida; order Cupressales; family Taxaceae; genus Taxus; species Taxus chinensis. The sequence goes on from CM034152.1 coordinate 468,678,277, forward strand.
AAATAAGGAGAAATGCATCACTTTTACTTTGGATACAACTATTTAGAACATTCTCATGCATTAATTAACATTTTTAGGAGCAAAGTCTATAGTTATATGGATGCTATAAAAATTCAATTCAGGGAATCATCATTCATTATTGTAGAGGTTCCACCAGATAGACATTTATTATTCACACCTAGCTCCATTCCAAGAGAATGGGGTCTTCCTGATCACTAAGTTTCTTACCTTTTCCTAATCCTTCAAAAGGTAAGTAAAATTAGGGTAAAATGCAGTATTAGCTAAGAATGAGACTAACATTATATCATCCATTTGTAGTCCTTTTCAGATAGGTTTACCTTTTTTTAATATTTCCCTAATATTGTATCTTACCAATAAATTTCAAGGTTCATTCATTGGGTGTCTATCAAGATGCATTTGACTATAAGAAATATTCCCCAAAGTTTCATTTCTTTAAGCCACAAACACCTTAAGGTTTTTTGTTTATAGAAGATGATCCAATCCACTACATGTATTTTTTATTCCCCTTTATGTATGAATATACAAATTACCTTATGATTTTATGAAATTTTTATAAGTTTGAGGGTTGTGAAATAGACAACAAGAGGCATAATAGATGGAAAATCAAGAGAGGACCTTCTAAAAAAATTGGGCTATTCATGGAAAGGAGAGAAAATTTCATTACCATTTGGTAACTTTCTTGTGTATTTTTAAAAATATCCATTCCCACATTTCTTTAAAGGAGGGTAAGAGGGAGAAGGGAATCCCATGGTGCCTAATCATTATATGAGGACTCCCCATGAAAAAATTAAGGGAAAAAACTAGTAAGGTGGAGATTAATCCCAACCTCAAACCAATGATTTTTTAATTGAAATCAAGGAGCCATATGCACAACAATAAATATCGAGTATTTTCAAAATCTTCACGATTTTTTTTCCTCTAGTGTAGAAATATAGAAGTTTGATCACCAAACAACACATAAATGATTTTTGTTCATTAAGTAGTGTGATTCCTTTCTTCAAGGGGGATAATGGAAGTATCTCTCAGGAGGTAGTCCCAAGATTTTTGTAGATATTACAAAGATAGTGGGAGACAAGGGTGAGCCTTTTCTTATATACCTTTGCATCCTAAAGGATTATGTCAAATCTCCATTAATATCAACTTCACAAAGACCTCACAGAATATAATGTTGACCATTATACAAAATTTATCTTTGAACTCAAGATATTGAAACATAAGGCTAATGAATTACCATTCAATTATGTCATAATATTTTAAAATTATAATAAGGCCATACATATATTCTAATTATTTTCCTTGTATCAATACATTACTTCTTGGCTAGTGATTAATTTATCCAATACATACATACATACATACATACATACATATATATATTCCACAAATCCTATTAATGTGACTAAAATAATAGAATTTATCGAAGAATAATTTATTTATTTTTCATTAAAGGTAAATGGTTTTGAAGGGATCATACCCTGAAGTACAACCAAAAAGGCTCAATAGCTAAGATAAAAAAGAGACAAAAAAATGGTTTTTTAATATGTGGGGGCCACACCCCAACCAAAATCCAAAATTCTAGATAAAAATATAAGATTAATAAGGCAAGGGCCAACTACCTACAAAAATCTTGACAATAGACTGAAAATAGCAAAACAATAGCTCAAAACAACACCACAACAACTTTATAGCGAATAAAGAGGAAAAAAGGAACTAATTCACATATTGTTTATACACCTTAAGTGCTACCCTAAGTGTCTTATAAAAATTCATGGTTGTCCCGATATTAGGGTCCCAATTGGATGATTTGAAATTCTTAGTGATCCTTCCATTCTTCCAAGATGATGTAGGAGTCCCACCTACATCAAAAATATGGTTAATGTGAACCTAGAGGAAATCAAGAACTGCTCTGTGAATGACCAATTTATTGTTATATTTTTCATCGAGAACTCTGACTTGACTAGATAGTGTTTTTACTTCCTCTTGAAGGTTGGTAATGGAAGTAGGGTCTATGGTATTGCTACCATTCTTGAGAAGAAAGTCTACATTGTCTTCAATATTCTTCAAAGCATCATCGTGTTGTTTAAAATTTTAAAAAATAGAAGGGGTGACCTGAGCACTAGGGATATCATAGCTGATCCTCGGAAGGATTTCTTCACCAATTAACTCCTTATCTTTCTCACTTCTTCTAAGAATTTTCTTAGGAGGAGGTTTGGTAACAGGGTCACCAAAAAGTGGATTCAAAGATCTAATACGAGGCTTTTGGGGAGGTGGAGGAGATAAAGAAGGTTTGGGTCATTTTCTACTACATCAAGGATAAATTGGTGGATAATAAATATGACACCTTGATGGAGTGGTGTAACTTTGTTATGACCTTGAACCTCTAAAACAATATTTTCTAAAGAGTACAAAATGTAATATGGAAAACTAGCCTTTACTTCACACCTGAAGTGATTAAGAAGAAGCAAGTGATGCAGAGGAAGAGTGGAGAAACTTCCTTCAAGCATTATGTAGTGAACCATCATGTGAACAACTTCATCAAAAGGTTGCGGAATAGAAGAAAATATGATGCCTTCACATTTTATTTCAATATTTTCCCCATTATCTAAGAACAACCTTTCCTTTTCCTCCTTGTCAAACTTATTACGAAATAACTTGTTTCCCTCCATACTCAAACTCATGATGAAGGAGACACATTTCTCAAAAATGTTGAAGTCTTTGCGCTTAAACTCGATATTTCTATCCTTCTAATTTTCCACAAATTGCATAGATATATACTAATCATGGCACCTAACTAGTTGACTGAAGTCTATGAAACCTCCAATGTTTAGGGTTTACAAAAGTTCAACATTTTATTCCCATTAGGGGTCGTAAACTGGCTCGAATATGCAAGGTGCTCCTCCCATCGTGAATGAAATTAGTGGCTGAGTAATTTTTGAATGATGGCAACAACAGGGAAGTCTTATGACAATAATTATACTGAACTTATTTCCTTGTGAAACCTGACTCCTTTCTCCAAAATTGTTTATTATGATAAAATCCCTCAAATTTCAAGGTGTGGAGTAAATAAAAATGAATAAAATAAATTTTCTTCAAGTACCCAGGAGGGGAGGTCCACACATGTAAAAGATGTGGCTTAAGGAGTAATGATGGGATGGGCAGTAGCTTCATTAATGATGATGGAATGATTTGTGCAGGAGAGGTCCTTAATATCATGGCACTCACTATAATTATTCATATGATCACCTACATTAGCAAGTGCATCTGCGTCATTAGTGACCTCCCTATACACATGTTGAAACATAATATTAAGACCATTTCAAAGCTTAGTAGCTTCATTAATGAAATCACTAATGGTCCTATTGGGTGTTTGGATTCTAGAGAGATTGTTAATGATATTCATAAAATCCCCCTCTAGAATAAGATTGTTACCTTTAAGAATCCTAGCCATTATGATTCCCGAATCTTGGTAAGGATTTTTTAGGACATATTGATGAGATTAACAGGTATCCTTTTTTTCTATTTTTTTAGGGTCACCTTCATTAGGGATCAGATTGACCATCCCTTTATTTATATTTTCCCCCAAAGTTCCCACTTTAATAACCTCCATATATACTTCTAATATTTTAGAAGCAAGCCAAGATTTTTTGGTTTTGTAAAATTTAGTAGGAATCCCATAAAATACAAGATATTTCTCATCCTTGAGTGATTTAATTACTAAGTTGATTTTATCCAATGATATCTCTCTCTCTATGTCATATACAGTATTAGGGGAGTGCTTAACAAGGATATAATTAACACATATATTATTGTTAAATACAATATTGTTTCCAATCACATCGGTAGTAAAAATGGATGAGTAAAAGGAAAAGAAATAATTTTTAATCCCTTTAATATTTTTAACATATTTCGTCCTAAATCAATTTCTTTGCTCTACTCTCTATTGTTATTAATATTATAGTATTTTGAAAAATTATCATGTTTCCTTGTCCCCTTCTTTCAACCATACCATCTGAGACATTATATAGGCTCCTCTAACCATATACTATTGTTGAATCTTGTTTTAATGCTTAATATTAACAAGCTCACTGAGTAGGGGATGGTTTTGAGGTTATTATTAAAATGCGGCTTCTACTTTGAGAAAATATTCTTGAACCATTATTTTCTTCCTAACCCTCATATTTTTTTGTGTTGGTCATATGTTATCAATATATTCTTACACAAGTTAATTTATTTATCCCAAGAGGAAAAGTTTTTTTGGATTAAGGGTAAATTTGAGGGATTTTTAAGGACCTGTATCCTTCTTAGAATATGGGAACCATCATAAGGAACCCGAGTGAAGATAAATATGACATGTTTCATAAGAAATGTATTGCATCAAGGAGTCCAACTAACTAAGTGAAGTCAATTTCTATATTACTACTAGTGCATCATATCAACAAGGAGTTCAATAAGATGCATCTACAGTGGAGTGAAGCCCAACCAGGAGTACTGCAATAATAGAAAAGATCTAAAATCTACCACTAAAATGAGAAACATAGTCCTGCCACTACAACAAATTTAGAGATGCCACAACTTGTGGTGAAACCACCTCTGGGGAGGATCATGTCTCAATGGGATTTTAAACCAAGTGGGCCAACACACAACTATGTGACTTGATGGCACCACTCCCACCCCATCATCATATCCCAAGAGAAAACATTTAATTCACATCTATTAAGCCTTTTGTGTATACTAAAACATTTTTACTAATTAAAGTTGTAATTTAAGTTATTAGTAAGTAACCTTTAAGTCGCTAAATATGGTTTTTTTGAATTGTAGCTAGGTAAGCTAAATTCAAATTTAAACTCATGAAAATGACTTAACAGTGACTTAAACTATGACTTTAAATGACATAAATTAGAATGTCACATTAAAGACACTCTAACACCCCCCTTTTAAGACATCATAACATCATCTCTTAATGTCACCATAGTGTGATGTAATGGGGAGGTTGAGACAAATTAATAAGGGTTGTTAGTGTTTCTTCAAAGGAATATTTAACTATATATTAAAATGTGACGTTAGGGTGACTTTAAATATAACTTAATTTGTGACTTGATTACAACTTAATACATGAATTTAATTTGACTTAATTTATGACTTTATATGGATTTTTACATTCATATTTACATCGACCTAGTGTACGACTTAAAAAGTGACATTGTATGTGATTTAAAATCATAATTTAATTTTGACACTATATCAAACTTAAAATGGGACACTGTCTATGACTTAAATTGTGAAATTACATTCAACTTAAATTACAACACTAGTTAGGACTTTGATTTCAAAATTACCTGCTACTTAAATGGAAACACAATGTCTAGATTATATGGAAACAATATTTATGAATTAAATGGAGACACTACATCTAACTTAAATTGTGACACTAATCATGAATTAAATTGTGATTTTATTTTTATAAAAATGTGAATTTGTTTCATCATTATTTATGACTATATTTTTGTTCTTTCTTTTTAGTTGTAAAATATTATATTAATGTCAATTTTAATGATATACATGAAAAATGATAATTATGTTGAAGTATAAAATTGTATTAGAGCATAATTACAAATATAAAAGACCTCGAATATAAATGGAAAAAACTTTGAAGAATTAATGATAAATTAAATATAATAATCAAACCACTTAATAATTACTCAAAAGACATAATAATATTATATTAAAAAAAATAGTTTTATTCATGATTAAACCATAAAATATTATGGTTAATATCTACAATATAAATTCATAATATTCAATGTTGACTTTGAACATTAGGGTCCTCATATTTAGTTTCCCCCCATATATCATCTAGACCATGCTCATGAATAACACCACCCTCAACTATAGAAACATGAAAACCTTGAGAACCTTGTCCAACCTCCAAATCCCCACTAGCTCCACTTTATGAAATAATTAGTAAATGAAAACCCAAGTATTGATGTGGCTTCCATTCATTATTCAATTTGTTTCATCACTTACTCCTAGGGGTGATCTTGTGTGTCCCAAACATCAAAGAAAAATAAACCACTGTTGACATCAAGTAATAATTGATAAAATGTATTAATAATTTTAAAATATATTTTACAATGAATTTATATTTAATACATGTAATTCTTGGAGTCTATTTTTGTCCATTTCCTTCTAGAGAGAAACATTTAGTTATGTACATATATGATCCTTATCCCAAGAGACAATATGATTCTCATAGTCCTCCTCGTATTGGAAAATGTAAATATATTATTAATTTATGTTGTAATTTAAAAAAAAACTTGAACACTTATTGTTAAAATATAATTTAAACTATGATACTTACAAATTAAACACATGATCTAGACAATCTTATAAGACCAATGGGATTCGTGACCTTTTTTCCTTATTCCAATATGGAATTCGTAGTTATTTCCTAACTTGGTAGTACTGAATCCTGACTATCCCAATAGTCAATCAATCAAAACCATGAATCGGGTTTGTACCTAGAAGTTATAGAAATAATTGATAAGTACACTTGATTAGCACAACATTTTAAAAAAGAGTAAAATTAATTATGAAATTAACCATATATTTATAAAAATAAAGTAAATATGACTTAGAAATAAAAATTTACCTCATGGTTGTTTTCCACTCATCATGGTCATAATGCATCTTCATATTTATTATTAAATTATCTCTTTCTCATTGCAAGATTTTTATAACATAGATTTGAACCATGTATGTGTTACAAAATATCTGTTAAAAAACATACTGTAAAATTAATTATTTTTTAAATAATTATAATCAAGAAATAAAATTACCCTAATCTAAGAATGGACCATACATTTCCTGAATTTCTTTCAACAATCAATTTTTATGACTTTTTGGGATATTAAAGTAGACAGCATCATAATAATCTTTGGCTACCTTCTTAACTAGGTTGCTATTTGTTTTTTTGTAATGTCTACATCATAACAATATTTTATCATTCAATTTTTTTTAAGATAAGATAAAACAAATTGGTTTTAAACGGGGACAAAAAACCCCATACTTAGAGGAGCAAGTTTTCATTAAAAAAAAACTAAAACAAGGCCATAAAGGCAGAATCAGAAGAACTTGAAAACATGACCCCACACAGATGGGCCAAACTACAAGAGTTTGTAAAATTATCAGATTTTGTTTTTACCCCAAAGGGGAAGAGACAAAAAACCAAACCAACAAGAAAAGGGAAACAAAAGGAATGCAATTAGTCCATAGTGGCCCTGCTACAATATCTAGTTCTTGGGCCTCCATCCCTCCTACCAACCACCTTTATAATGACCCTTTTTTAGTTGGTTACTATCCAAATTCTCCGTATGGGTCTTCACCTACTCTTCCCTCTGATCCTTGCTTTTATTGTATTCAACAAACACACCTGAGATGTAGTCATTTTTACACCCATCAAAGAACAAGGAAACCCCATACACGCCAGTCTATCACCCAATGGGCATTAGGTGCTCACCTGAGGCACGCGCGGGTGCCAAGTCTCTCCTTTATGTGAGTTTAGTGGGAAACATCATATATGATTCGATTTTAAGATATTTGAGAGGAAATAAGATATACATGCACCATAGAGCTCAGAACAGCTTCTAGATCCTTGCAGTCATTCCAGACAGAAAAGTGCTTAACAAATTATAGAACTTACACCAAAATAGAAAGGAAGTTGTACAAGCATTCATACTTAATTCATAAACATAAATGAAAAATATCTATGAAGAAGGATGTATGCATCAGAACCATTAATGTTCATATTCACATAAAGTGGTAACCTCATTACATTCATTAGACCCATTATAGAATGTCACAGAATGGCAGACTGTAGTCATGCATTATTATTGGATTCATATAGCTAGGATCTCAAAAGAAAATTTATAACCCCAAAACCCTCTATACATCATTTCCTATGCTTATTTACCCAAGATAACAGAGTCCTTGTAGTATTTCTACAGATCTCTGCCCTCTATCCACTCTTTTTTTCTCTTTTTATTTACTTCTATAGGCGCTTGTATATATAGCCTTCCTGATCTATCACCAAGTGTCTAAATGTGGTCCTCCATGGGTGCATGCTCCTCCAGGCCTGAGCTCACCACTCCTTGCCATGATGTCCTTCTAGAAGCTTCTATCATAGAGTATATTCCTTCTAGGCCACCCTGTCGCGAGCCTGGCACCTTATCCACATTTTTCTTGCATCTTTCCCGATAGGCCAAAAATGGCTAAGTCACAAATTTTGATCTGCGGGCATGCATCTCGGGTTCTACTAAAACCCTACTTGAACCCTTCCATGCGTGGCTTATCTTGCACACTTTTTTCAACCTCGTGTGCCTATGTGCCCTTTTTGGATTTAGTTGATATTTCAGGGGCCCAACATCACCCCACACTTTACCTATTTTCCACCCTCGAAAACTTCCTTAATAAATAAAGAATACGCAAAGACTTAACGTCTTAGAAAAAAAATAAAGGGGACAAAGAATGGAAAAAAAGGAAGAATGTGGAATGATGCTACTTAAAGCAATAAGAGATGAAATTTCTTCTATAAGTTGGCCTCCAGATTGTTCCAGGCATCGACCTCATTCTATGCTCTCTTGAGAATATCACCTACTAAGGCGCTCACCCAATCAAAACCTAGGCCATCCCCTTGTGTGCTCATGGTGTCAATAATTTTCTCTAAATCCTTGCCTATATCCTCCAATGCATCCATCCTTCATGTAATCTACGGGTATAGTTCCTTCAGCTAGTTTTTAACTGATCCTCATAATACCTCAATAGATTATGATTTATTTTCTACCTTGACAAGGATATTTTCTCACTCTGCTTGGTTCCCCTTGTTCTTCTCCTAGAACTCTTTAAATTATGCTTCATCATTGGTGACCAGCATGCTTGTCACTTTGTCTCTATCTGTGCAGTTTTAATATGTGGCCTCAACAATCTGGGAAGAAATCTTTACATCACCAAGAACCTTACTGTATTCAGCTATGAGCACAATGACTTTCAATTTATCCTCCTTTTCTATATGTGTGGCCACTTCTTCTGCAGATTCCAAGGCTAGTGGTTTCCTCTCCATGGTGAGGATTCTTGTTAAGTCCTCAAGGAATTCCAGGGCAGATCCATACCTCTGCGCGGGAGGCACTAGGTCCAGATGCTTCAACACTATTGCATCTGTAATGGACTCCACTTTTTTGTATACTTCATGCACTCTACCCTTCTCATCTTTTAATGCACGTTGTAACTAGGAACTGATTAAATCTTCTTGTTTTAAGCCCTTAGTTTTCTCAGCCAACTGCTCTTTCTTCTTTTCTATCCTTTCCTCTAGAAATATTACTCTGTCATTTCTTCCGTAGAGCCTAGCCTTAGTATCAACCGTGACCTTGTTTAGTGCATTACATAATTGCTCATTTGAGAGCTATTGGGAATTTACTAAGGGGTTGGTTCCATTAAAATTCGGTATTGGTATGATTTCCCCTTGGTATATTTCAAACTTTTTCTCGTCAATATGGGACTCAAACACCCAAGAGAGCATCTTCCTTGTCCTGGGGTATGCGTCGTCTTCGTCAAATGACTCCATAGCTAGAAGTTCTTCCATGGGTACAATGCTCTGGAAGCACGTGCATAGCACCTTCCTTTGGTCATCAACATAGCCCATGACCTGTCCTCATTCTGTATCAAGGATCTTCCTTACAAAGAGAGTGCCTTTGGGGAAACTTACCATTAGATTGGGACCTCCTCCCATACTTTCCTCTTTACCATCTTCCATCAATATGTTTGTGCTGCACTCTAATTGTTGTTCTACTAAGGCCTTAATTATTTTCGTTGCTTCTCTTTCTGCCACCTTCTTTAATTTCTCTTACGTAAGGCTTAGAGATTTCAGCTTCTACACACCAACCTCCTCACTTATTCCCATGTCCTAGGTGCCTTCCCCCTCTTGGCTACCCTTGCACTGCATGAAAAAGGAACTCATGTTCTTCTTCTCCGCCCTCTTCTTATGAATCATGCATGCTAAAGATAGGTGGCTCTTGATTTACCTTAGGCTCATCTTCCTCATCATCATCCATTTCACCTTGGTAGGTCCTCAAAATATTAGTATACTTAGAATCTAACTCCTCCGTCATCTTCTTCTTCTTCCTAACTATTGATTCCGGTGTAGGTGACTCTGTCTCTTCTTATTCTGATGAATCCTTTTCTAATGGCTTCTCTGGATCTGGACTATTCTCTTTGAATATGGAATTTTTCTTACACTAATACATACTTGTTTTGGTGCTTGTCCTAGGGGTACCTATTGCCTATGTATCCACTACACTTGGTACTTTCTTCTTTGGTTCTTTTCCCTCCTGTTTGGGCATAGGTCTCTTCCTTCCAATTGGGTCCTAAGGTATGGACGCCTCGTTCTCCAAATACATGCCCTTCTCAAAATTGGGTATTATGTGGAGGTATACTCATGCCGTGGACCCTCCTAAAATGGGAAAGGTCACGGGTTTCACCATTTGGACCTCATACAACATGTACTTTTCCATGTACGCGTGCCTGTTGGGGTAAACCAACCCTTTGCGCATTTCTTTGTGGTCCCAGTCCATATTATCAAGTTCTAGCTTCAACTTCTTAGACTCTTTGAACCTATTCACTCCCGCTTGGAAGTGTTGAGATGTGAAGAAAAAAGGGAGCTTGCACCATGGGCTCCATGTCTCATCTATCAGTTTAAATATGCCAATGCATAAATGTTGGTACATAGCAAACTTGACTTCTCCCTTGGTGGTCATTGGCAGTTGTTCAGGGATCCTCCATTCTTCCCCAAACACGCTCCTTAGGCACGTATACCACTTCTCCAAGTGTGCCTTGTGCATGGTTGTCATACTATTACAAGTGTACTTCTCAAACCTCTTCATGGGAGAAGGGTCTTCAGCAGGGTACTCCCACACAAATTTATCTGCTGCATCTGACACTCCAATCTCTGAGAACACAATGGTTAATAGGACATTACCAAGAGGAATTTATCACCTTCCTGTGTAATATTGACAATCTTATCCACAATGTATGCAAACAAATTGTAGATGGTTCCCTCCAAAATCCTCCTGCAAACATTCAGCCAGGACTTGTTTACCTGGGTCCATCTCTCTTGACCATTTAGCTTTGTCACAAGGTGCGCGTCCATCTTCATCACTGGGTCCTTGATGTCCATGATATCAAAGTACCTCGACCCATTTTTGTACACATAAGTAGTGACAATTTCCTTAATTTCCTCCTTGTCGTATAGGTCGTCCTCCAAACTTTCTCGTCAACAGATGAGGTAACTTAAAGAGTTGTAATAATCATGACTTCTCAAACTTCACTTCTACCTCATTGTTATATATGGGAAAACTGTCTAGTGTCCCTTTATTCATTAGGCACACTAACTCCAGTGCCATTTCCATCTTGATCGTGCTTGAGTGATGATTATAATCATTTACTGACATTTTTCTTAAATGGGACTCCCATTCTCACCCAAGCAATACTTTGTCTGGGTACTACATTTCTGCATACCACTCTTCATTTTTACTCATGACAGTTTCATGTTGCTTAGTCTTACCTTTTCCCTTTCCCTTCTTAGGTATACCAATTGGTATCTTGGGTGCCATTGTTTATGTTAACACTTTAAGATATTTCACTTTCTTTATTTTACTACCCCTTTCCAAGTTTATATCTAAAAATGGTGAAGAAACTCTTTTTTAACCCATGCCCTAGATACCAAACCCTAACTAGAATCTCTTTTCAAAAGACGACACTTCTCCATAACTCTTCTCATGCCCGTGAACCACTTCCTTTGTATTTTGTAAATCCAAACTGGTCACTCATGCTCAAATTCTTACAATTTTTCTTCACACAGATCAACTCTAGAAACCTTAGTTCACAAATTCTCTTCTCTTCATATTCACAAAGTGAACAATGAAATGTATGAACCTCTATTTATAGTTTTTCCCATTTTTAATAATTAAATGCCACTTCACCTACCACCATACTTTTAATTTTTAATGCATCTTTTTCAAACAAATCCAAAATTTTGCACCATAACTCATGTGCCCAACCTTGCGTGGACAATCTTCCAACCTTCTGGTGTGCATTCAATCCATCTTGATAGGAGACTCTTGCACGTGTGTCACCGGCACTGAAGGCACTTCTTCTGTCATGATTTTTTCTTTCACCTACCTCGTGTTTTTTTTCACTTCTTCCTCCTTTATATGTGGGATTTGAGAATAGCCTTATCTTGACACCAACCATCCTTTTCCACCTTTTGTTTCATGCACCTCTTTCAACAGGGCCATTCAATTGGGATTTCCAACACAATCCTCCTTGGCTCTTTACCCACACTTTCCTTCATATTACTCCACCCCACATTAAAATGATGCATGGTCCTCTATGCATTCAAAAACCTAAAACAGTAACAAGGTTACTGATGCCCAAGGCACAAAACAAAACAACAACGTGAAAGCGAAACACAAGAAAGGAAATGCATAAAGGAAATTCTAAAATATCTGGAAAAACTGCCTTATTTAGAAACACCAAGAAGCCTTATTTAAAGTAGGGCTTTAGCCTACTCCCATTGAAGTGTTCAGGTAATTTTGTTCCATCCACCACTTATAACTGGCATGTGCCTAAATGAAGGATGTACGAGATTATTTAAGGACCTAACCAATGGTCCTTTAATTTCCCAGGGTGGCGCAAAAACTTTGAATCATATAGCAAAACCATCTGCCCAACCTCAAATTCTTGTTCTTAATGTGGCAATCATGCCATGCCTTATGTTTTGCTTTTTCAGTTGTATAGCTCCACCTAGCTAGTGATCATCTTTCATCCAGCTTCATCAATTCATCAATTATCTCTTCCAGCGCTTGTTAATCATCTAACCCTCCCGTGCACGCTATACACAATGAAGGTAACATAAACTCAACTGGTAAGATAGCCTCCATGCCAAAAACCAACTAAAATGGTGTGGCCTTATTAGACCTTTTGTAGGTTGTTCTGTATGCCCGAATAACGACTGATACTTTATCATCCCAATCCTTCCTACCAACATCATAGATCTTAATCAACATGTGACTAAGTATTTTGCTAAACACCTCAGTAGTTCCATTTTCTTTAGGGTGATAGGGAGTATTCTTGTGATGTGCCACCATGAAATCTGATAACAGAATCCTAACTGTTTCATTTAGAAATTGCATACCTCTATCACTTGTAAAGGTCAATGGGCATATATACCTATGGATTACGTTCTCCCATAAAAATATAGTAGTTGTAGCTACGGTAAAATCCTTATTGGGTGCTACCTCTACCCACCTCATCAAATAATAAGTGCATGTAATGATATACCTGTTGGTTGGATATTTTGTCACACCAAAATATGAGGTTCAACCACAGTACATGGGATTAAATCTCTCCTCAAAGACAGGTGAGGCTACCTATTTATTACTAATCTAAAACACAATAGAAATAATATGTATAGTATTCACACTAACCTAACCATTGGGGTTGGGATAAAATCCCAAAATCCATTTCTCTTTTGAAATGAAATGAATCAGAAAGGAAATTACTATTATGGAAGAAACATAATGGAAAGGAAATGAGAGGATCGTATTTTATTTCAAGTAAACACAGAGCATGAAATAATCATACGAGTTTCAGATAACAAATGTAATGTTTGAAATGATTAGAACAATCAAGATGCTAAACAAAGAATAGCTTAAGATTATGAACATAAGAACAACATCTTAAGAAAGATACATATCACAACACAAAGTTTGCAAAATAACATCAGTTTCTATTCCTCAAATGATTAAAATAAAACACAAAGTCTTTCTTCTTCACAATAAATCTCAATATTCCAAAAATCTCAACCCTTTGGAATGCATAAGCATCCCTTATTTATAATAAAAGGAGTTGAGATAAAAATAGGATAAATCCTAGAAAATAGTATTTTTAATGAGAGTCCTATTTTTCTTTACTCTCACATAGGAGACCAAGTCAAAATTTTCTTCCTATATGACGAAACAAAAATGAAAAAGACATGTCGATTTTAGGATTGAAATGACATGCAACATTGTGCCTATTATGTTTCATCATCTTTGAATTCCTCCAAAAAAGTCTGTTTGTCCCGAAATTCTTGGAACTTTCAGATTATACCCTGCATCTCATTTTCATCAGGGGCATTAGAATGATCACTCATAACTTCACATGTTTCCTGACTATCACTATCATTTCTAGGAAGCTTTTTCAGTCTCTTATTGAGTTTCCTTAGGGTTTCCAAAGAATGTTCAATTTTCACAAACCTATAATTGATTTCCAGGCTGAATCCATAAGTTTGTTCATGCTAAATTGATTCTCAGATCTGCTTGTAAATATCATCAACAGTAAAAATACCTGAGCTTTCATTCAACACCTTAGCACAATTCTTGACTAGCTCTTCTTCTATGTCATTCGTGCCATCGAACAATTAATCTCTTAATTCCCTCAATTTTTTGCAGGCTTCATTGAGAATATTTATTTTGAATCTAATGGCTTTGATTAGTTGAAATTTTTTTTCCCCAAGTGGAATGATGCCTTCTTCGACCAAGATGCGGGATGGAACCTATTTCAGTGTTTGGAGAGCTTCAAAATTTAACTCTAGGTTCCCCATCTCTGCTCAAAATTCATCATCCATTTTCTTTCCATCCTTTGTTATATCCTCTAAGGATTCATAGACTTCCACGGTGTCCTCTATCCATTTGTCGACCATTCCCCCCTTCTCATTAATCCTCTCGATCATGGGTACCGATGAGAAATCAAACCTGAGAGGAGTAGAGGATGATGGTGTTGAATCAGGAGGCTTTGAGAGCTTGAGTAGAAATTTTGTCAGCTCATGTACTTTCTCTTTTAACTCATCTCTATTTGCCTTAGTTTCCTTTAGCTTCTAGCACAACACATTCATGGCATCTTGTGCATCATACTATGCTCCCATGGCTAAGGAAATTGGTGAAGAAATCTGAGGCAAGGAAGGCTGAATGGAGGGAGGAAAGGATTCTAAAATTAGAGCTTGAGAGATAAGAGGAATAATTACCTCTGATGAAATGTTAACCAAAAGAGGAATGGAAGGTTGAACAATCTCTTCTCCTGAAGGAGGATTTCCTTGTTCTGGTTGTGGAGGTGAATCAAGAACCTTGACTATTTGTGGGAGAGTGGCCACTAGTGTAGTTACTTGATCTTCTCCCTTTCTGACAAACTTAACCTTTATTTGCCTCTTGGAAGGGTTCTTATCATTTTTATTTTTTCCCTTAGAGGGTCCCACTTCCAAAGTATCTAGTTTTGAAAAAATCCCTTCTTTATAACTCATTCCCCAAGAAATGAGCCACACCTTAGTACAGGTAATAATTTGAGTAGGTCTTCCCATGATAAAAGTTTTCTTAGCAATGGACTAGTCAATGGCTAGAAATACATATTGGTCTTCATTTAACCCATCATACAAGGTGTCAAGGAAACTCTCATTGTCCTTAGTGCCTTCTGGGATGTTGGATAAATCCAGCATCTGGATTTCTTCAATTTTTAACCTACTATTGTCATTTCTTCAGATGACAACCTCATTCCGAAGATTAAACCAAATATCTTCTATGTTGGGAACATGTAGATATAAAGTCCCCATATGATTTAAGGACTCCGTGGAAATCAAATCCATCTATGTGCTTCTTCAAATTGTCCTGAAGTTTATGCAACACATTCTTAGCTTCAACCACTATTGAGCATGTGTACCTTCTGATGGAAATAGGGAAGGATACGACAGCCTTGTGTTTACTCGGATGGAATTCCTAGAATTCCAACAATTGTCTTACCAACTCCATTAGGAT
The DNA here is from genome assembly GCA_019776745.2 of Taxus chinensis. Classification (NCBI taxonomy): domain Eukaryota; kingdom Viridiplantae; phylum Streptophyta; class Pinopsida; order Cupressales; family Taxaceae; genus Taxus; species Taxus chinensis. The sequence goes on from CM034152.1 coordinate 468,694,191, forward strand.
CAGCTTATCACATGGGAATCGGGGCAATCGAAAAGGATCACCCAGGTACATGACCACCTGAAGGTATGTGAACTTCTTGAACTACAAGAAGATACAATCCCATTTTGATACTTTGGCTCATGCTTCATCAGAGACTCTTCTTTTCCTTAAATCAGGGTTCATCCTATAGATATTTTCTTAAAAAAAAGCATTGTTCACTCTTCTAAATTAATCCTTGGAACCCTTCATTATCAGTTGAGGGAAGTACCGATATATGTGTTCTGTTACCCTATCTCTTTTTGCATCCAACCATGGATAATTTCTCATGCCGGTTGCTGCATAGGTGACATATGACGAAAGATAGAATTTTCTAGTAGTCAAGATTGTCTTCATATGGGAATCAATCTCATCACTTATAACACTGCTCCAACCGATCCCTTGTTCGTTCTTATTCATAATGACCATGAATTGATACATCCATCCTTGGAAGTCTTTCGACTCAGGGAGTTTAAATACTTGACTCAACAGGGTGATGATGTCACTGATTTCAAGGATGAAATCACTTCTGGGGACAAACTTGGGAAACCTAGAGACAACTGGCTTGGCCTTGATCAAGGAATTTTTATTCACATACCTGATGTAGTCTTCTTGATCTTTGTCCTAGGATTTCTATGCTGACTTAAGATCTATATCGACATATTCCTGAAAGTTGGGTAATCTTAAGAGGTCATCAAAGTAACCCCCATCCAAATTCACTATGAATTCTCCTACTTGATTTTTCACTGAGTGAGAATCTGAGTCATAATTGGAAGCATAGGCCAAAATGAACTCGGGGAATTGAGTAGACATTGGGAATTCTACTGCAAGAGGGAGGCCATTGTTGGTTATTTACTTTATCCAGGGACTCTGAGAAGAATCCTTGGTTCTATTCCAAAATTCTTCCATGTCAATGTTACCAAGCTCCGTATCTCAGATGTCGTAATTACAATATATGTAGGAGGGGTATTCCATTTTTCAGTACTTGTATTTCATCTTTCTTGACTTGTCTGACTTATCCTTAGATGATCCAAGATCAGACATGAGAATTCCTAAAGAAAGAATGCCTAGACAACTCATGTTTGAACAATCAAACTTGGAAGCTTGCTGAGCAACCCCACAGACCCGCCACGCTATCTAGACTTTAGAACTTGTAAAGCACTTGATGAAACCAAACACACTAGAAGGTATGTTAGAAATAATGTCTTGTTGGACACTTCACAAAACCTGACAGACTACAGAGAGTGTCAGAACTTAGTAGATGTTAGACACCTTGTAAAACTTGATATACTGGCAGAAGTCTGAAGATGTTCATCACTTCACAGGACCTAACACAAAGCAGGATCGGAGGATGTCGAACACTTGGAGAAACCTGATACACTACAAAGTGTATTTTGGAAGTTGATAGATGTCTGACACTTGGAACAACCCGATAGAAGGGTAGAAATTGGAGATTGTTAAGCACTTGATGAAGCCTGACAAATGGTGGAAGAAAGAAGATGTTGAACACCCTGCAAAACCTGAAAATAATGGAATCGGGTTTTTGAGGTGTCAGGACATGAAAAATTCCTACCATTTCACCAGTTAGGAATCTTAGATTTTTTCAGTAATTAACAGGGTATATTCTATGGGATAAAATAAAGAAACACCCTAGGGGTGAATTCCAAAAAATAACTTTCATTAGAATACAACATAAAATTAAGAAAACAATCTAAAACCCTAAACTTAGAGGAAAATAGGAAAGGAAGGAGATCACCAAAAGAATATCTCAAATACAAATCCAAAAGACCTCAAATTAGTAAGAAAAGAAAAATACCTTCAATAATCTTGAAAAATAATCGAAAACGAAGCACAAAATTGATCAAGAAGCTCAATCAGGTTTGGAGGTCATAGGCACAAGTACGAAAAATCTAAGTAGTAAAAGTACAATAGGTAAAAATGAAGTGTAAAATAAAACTATTTATAAATTCCTTAAATTTATTACACTTCACCTGACACATGTGCCAACTACCTGACAACTCAGAGTTAATGCCATGTCATCATGCTTGGAGTGCCTGAAAACGTAACACAAAGGAGTAGCTATCAATTCAGGTTTCGGGTTTTGGGAAATAGGTGACATGAGGCTTGAAATGTTTTGATGTTCCAAGGTTTTGAAAACCTGACACAAATTAACATATCAGGTTTCGGGTTTTGGAAGTCAAACGACATGTAGCATGCTTTCTTACAAATCATGTTTCGATGTTCGTGAGTTCTGAAAACCTGAAAGATTGACTTGTTTTGGGTTTCAGGTTTCAGGAAACAATTTGCATGAAGTATGTAAAAAATATGTTTTCATGTTGTTGAAACCTGAAAAACTGAAAATCTCCTCAAAAGGGCATTTTAGGAGATTTTTTCAAAAAAAATCTATGGTTATCTTAATTTTAGCTAGAATCACTAAAATGAGATAATAGTTGTCTCCAGTTGGGGACTTTATTTGTGACATTAAAGGAAGATAATTTAGAATCTCTGGTTTTATCCATCAGGCTACGGAGTCTATAAAAATAAGAAAACCAAAAACAAACAAACAAAGAAAGAAAACAAAAAGCAAACACATGACCGAAAAAAAATTATGTACAATGTAAGAGAGTATCTTGCATTACTAATGGAACAACTTCAGATGTTGACCACTGAAAGGTAGAGGAGGAAACTCTCCATCAAGATACGACAGACATAATCTATTTTCACTGTTTAGCTGATGAATATTAAAAGGTCCTTTCCATAAAGAATCAAACTTTCCATGCATCCCTTTCTACTCCCTTCTCTTATCCTAGAGAAGTACTAGATCTCCAATTTAGAAGTCATGTTGCTTTGATTTCTTATCAAATATCTTCTTTATTTTTCTCTGATGATCTGCAATGTGATTGACCCACCTTGCTTTGTTCCTCTCCTAGCCTAACTAGGTACATAGCCCTCTTCTGAATATAATTTTGAAAAGTTTCATCTTCAATTGCTTTGGCCAGCCATAAGGTAGGCAACTCTACAGAGATAGGGATCTCAGCATCAATTCCATATAGCACTTGGAAGGGAGACATCCCAATAGCTCATTTTGGAGTAATCCAATCTTCCCATAACACATCATATAACGCTTTGTGCCATGTCCTCTGGTTCTCATCCACCAACTTTCTAATTATAGTAACTAGGTTCTTGTTACTTGATTCAGCCTGACCATTTCCTTGGGGGTAATAGTTAGATGAATGAGCCAACATGATCCCAAATCCATATCAAAAAATTTTCAACTCATGTGATGAGAAATTAGAAGTGTTGTCAGCCACAATCTTGTGAGGCACACCAAATCTGACAATTATATTTTCCTCGAGGAAATTACAAATAGCTTCAGAGGTTACCTACTTAATGGGTGCAGCTTCTACCCATTTGGTGAAATAGTCTGTGGCAGTGAGCATGTAGTTGTGTCCCACACTAGAGGCAAGATTTAATACTCCAATTAAATCAATTCCCCACTGACGAAAAGGTTCTTCAATCACCACAGGCTTCAGGGGAAGAGCTGCTAACTTAGGGTAACCAACAAAATGTTGACAAGCTTCACATTTGGACACCCATTATGTTGAGTCTCGAAAGAGAGTAGGCCAATAGTACCTGGCCCGTAGGATCTTATAAGCTATCACAAAGGAGGAGAAATTTCCTCTGCATGTTATATTGTGGAAGGACTCTAGCAACCTCACCTAATGATACTTATTAGCATAGCACAGGAATACACCATCAATACCTTTCTTATATATTCCATTATCCCACAGAATGTATCTTACAGATCTTAACTTAATTTTCCTCTTCTCCTTTTGGATTAAATGCGGGGGGTATTTGACATGAGTCAAAAAGAAAGCAATATCTGTGTACCATTTGTCGGTTGTGCTCACAGAAAGCACCATGGGCAATTTTGAAGAGGTATCCTCAGTTTTTTTGCATTCTATCTCAGTATTATTTTTTGAAATCAATTAGCACAGGCCCCTTGCTCATACCAACTTGGTAGGTCTGATTTCCAAGTCATACTATTGTACTTTAGCTATCTAATTACCCCATTGACTACCCAACTCTTGTTGAGTCAAGATGGATTTAACTGCAGTATCAGGAACGAGAACGAGGGTATGAGAACTCAACACATAATACCTGAAATGTTTCAATACTCTCACCACCGCATAAGCATGCTTTTCAATTTGTGACATTCTCAATTCACATTCTTTCAATGGGGATCTCATGAAAGCAATGGGAGATTCAATTTCTTCTTCATTTTCCTACGTCAGGATGGTTGATACTGTATGAGCGGAAGCATAGCTATACATGATGAAATATTTCTTGAAGTTTGGACATACTAGAGCAGGGGCATGTGTAATTAACTTTTTGAATTCTTTGAAAGCAAGCTTCCTTTCAATGCTCCATAAAAATGGAGTTTTCCCTTTCATCATCCCAAGGATATCCTTGGTTTTATCAGTAAAATCATGTACAATTCTTCTTAGGAAATCAACCTTCTTGAAAAAGGAGTGCACCCTAGTTTTTCTTGTGGGTAGGGTAAGGCTTTGAATGGCCTTCACCCTCTCTGGGTCAATCTTGGTTCCTTCTCTAGTCACGATATGACCCAAAAACTTTCCTTCTGTCACTCCAAACATGGAATTTTTAGGATTTAATGAAATCCCATGATGCCTACACCTTAAGAGTACCTGTTCCAAGTGATCATAATGATCACTTTGTTTTTTAGAGAAGACCGTCAAGTCATCCAAATACACAACTATGACCTTACCCATTAAATCTCTGAAAGCTAAGTCCATATCCCTTTGAAACATGGCTCTGGCATTAATCAAACCAAAAGGCATTCTCCTGTAAGAAAAGGTTCCCCATGGAATGGTGAAAGCTATTTTATGTTGTTCTTCAACAGCTACCTCAACCTGATTATACCTTGAAAATCCATCAAGCATGGATAACATTTCTACTCTAGTGAAAATCTGTAATACCTAGTCCATGATGGGCAATAAATAATTTTCCTTTAATGAAGACTGGTTGAGATTTTGGAATTCAACACAAATCTAGATTTCACCATTCCTCTTTCTCACAGGGACAATGTTCACAACCCAGGTGGAATGATGGATCAAAAAGATAATCCCTGCATCTAACATTTTCTAAATTTCTGCAAGAATAGTCCCTGAGATCTTTAGGTTGTAATGTCTCTACTTCTGCTTATAGGGTTTAACTTCAAGCTTTGAAGTAATTCTATGTTGCACATCCTTGGGCTTGAAAGACTTTAGATCTGTATATGACCACACTAGGATGTCCATATATCTCTTCAAGAGTGAGGAGAATCTTTCTTTTTCCTCTGGAGAACAACATTTACTGAAGTTTACCATCCATGGTTGATCAATGGAGCCCAGGTTAATTTGATCTACCTTTGACGAGGAATCACCTTCAGCTTTCCTTTTACCTAGAATGAACCATTATGCTTGTCAAATAGACCTTCCAGAGAAACTAATCATTTCATAATCTTATTGCCTTTAAGATGGATGAATTCACCATCAATTTCTTGATATGAATTCGAGATGGACTCATAGAAAGATGATTCTAATCCTTCAAAATAAAGCTCACTAAAATTATCAGCTTTCTCCAGAAAAGACAATACCTGTTGGTCATCATTAAACACCTGCCAATGAGCTGAGTTATTTGGAACACTTGGATGATAAAAAATCTCAATGGTATATGTGTCCTGTTTGAACCATGGGTAAGGAAGAAGAAGAGATGTAGAAATAACTAAGGAATCAGCTTTATCATTATAATCTCTTAAGACTGCTTTAATGGAAAAAGCATCGAAGCATTCTATGTTGTCCCAAACCTTGTTTCTGTAATGTTTTAGATGGTCATTTTTTACCTGATAAATTCCCTTTACTCAATTTACAATCAACTCAGCATCTCCCTGTACTTTGAGATTTCATATTCCTTTTTATCTTACCATTTCTAATCCTAATAACAAGGCTTCATATTCAGCTGTGTTATTAGTATTATCAAACTGCAACTTGAAAGAAAAGGGAAATATCTCGAAATCCAGAGATATAGGAACTACGCCGGCACATGAACCAGAAGTTGAATAGATCCCGTCGAACTCAAGGGTCAAAACAGTGTTAGGATCTTCTTCTTTCACTTCTACAGAGGGCACCTCAAATGTCAGGAAATAATTACCCAAGTTTGCATCTTCAAAGAGAATTTGAGCCTTAGGGTCATCTGATTTAGTAACCAGGTAATTTTCTTGTGCTTTGGGGTGAAGAACATGAGGAAATCCATTTACTAGAATTTTAGGCTTGGTCCAGTCCATATTGATCTCTCCTCTGAAATCTTTACAAAAACCTCTTCTTAAGAGAATACCATAAGCAGCTGGGATATCAACAACTAGAATGGTCATTTTTACTCTCTTCTCCGGGAAGGCGACAAATGCAAATTATGCATCTTTGATTTGACCAATCAAGGGAACTTGCTTGGTTTCCATGGAGTAACATTGTCCATATGATTTAGTCAAAGTGATTCCAAGGGCATGAGCTACTTTTGTGGGCATCAGGTTATCGGAAGCTCCTGAGTCAATTATGTAATTGCTGAGTTTGAACCCGTTTATGAGTAAGGAAAAATAAAATGATTCGATCTTTCCTGAAGAAGACACAGAGGTCAAGGTTGAGGTGAAGGTTGAGTAGGAATTGAAAAAATTCCTTTTGAAGATGAAGGGACAATAGCCTTACTTCTAATGAATTTGGCAAGATTTTCAAATTTCTCAGGATTTGACTGAAGATATTCTGCTTCTGAAATTTGGATCTTAGTTCTTTTTGCATGGTCAATAATGTCAAAAATAGTATATGAAGGAATAATGGTAGGCTTAGTTCTGGTTATATTGGTGTTGAGCTGAGGTAATGGTCTTGGGAGAAGGAGAAGGAGAATAAGAAGAAGTTGTTACCTTTTTAGTTGTGTCCTTTTCAGTTTGTACTGAGATAGGAGAGCCTCTCTTACCCATGACCATGGGAGATTCTTTATTCTTCTCCTTAGAGCCTTTAACTAGTTTTCTAGGATTCTGAGCTTGGGATCGATTGAAGACCGCAAATGACTGGCCATCATGTTCACATCCGTCTTCATACTCCAAATACCCAATGTTGGAGTCACCATTTGAATCATCATAGGACTCATCATCATATCCCGAAGCTTCAAAAGCTGCATGAGAATCTAGTTCTTATGGTTCTTCATATTCTTTGACTATCTCTACTATAGCATTAATAGGAGGAGCTTCAATAGCCAGCCTTGGTTGATTAATAGTCAACCACGATCTATCTCTTGTGGGAGCACCATTGGTATTACTGAAATTCCATCTAGGAATATCCTGATATAGAACGTTTCTCACTTTTTGAGACATTTGATTTTTCAAAGCGATCAAGTCATTAGCCATCTTCTAAATCATTGGATCAGTAGTACTCTGAGAAGAACTCTAATTTTTAGGCTTGGATGATTCTTTTCTGATCTTTTTGGCCAAACTAAGATCATCTTCTATTTCAGTGGTTGTAGCTTGAACGGTGGCCAAATCAAGGATAAAAAATCTTCTCTAAAAGAAGCTCACATCAGGAGATTGAGAATTAATAAAGAAACACTTTTGATTTTCAAGAGTAGGAACAATGAGGTCTGGAATCTTGTAGATCAGGTTGTTGAATTTGGCTATAAAGTCCCACATGGGTTCGTAAGACTCCTTCATGTGTGTAAGCTGTGCTAATTAGGCATGAGAATATTCAGCTGGTTTGAACCTTACTTCAAATACAGATCTCATGGTAGCCTAGTTGGTAATGCATGCATTTGGGAGATTATAACACCATTCTACTACTACGCCATGTAATGTTTCGACGAAGAGTCGAACAGAGACATATTCATGAGAAACCCCAAGAACACTGCATGTAAGAAATAATGAGGCAATGTGTTCATCAGGATGCTATTTTCCATTACTTTTGAACTTAGGAATATTCTTCCGTGATCCATGAGGTAGGTCATGCAATGGTGGATTAATGGAAAGAGGACCAATAGTTACACCCCAAGGCACATGTTGTGCTACCATTCTTCTTGTTCTTGAGAAATCTAAGTCCAGGAATATGAATATCTGACAAGAATAATACATGAAAAGTTGTAGAAACTTCTTTTTCTTGAGAAATTTGAGTCCTTCCGATGGGCGAAAAAATTCTTTCCTAGCTAGATGCAACACTATTGGGTGAAAGCCTAAAATTATGTTGTTGAAGTAGACCAAAGAATGGATTAGTTTCACCCCTAGCTCGGCTTAACCGAGTGAAGATCTTCCTAGCCATCTTGAACTGGAAAATGGATCTTCTTAAAAATAAGGAAAATACGAAGTCGCTAGACACTAAAAGGATAAACTTAATCTTATCAATCCATATTCCCTAGTGGAGTCACCAAAAATTTTTAGTTGGATATTTTGTCACACCAAAATATGAGGTTCAACTACAGTACATGGGATTAAATCCCTCCTCAAAGACAGGTGAGGCTGCCTGTTTATTACTAATCCAAAACACATCAGAAATAATATGTACAATATTCACACTAACCTAGCCATTGGGGTTGGGATAGAATCCCAAAATCCATATCCATAATAGGTGAATATATTTCTCTTTCAAAATGAAATGAATCGGAAAGGAAATTACTATTATGGAAGAAACATAATGGAAAGAAAATGAGAGGAATGTATTTTCTTTCAAGTAAACATAGAGCTCACAATAATCATATGAGCTTCAGATAACAAATTTAATGTTGAAATGATTAGAACAATCAAGATGCTAAACAAAGAATAGCTTAAGATTATGAACATAAGAACAACATCTTAAGAAAGATACATCTCACAACACAAAGTTTGCAAAATAGCATCAGTTTCTATTCCTCAAATGATTAAAAGAAAACATAAAGTCTTTCTTCTTCACAATAAATCTCAATATTCCAAAAACCTAAACCCTTTGGAATGCACAAACATCCCTTATTTATAATAAAAAGAGTTGAGATAAAATAGGATAAATCCTAGAAAATAGTTTATTTAATGAGAGTCCTATTTTTCTTGACTCTCACACAGGAGACCAAGTAAAAATTTGCTTCCTATATGACGAAACAAAAATGAAAAAGACATGTCGATTTCAGGATTAAAATGACATGCAACATTGTGCCTATTTTGTTTCATCATCTTTGTCTTCCTCGAACAAAGCCTTCTTGTCCCACAATTCTTGGAACTTTCAGATTATACCAAACATCTCATTTTCATCAGGTGCAGTGGAATGATCACTCAGAACTTCACATGTTTCCTGAGTATTGCTAGGATTGTCAAGAAGAATTTTCAATCTCTTGTTGAGTTTCCTTAGGGTTTCCAAAGAATGTTCAATTTTCACAAACCTGTCAATGATTTCAAGGCCGAATCCATAAGTTGGTTCATGTTGAATTGATTCTTGGATCTTCTTGTAAAGATCATCAACAGGCAGAATACCCGAGCTTTCACTCAACACCTTAGCATAGATCTTGACTAGCTCTTCTTCTATGTCATTCATGCCATTGAATAATTGATCTCTTGATTCCCTTAATTTGCTGCAGGCTTCATTGAGAATCTTTATTCTGAATCTAATGGCTTTGGTTAGTTGAAAATGTTTTTCCCTATGTGGAATGTTGCCTTCTTCGACCAAGATGTGGACTGGAACCTGTTTCAGCATTTAGAGAGCTTCAAAATTTAACTCTAGGGTCCCCATCTCTACTTAAAAATTCATCATCCATTTTCTCTCCATCCTTCTTTATATCCTCTAAGGATTTGTAGACTTCCATGGTGTCCTTGATGACTTATTTTCCTTGCAGGAGAAGCCTTTGGATCCATTTGTCGACCATTCTCCCCTTTTCATTAATCCTCTCGATCATGGGTACCGATGAGAAATCAAACCTGATAGGAGTATAGGATGATGGTGTTGACTTAGGAGGCTTTGAGAGCTTGAGTAGCACTTCTGTTAGCTACTGTACTTTCTCTTTTAACTCATCTCTGTTTGCCTTAGTTTCCTTTAACTTCTGGCACAACACATTCAAGGCATCTTGTGCATCCTGTTGTGCTCCCTTCGTAATTACTTTCCCTAGAGCCACCCTTTTGATTTGATAATCTGTGACCATTATATCATCCTTAGTTTTATCAGGTGTGGGTGTAGCAATTTCTACAAATTTATGCCCTGAGGCATCCACTGAAATCCTTGATACTATTTTGGGTTTCTTTGCCGACTTGGTAGGAATGACCTTGAGGGAACCGAAATCAAAGGTTGGTAATGGAACTACCACCTTTCTCTTCCTTTGAGTCTGATCTACTAACCATTGAGGCGTATTGGAAGAATTTTCTCCCATTTTAGATGTTACAGTCACATCTTCAGGTGGAGGAAGGTTATCTTGTGGAGTGGTGACCACTGCAAGTGTAATGTTCATGGTAATGGATTCAGGGAATGAAGGTGCAGAAGGAGGAGGCATGTCCATGGTTAACTGGGGTCTAGTGGGGAGAGGTGAGAGGCTAGAAAAATATACTAGCCATGGCCGAGGAACTTGGTGAAGAAATTTGAGGCAAGGAAGGCTGAATGGGAGGAGGCAACGATTCCAAAATTAGAGCTTGAGAGATAAGAGGAAGACTTACATTTGATGAATTGTCAACCAAAAGAGGAATGGAAGGTTGAACAATCTCTTCTCCTGAAGGAGGATTTCCTTATTCTGGTTGTGGAGGTGAATTAGGAACCTCACCTTTTTGTGGGAGAGTGCACACTGGTGTAGTTACTTGATCTTCTCCCTTTTTGACAAACTTAACCTTTATTGGCCTCTTGGAAGGGTTTTTATCCTTTTCCTTTTTTCCCTTAGAGGGTACCACTTCCAAAGTATCTAGTTTTGAAAAAAATCCCTTCTTTATAACTCAATCCCCAAGAAATGAGCCACACCTTAGTACGGGGAAGAATTTGAGTAACTCTTCCCATGATAGAATCTTTCTCAACAATGGACCAATCAATGGCCAGAAATACATATTGTTCTTCATTTAACCCATCAAACAAGGAATCAAGGAAACTCTCATTGTCCTTAGTGCGTTCTTGGATGTCAGATAAATCCAACATCTGGATTTCTTCAATTAGCAACCTGTTATTGTCCTTTCTTTGGATGGAAACCTCATCCCGAAGATCAACCCAAATATCTTCTATGTGGGGAAAATGTAGATATAAAGTCCCATACGATTTAAGGACTCCTTGGAAATCAAATCCATCTTTGTGCTTCATGCACTTCTTCAACTTGTCATGAAGCTCGTGCACCACATTATTATCATTAACCACTTTCGATCATGTGTACCTTCCAATGGAAATAGGGAAGGATATGACAACCTTGTGTTTACTTTGTTGGGATTTGTGGAAATCCAACAATTTTCTTACCAACTCCATTAGGATCAACTTATCACCAAGGAATCGGGGAAATCAGAAAGGATCACCTAGGTACATGACCACCCGAAGGTATGTGAACTTCTTGAACTGCAAGAAGATATAACCCCATTTCGATACTTCGGCCCATGCTTCGTTAGAAACTCTTCTTTTCCTTAGATCAGGGTTCATCCTGTAGATATTTTCATAAAAGAAAGCATCGTTCACTCTTCTGAATTGATCATCAGAACCCTTCATTGTCAGCTGAGGAAAGTACCGATATATGTGTTCTATTACCCTATCTCCTTTTACATCCAACCCTGGATAATTTCTCATGCTGGATGCTGCAAAGGTGACATATGACAACATATAGAATATTCCAGTAGTCAAGACTGTCTTCATCTCGGAATCAGTCTCATCAATTATAAGACTGCTCTAATCGATCCCTTTTTCATTATTCTTCATAATGAACATGAATTGATACATCCATCCTTGGAAGTCTCTTGACTCAGGGAGTCCAAATAATCGACTCAGCAAGGTGATGATGTCTCTGATTTCAAGGATGAAATCACTCCTGGGGACAAACTTGGGAAACCTAGAGACAATTGGCTTGACCTTGATCAAGAAATTTTTATTCACATGCCTGATGCAGTCTTCTTGATCTTTGTCCCAGGATTTTTGTGCTAACTTAAGATCTACATCAACAAATTCCTGAAAGTTGGGTAATCTTAAGAGGTCATCAAAGTAACCCCCATCCAACTTCACTATGAATTCTCCTGCTTGATTTTTCACTGAGTGAGAATCTGAGTCATAATTGGAAGCATAGGCCAAAATGAACTCGGGAAATTGAGTAGACATTGGGAATCCTGCTACAAGAGGGAGGCCACTATTTGTTATTGACTTCATCTAGGGACTCTGAGAATAATCCTTGGTTCTGCTCCAAAAGTCTTCCATGTCAATGTTACCAAGCTCTATATCTTAGATGTCGTAATTGCAATCTATGTAGGAGAGGGATTCCATTTTTTGGTACTTGTATTTCATCTTTCTTGACCTATTTTACTTATCCTTAGATGATCTAGGATCTGGCATGAGAAGTCCTGAAGAAAGAATGCCTAACCAACTCCTGTTTGAACAATCAGACTTGGAAGCTTGTTGAGAAACCCCACAGACCCACCACACTATCCAGACTTTAGAACTTGCATAGCACCTTATTAAACCCAACACACTAGAAGGTATGTCAGAAAAAAGGTCTTGTTGGAAACTTCACAAAACCCAACAGACTACAGAGAGTGTTGGAATTTAGTAGATGTCAAACAACTTGTAAAACCCGATATACTGGCAGAAGTCGGAAGAATTTGATCACTTCGCAAGACCCGACACAAAGCAGAGATCAGAGGATGTTGAACACTCAAAGAAACCCGATACACTACAAAGTTTATGTCAGAAGTTGATAGATGTCAGGCACTTGGAACAACCCGATAGAACAGAAGAACTTAGAGATTTTTAAGCACTCGATGAAGCCTGACAAATGGTGGAAGAAAGAAGATGTTGAACACCCTGCAAAACCTGAAAATAAAGGAATTGGGTTTTTGAGGAATCAAGACATGTAAAATTGTTGCCATTTCACCAGTTAGGAATTTTATATTTTTTCAGTAATTAACAAGGTATATTCTATGGGATAAAATAAATATATACCCTAGGGGTGAATTCCAAACAAGAACTTTCATTAGAATACAACATAAAATGAAGAAAACAATCTAAAACCCTAAACCTAGAGGAAAAATAGGAAAGGAAGGAGAAAACCAAAAGAATATCTGAAATACAAATCCAAAAGATCTCAAATTAGCAGGAAAAACAAAATACCTTCAATAATCTTGAAAAATAATCGAAAACGGAGCATGAAATTGATCAAGAAGCTCAATCAGGTTTGGAGGTCACAGGCATAAGTACGAAAAATCCACGCAGCAAAAGTACAATAGGTAAAAATGACATATAAAATCAAACGATTTATAAAGTCCTAAAATTTATTACACTTCACCTAACACGTGTGCTAACTACTAGACAACTCGACATTAATGTCATGTTGTCATGCTTGGAGTGCCCGAAAACCTGACATAAAGGATTAGCTATCAATTCAGGTTTTGGGTTTCAGGAAACAAGTGACATGAGACATGAGATGTTTGGATGTTCCAAGGTCCCGAAAACCTGACACAAAGGAACATATCGGGTTTCAGGTTTTGGAAGTCAAACGAAATGTAGCATGCTTTTTACAAATCATGTTCCAATGTTCGCGAGTTCTGAAAACCTAAAAACTGACTTGTTTTGGGTTTTGGGTTTCAGGAAACAATTTGCATGAAGCATGTAGAAAATATGTTTTCATGTTGTTGAAACCCAAAAACCTGAAAATCTCCTCAAAAGGGCATTTTAGGAGATTTTTCCAAAAAAATTCTATGGTTATCTTAATTTTAGCTGGAATCAATAAAATGAGATAACAATACCATGAATCAGTCCTTCACACTATTGGTGAGATTGGTCCCACAAAGTCAATATCCCATCTCTCAAACGGTTCCACACTTGGTATTGGTCACAAGGGAATTTCAATCCTCTTTCCAGGATTGCCAAGGAGCTGGAAATGGTCACATGCCTTGTAAAACTCTATGCAATCTTGATAAATGGTCTCCTACCAAATCCCTGCAAGTAGAATCTTCCACACGGTTACATTTCCCACATAGTATCCTCCTGCAATCCTACCATGTGCTTATTCTATTATATCAACATGCTCATGGTCTAGCATGCATCAGCACAGAATCTCATCACGACCCATTTTTTATATGTCTCCATTAATTAACATGTAGATCTTGACACGTATAGCTAACTTCTTTTTCTCAAAGGCCTTCATCCCTTCCGGCGCCACACCTTCCTTTAGAAATATTGTAATTTCCTCCAAATCCAAGGGTGTACGCCGCAACCTAAATAGTTTCACATCAAGCATATTCTCTTCAATTCACTATGCATCCTCCCCTGGATCAATTCTTGATAAATGATTAGGTCCACAGTTACTCTTTCTAGTCTTCACAACTACCGTCAACTCAAACTCTTGAAATAATAGCACCCACTGACATATGTGCCCTTGTAGGATGGGCTTATTCACCAAATATTTTAATTCCACGTGGTTAGTGAAAAATAAAAAATTAAGTTTCCAGCAGATACTATCTGAAATTGTGAAGATGTAGATCATTGAAAATTCTTCACGCTTAGTCATAGTGTATTTCTATTTTGTTGGTGTTAACTTCCTACTTGCAAAGCATAGGGGGTGATCAACAATTCCCTCACCAGGATGTGCAAGCACTACCCTAATGGTCATTCCAGAGGCATCCACATGAATATGGAAGGGCTTATCCCAAGAGGGGAAATGTAATATAGGCACGGTGACAAGCCTATCCTTCAATGTGTTGAATGCCTTTTGTTATTCCTCTCCCTAATGAAAGGAACTTTTATGTTTGAGAAACTCTTCTAAAGGTGCGACGATCTTAGAATACCCCTTGATGAACTTTCGAGAGTAGCCCACATGTCCAAGAAACCCACGCACTACACTTTGACTAGTTGGCTCCCCCAATCCCACAATCACTACAATATTGGTAGGATCCACTAGCAAGCCTTCTTTGCATATGATATATCCTAATAGGGTCCCAAATGGGGTAGAAAATACACACTTCTTGATGTTGAGGGATATCCTCAACTACTAACACCTTTCAAACATCAACCTTAGATTGTCATAATGGTCCTTGACCATTCCATACACAATCTAATCATCAAGGTAGACTTGGAGAAACTTGTGGATGAATTCCTGGAAGTCCTTCCCTACAATGCATGAGAATACAGCAGGCACATTCTTCAACCCAAAAGGCATGACCATATAGGAAAAAATTCTCCACTTGGTGGCAAAGGTTATCTTTCTTTGGTCTTCCTTTGCAATCCTCACCTGGTGATAGCTTGAGAACCCATCCATGAAAGAGTATACTTCGTGCCCTGCTAGTCCTTCCAAGATTTCTTTAGTGAATGGGGTTGGGAAGGGATCAATCAAACACACTAAATTTAGACCCCTATAATCAACAAAAATCCTTATCCTTCTATACTTTTAGATGCTAATCACCATTGGACGTATCCACTCTGACTCCTCCACAGCCTCTATGATTCCTAATGTTATCATCTTTTATATTTCCTCCTTGAACTTCATGCACAGGTTAGGATTCATTCGGTATGGTCTCTTCTAGACTGGGGACACACATTCCTTCAACTTAATTTTCATTTCCCCCAAGGAATGGTGAACGCATTTGATTTCATGATACCTGCGTAGGAATAAATCCTCAAATTCATGTAAAAGATCAATGATCTTAGAGACTTCCTTATCTGACCAATAATCTCCAATAATAGCTTCCTTGGGTTCCACCTCCGACCCAATATTAACCTTTTTTGTCTTTAGAGGCTCATGATAGGAACACATTCTTTCATCAGCACAATCCATCACTTTGCGTGAGCCTAGAGAATGGTTAACCTCCAAATTTTCCATCTCTTCACCAACTATGAGATAGACCATCATTCGTTTTTCTTTCTTTGTGCATGCACGCTCAAATTGTATCTCTTCTATGTTATCTTCCTCAAAATGCACCTCCAGAATAGGTTCACCTATCAACTCCAGTAGCCTATCTTCTGCCATAAAACTATCCCCAATCATAAGGTGCTTGATCTCCTACAATGCCTTATCCACCGATTTTTCGGTGCTTCGATACTAAAATTCTTGGATGAGATCAGTCGATAGTTCTTGCCAATTCCGTATTTGGTGGCATGTCTCAGAGTGGATGTACCATGCATGCGTGTAACTCTAAAGTGTAGAATATAGTTTATGTACCCAGAGGGATAGTGGTAAAGCTTCCGTACATCCTCTCCATACCCTCTCACATGCTTAGATGTGGAATGAGGCGGGCTCCTTACCATGGTAGTCCTTGATGGTGGTGGATGCGTTGCTTCTAGAGAAATGAACAAAGAAGGCAATTCTCACTTCACGTCATTTCAAGAGATTATCCCAATGTATTGCCCACTAGAGTGCACTAGTTCCTAGTAGGACATAACTTAACATCCCCCTTCTTTTATTTTTCTCCTTCCACTGAGCTTCCATCTTCTACAAAAAATACCTCAGGGGAGGCTCCTCCTAAGTACTTAGGTATCTCCTTTCCTCCTAGGCACTGGACTGTGCACACTTTTGTCACCTTTGTCACCGATCCTCTTAAATGTTGTCCGATCAAATCATAGGTTCCATGCACCCAATTATCACATGCTAGACTAGTGGTGTTACTTACCAACTGAGCATCCTAGAACTAGATAATTCCGTCGGTAGAATGGATTATCTCTGGATCCTTAATTGAGTGCACATATATTCTATCCAGGACCTCTTCTCCCAAAGGTTGAGTATATGGTCTTGACTTCCCATCAGCCAAGGGTATGATGACCTCTTCCTCCTCATTTTCAAAGCTTATATACCCCTTGTTGAACCGAAGATCCACATTGTTATTATAACACCATGGGTTCCCAAGTAGTGCTGGGAAATTGTCTACCTTAGCGAGTGCTAAGACTTCAAAGTCCACAGTAAACTTAGCTCCATGAATGGTGATAGATGCATCCTTTAAGAAACCAATGGGCATTGCCTTTATTTTTTTTCCATATACAACACATTTGAAGATGGTTGTAATGTAGGCCTTCCCATCTAATGCCATGCATCCAAGGTGCAAACATTGACCTCCGCGCCTGTGTCAATGAGGCTATTCCTAAGGAGCCATCCATCCACACCCACATTTAACGTGATCTCCCTATCATATTCAAGGATGTGAGGGGGAAGTTATTCATGAAAAACCTTCCTCTCATGATCTTCTTCAGCACGTGGCACCTTCTCTCTCAACCATGCTCCAAGCAAGGGAATAATATTCTCTTGCCTTAGAATTTTACATACTTCCTTGACCTCATCCAGGTCATCTCTTAGTGCTTTGACCTTCCTTCTTTGCTCCTCCCTCCTAGATTGCTCCTTTAGACACTGGATTTATCCCTCTAAACTCTGAATGACATCCATGGTATCTTGATATACCTCCTTTTGATGTGCAAGGTGTGGGTACTTCCCATGTATCACTTCTTCCCTTGAAACTAGGTTCTTCTGCCTTGGTATTTCCTTTACGTGTGCAACCTCTTCTCTTGTTATTACCATAACAGATTCCAAACCCACATCATGTGTCACCCATGGAATCTATTGTGTGTACATCTTCTTAATTCTTACCATTGTAGTGCTCTTGTCTTTTCAGTGTTGCTGATTTATGTGCTCAAACAACTAAGGGAACTCCTCATACTTGTGCTTCTTCCCATAACATGAGCACTGTAATAGATCTAGACACTCTCATTTGTAATGCTCTGTAGACCCATAATTAAAACAAGTTCCACATGGGAACTCACTTCTTCCTCCCCTTTGGTTACCACGACCACAAAATCCTCCGTGAAATCCCCTTCCACATGTGCCTCCATCTATGCGCTCCTCATAACGGTGGTCATCACCTTTAGAACCTTTGGAAATGTTGTTCTAGCACACCCCATAATCAATGGCCTCATGGATCTCATCAATAATCCTACAATCCTTAGAATCATGGGTTGTAGAGGTGCAAATCTTACAGTATCAAGACACATTCTTCCGAATTGTGCACTGTAACAAGGGACATCTACTTGCATCATGGTCCCCATGAGAGATTTCACACTCTAATGTTATGGTGTGTACTATCCTCCAAGGATAACTATTCTTGACATGAACCTCCACTTCACAATCTGTACACCATATACCACTATGAGTCTCATGGGCTGAGTTCGTAGATAAATTCTCCAGCTGCTTAGCCATAGCAGAAATTTGAGCCTCCAAGAATGGGATAACACTAATATCAACACTCCTAATAGCCTCGGCATGTAGAGCAACTTCTAACGCCTTGTGTGGGTCTGTGAAAGTTTTATGAGATAAATATCTTCTAAATGGAGTTATCAACCCCCCTACAAACCATTGAGAATGTTGTGAAGGGTGAATGTCATATGAAAATTTTGACAGGAGGGTCTTGAACTGTGCACCATACTCCTACACACTCTCTGTCATTCCCTATTGAATCTCCTTTAGGGTGTTGATGCTCTTTTGTTCAAAATCAGGGATATCAAATTTTGCTAAGAAGGTGTTCTTTAAAGCAATATAATTCACAACTGTTTGATGAGGGTCATATTTCCTTTACCATCTATGTGCGCACCCTTGCAATGTAATTACAAACTAACGAGCCTTCCTCTCCAGGGTTGTGATCCCCTTTACATGCCATAGCAGCTCACACTTATGAACATGTTTTGTAGCATCTTCAATACCTCTGTAATTTGGAAAATATAAAGACATCTCAAAGAAGACTTGAGGGGGTGGCTGGGGACCTTTTCCTTCTTAGCTAGAGCCTTGGTTCCCTCTATTGTTTCCTCCACCACTAGATCCACCAGATCTACTAGGTCTTATGCATCTTGAGCCACCAGATCCTTTGGATCTACTAGGTCGTGTTCCTCCTGACTCACTAGATCCACCAGGTCCTATAGTGGTCATGGCAAGGGTCCCTAAGGTTCCATCAAACTATACACTGAGGGTCTGTGATAATGCCCCACTACCACTAGTGTACCCCAAACCACTCTCAGACATGAGATAGAAGGCTTGTGTACTTTCTCCTTGTCTAAAAATTCCTCTAAATACTAGAATATGCATAGCCATAGAAGTGGGAAATGAAAAATTATATCTCCTAGGTATAGATATGTCACTTCCACTGATATCAACTGGGTCAACGATACTCCTTCCTTTATCTGTAAAACCAAGGGCCACGGTTTGGTCACTAGGTGGGTTCAAATACATGCCAATGAATCTTCTCTCTCCATGAAAAAAATCTCTTCAAAATCTGAAGGGGTTTCTCTTACGTGCTTGCCAAGATGGTGTAGTACAGACTTCTCAAGTTCCATGTCCTCCGCGTGAACTTGAACTCCTTCCCATAATGTCTTCCTCCATGGATCCATCACACTTGTAACCTCACATTTTCTAGAAATCTCCCTTTCATGCACTTCACTATACTTGAGCCACCTCTCCTCCCTTTCTTTCTCTATCACAATATTTGTCATATTCCTCCACCCTAGCTTCCTCACCCAGTACTTAGAATAGTTTATTCAGCCATTAGAAATGCCTCTAAACTCATGGTCACGACTAATATCTTCATTGCCAAAGGAATAACACACAGAAATGATCCTCTGGGCTCCCTCAGAAACTCAAACTCAGAAACTTCAATATAAGAATACATGGAAATAGCGTATTCTAGAGTGTATCTAGCCAACACTCCCTTCCAAAACTGATCCACAACACGAGTCCACTTCAGATCTGCATCTTGTAACCTCTGGTATTCCTCTTGGGTCCACAAGCATGAGCTATAATACCATCTTGATCTAGAAACATATGTTGAGAGCCATTCATACAATTCAACTAGGAAGCAACATAAAACATTTCATACAAATCATGGTAGAGGTTCTCTTCTACCCCTCTACATGAATAAAAATTATATCTAGTGCTAAATCTCTGAGAAAATTCATCCTTCATGCTATTGAACCATGATTCAAAAATTTCCAAAGTTAAATGCTCTGTCATCACTCATTACAAAAATCATGATGTATGCCATGTCCCACTAAAAATTTGAAAAGAGGTCCCAGAAATGGAACCAAGATGTGGTCATTTTTACACCCATCAAAAAACAAGGAAACTCCATGTGCACCAACGTATCACCCAGCGAGCACTGGGAACTCACCCGAGGCACGCGTGGGCACCGATTCTCTCCTTTATGTGAGTTTAGTGGGAAACATCATCTATTATATGAGTTTAAGAGATTTAAGAGGAAATAAGACATACAAGCACCATAGAGCTTAGAATGGCTTATAGATCCTTATAGTCATTCCAGATAGAAAAGTGCTTAACAGATTATAGAAATTACACTGAAATAGAAAGGAAGTTACACAAGAATTCAAACTTAGTTCGTAAACATAAATGAAAAAGAGCTATGAAGAAGGATGTATGCATTAGAACCATTAATGTTCATATTCACATAAACTAGTAACCTCATTACATTCGTTAGGCCCATTACAGAATGTCATAGAAGGGAAGACCGCAGTCATGTATTATAACTGGATTCATATAGCTAAGCTCTCAAAAGAAAATTTATAACCCCAAAACCCTTGATACATCATTTCTTATGCTTATTTACCCAAGCTAATAGATTCCTTGTAGTATTTCTACAGAGCTACACCCTCTATCCACTCTTTTTTTCTCTTTTTATTTACTTTTGTAGGTGCTGTATATATAGCCTTCTTGAACTGCCAACTCATTCTTCTATAGCCTCATATCTATCACCAAGTGTTTGAATGTGGTCCTCTATGGGAACATGCTCCTCCAGGCCACCCTGTTGCCAGGATGACACCTTATCCACTCGGGTCATGTTATTCTCGCATCCTGCCCAATAGGTCAAAAATGGCTGAGTCCTAGATTCTACTTCGCAGGTGCACATTCCAGGTTCTACCAAAATCCTACTCGAACCCTTCCCTACACACCTTATCTTGTGCACTTTTTTCAACCTTATGTGCCTATGTTCCCTTTTTTAACTTAGTTGATATTTCAGGGGCCCAACACGATCTATCTCTAGTGTCTAAGTCCTCATTGTTAGACGTTCTCAACGTCAACTTCATCTTGTTTTCTCCCTCCTTAGTATCCACATAATCCTGAAAAATAGAAATCCTCTACTCTTGCATAATGAAATCAACATGAATACCCTTGATGGTTTTTTCTGGGAATCAATATGCTGATGAAAATATTTCAACTCCTAAATGAGGTTTTTGTTGACGGTGAGAATGGTGTCATTCATGTTCTCATCCCTCATAATTCTAGCCTCCCAATTAGCAAGTTCATGGGCCCTTTTGGTGGAATTTTCCTCCAAATTCTCGATACCATTTTTGAGATTTTGCAAGGCATCAACAATGCCCTTCTTTGGGTTAATCAATTTTTGTTTCTTAATTTTGTTAATGTGGGAGGAAAGGGTTTCCTGATTAGAATATTTTTCAGTAAAAGGGAAAGGAATATCCATTTTACCTCTTGGAACCATGAGAAGGATGAGACCCTGGTGAAGGGGGATATCCATCTTTTCCTTCTTAAAATCCTTGATGGTCGAGATCAATGAATGGTAAAGAAAATAAGAGAGACTCATAGATTGATTATGATGGAAGAGATTGAGAATAGACAGATATAGGTAATTTTTTTTCAAAATTTCCCTATAAGGGTCAAATACTTCATGATAACCATACAAACCTTTTCCCACCTATCCGGAAAGCAAGTATAGGAAATCCCATTGTCATAAGCAATAATGTTTTCCCCAACCTCAAAGAAAGTCACAATTACATGCTTATTCCTTGTTTTATCTTTAAAAAATTTGAGGCCCTTCATTTTTAACCTAATAACTTCAAAAATTTATTCCTCTGAGACATCAATATGTACCCCAAAAAATCCAAAACTATCATGCTTCCAGGAAGCAAAAAATTCAACAGAAAGGATAGGGTCATTACCTTTGAGCCTATAAATGAATTTGGTAAAACCCCCTTTATGTAACACTTTCCACAGACCCATTTCATTTTTGAGATGGAGAAAATTAGTGGGCTCCATTCTCACCCTATCACCCCCCATGAAACCTATAAGAAAAATACCTTTGCAGATCCGAGAGAGAGATTAAATCAAGAAACAAATGAAATTAACAAGGTTGGTTCTCCAAAAAAGGAAATTCCTATCATAATCTCGAGCGTGTAAACTCAAGTTGTCATAAAAACCATTCTTCCTACATTACATCGTCATTAATGAGCTTATTCACCTAAATCCAAGGAGTACGTGTCCCAATCGACGTCTACAAATCAACCATGGCCATACCTTTGTCAGCTAACACATCCACCAGTTTGTTCCCCACATGATAAGATTATAGAATGACCACTTGATCAAATGAAGCAAGGATGGCACGTGCCTCCATAGTAAAATTATTAAGTTTCTAGCCACACTTTTTTGGTGTCCTTGAGAGAATTAATGACACACTCTAAGTCACCCTCAATAATCATATTTTTTAATCCTATGTCGCGAAAAATTCTAACTCCCCAAATCATGGCTCTAGCCTCCACTACATTTTTTGATTGGTTTTGTATAGGCCCTGTATAGGTGCTAATGCAAATACCCTTATGGTCATGAACAAGAACCCCTCCTCCAACCACATTGTCTATCATATGAGCTGACTCGTCGAATTTTAGCTTGAATCTTCCATCCCGTGGTTTGATCTATTTGAAAATGTGTTTTGGTTTTTTCTTAATGGTGAAGGATGATGTAGTGCCCACTTCCCTTTGACACATTTCGATACCTATGTTAATATGGTTAATTTCATTACAGAAATTATTATGTTTTGACTTAGTATGTTGTTAGACATTTAATCATGCATTATAGTTGATCTTAATTTGGTTATGATACATGATGATTTTTAGAGACACTCATAGGTGGATGATGATATACTATTTGACATGGATGTTTTACGGATGTTGTTCAGACATGTGATTTTGGATAGTATGAGTAGATCTAGAAAATGGATATTATGTGATGATGATATAGTTGTTGATATAAATTGTATGTGATAATGTTAAATTGCCTTGATGTTGTTGTGATTCACATATCTAGATGATTTTGAGATTATATTTATATTCATTTTGGATGTTTTGATATGGCCACAAGGCCGAAGGAGGTATTTGTGTTTTACAGGTTAAAAATCGCAACAAACATCAGGGGATTGGAGACCAACCACAATGGAATTCTAGGTGAATTTGATAAGGTCACCATGGCAACTTGTTTTATTGTGTTGTGTTTGTTTTTGTTAGGGATTCCCATGGGGGGAATTCCTTTATATGTGACCATGGGTTTTGTGTAATTATTAATGTGGTAAATTTTTATTTATTGTTTTTTTGTATTTTAGTAGTGTTGTGTTCCTTTTCTATTATTTAATTATTGTGGTAGATTTATGTGAGAAATCATATGGTTAAAAATTTAAATAAATTAAATTGGGATATGGGAAAGTAATTATAGAAGTTGTTTTCTTTGTAATAAATATGTAAGGGATGTGTAAGTTGTGTAAGTCATATTTTGGAGTATGAAACACTCCACCTCCTTGGAAATTCGAATTTGTCCTTGGGGGCTAATTTTGGAGGCTTGTGGGACAAGTAAAACTTGTCCCATACCACTATATTTAATTTATCAACCATAATTATGGTTGGAGAGGTGATTTTAGACTTTATAATGCATTTATTAATCATGTTGCATTGTTTTGATTGCACTCTCTTACATTTTATTTAATTTACAGTCCTTTAGAGTGTGGGATTTTTGGAGTGTACAAGTAAATTGTCATATTTTCACCCACCTCTTTATTGTGCTTGGGAGAATGAAATTTTGTCTTTTGTGTTTAGAGTTGATGATGTGTGATGTTGCATCCTACATGGATCCACATAATCCTCTTTCCTTCCCTCTTCTATATAATTCAAACTCTTTCCTTGATTTGGGTTGTTAAAACATTTTGCAAACTTCCTTGGGGGTGCATTTTTCTTGTGTTTGGAGATCTTGCTTTTAGAAGGAATTTGGAGAAACTTTTCATGCTTGGATATTGTTGTTTTGGGAATATGTTTTTGGAATTTAATTCTTGTTGTTGGAAACAAAATTTACCATGGAGAGGTAGGAGTTTATTCCTTCTTTTACACTATTATTTCCTTGTTGTGTTGTGTGAATGGTGCATGTTTTGTTTTATTTGTTGGTTGGTTGGGTAGACTACCATAGGAATGGTGCAGGAGAAGGCTATGGGGAATCCATGTGGGGGGCATAAGGGAATACCATTGGCATTAGAATTTTGTGGAGGGAGTTTGGATTTGGGATCCACCATGGAAAAGAAATAGCTTGCATTTCTTACTTTGTAGGGGGCATAAGGAGGGATTGTTGGGGCCATAAGGATATGTGTGGTGAAATTTATTGGTGGTTTGTTCCAGTGGATGCCCGATTCCCATTAGGAGGCATAAGTAGCTTTCTCCATAGTTCTATCTCCTTTGGCTTGCATGATCAAGCCTAAGTTTTATTTTTATTGTTTTCAAATGTAGTTGTAAACTGTTGTTTTTGGTTTGGAAAATATTTTAATTTGAATAAGCATGATTGAAAGAATGTTGTGTTTGTGGAAGCTAGTTGCTGGCATGGGTTGAAACACACCTTTTATTGCTTTGTGGTTGGGGCTTGGGGGCCAATGATGAAGGATGTCTTCTCCTTTCATTGGATGTCTTGATTAGGTGAAGAGCATTTCCTTCCCCCCACTTTTGTTGTGATCAATTTGGAAGAGAAAGAAAAATTGCATGTTGTTATTCTGGAGAAAAGGAAAATGAAATTTTGCCAGCCCCTTGTGAGACAAATTAATATGTAACCTTTCCCACTTTGATGTGGATGAAATTGTAATATTTATATTGTGAATAAAAGATGTATGTAAGTGATTATGAAAGTCTATATTTGAAATGTGAAAGATATTTACATTCTGCTCTATACATTGAAAAGAAAGAAATTGAAATTGTTTGTTACATTCAAGCTTTGAAATATGTATTTCTATTGAAATTAATAAGGAATTGCAAGATCTTCTCTCATTTGCATTGTTGTGTTGAATTGGAATATCAAATTGTGATTGGAATCTTTTTTGAGGAAAATGGAAAAGAAGAAATACGTATGTAAGAATTATATTACTTGTCTCTTTTGGAAATATATTAAATTGGAAATCAGACTTTACAATTTATCTTTTAAATGAATTGTTTATGAAAAAATAAATACCTTGGACTAGATTATAAATTAAATACCACACTTAAACTATGAAAGTGATATTCATGATTTTCTTAAAATGGACCTCTGTTATAAATTTTAAAACTAGCAAATAAATTTAATCAAAATGTGCAGTTCAGGCCTGTACATAATAATCAACTTGGAAATGATATAATTCAGCATGCTATGAGATAAATGAACTCAAATTGTTAAAGAAAACTTAAGAAAATAATTTAAACATTGCAAAATTGAGCCCAATCCCTTTCACAGTCATTTTCTGTCAATTGTTAAAAAATGTAAATTGAAATCAATTGAGCAAATTTAACTTCCTAAAACATTCTAATTCCTTCCTAGAGTAATCCTCCATGTCTATTTGACATGTTGAGTGAAGGAGGTGATCAAATTGATAAGTTAGAAATTACCAATCGGCCATTTAAAAGCCTGCAGATCGTGTTCACAATATTAACCCCACAAAATTTATGAAAATGTAAAATTTATGTTTCTTCTGCAAAGAGGGCATCATGATATTTCTAGAAATTCCTCATTTTCCAAAAACTAATATTTATAGAAAAATTTATGGCACTCTGAAGTTTTCCTACCTCGGTGGGAATTTTTTTAAAAATTTTCCCTGGTGGGTCCGTGGCCTGAAAATTTCCCGTCGAAAAATCCTTAGAAAACTTTTTTGAAAAATTTTTGGGGAATTTTTTTAAAATTTCCTCCACCAGCCCACAGCCAATCAGATCCTACCACGTGTCCTCATGGGGTAATGGTGGAGGCACGACATTATTTTTTGTCTTTGGGCCCTTTTAAAATTTTGGGAAAATTTTACCTTTTTCCCCGCCAGCCCACAACAAACCAGAGGCTGCCATGTGGCAGCATGGGGAGGTGAAAGTGGGGTGAGGAAACCCTTGTTACTCTCTCCCTTGAAATTTGGTTAGGGGAAAATTTCTACCTCTTCCCCATGGCCCCGTACTCCCACCTTCACCCTGATGAGACCCTTTCATGGGTGCGCGGACCCGCGTGTGCCATTTACCTCTTTCTCCCCCTCGATGAAATCTCCCAAAATTTTCCGCTGCCCCACCCTTTCCTCTTTCCTTCCCCACATGGTTTGGTTGAGTACCATATGTCCCTAGCAGACACATGGGTGAGTGGTCACCAATTGGATTCTTCCCCTCCCTTCGGTGAAATTTTCATACCTTCCCCGTGTGAGCTTAGAGATGACACGTGTCCCTAGCAGCACAATGGAGGCACGAGTGCAAATGGGAATTTTCTGCCATGCAAGAAAAATTTCAAACACTGCCCCACAACCAGCTAATCCAAAAATTTCTCTTCCCCGCTCGATACGTGTCTCCTCGGGGGAAAATTTGACCCCTAAAGTCTGCCTATCCATATATGGAGTTCTACAAGGAGTTAGGAGGACTTTTATATCATTGGAAAGGTGAGAAATTTTCCAAACCAATTGGAATGATTTAGGGAAAATTTGAATGTGTTAAGTGTGTGAAAAATCAATTTGAAAATCTGAGCCAGTTTGAGAATGATTTTGGTGTTAATTTACCTCCTTGTACCTAACTAAAACTTCTAAACTTAAGATTTGGACCTTGTGACCTCTAATAGTTGTAATAAAAGAAAAATATGTTCTAGTAGATTAGGACTGTTCTGGAACATTTTAGTGACAACTGTTGTATTGCAACCTGGTTGTAAACACTTCTAGTAAAAAAACATAAATAAGTTATTCCATAATTTTTGTAACTAATCCTAGGTTGTTTTGTGGGTCTTAGGTGGGTTGTTTTAACGAGCATCACACTTTGGTATCAGAGAAGTGGTTTAAAATCTTGGACCATTGGGCACACTAGAAAACTAGAGAAGTGAAACTTAAACCTAGCACACTTTTAAATCTAGAAAGCAACTTAGTTTAGAAATTTCATATTTTAGTAAACATGCAAAACCGAGTAAAAATTAGATAAATGAACTAACTCTTACTTTGGTCTGTGTAGGAGGTGCAGACCGAGCAAGAACAACTTTCACAAAGACTCAGACTTACCACCACCACCACCACCACTAGATCAGGGGGTAGTAGCTATCCTACCCCAGATTTTGTAGACTCTCTAAGATGTTAATGTTGTTCTACGTGGAGGATTAGGAGGAGGACATGTATCCAGTCAAGTCAAAGCCCCTTCCTTTGAGGGTCAGGCATCTCCTCGACCCAGCGAGGAGCATACATGAGAGAATTCCCATGTGGAGTCAGCTAGAGTAGTCACCATAGAGGGGATATCGTGATGTAGTATTAGAGCGTAGAGAGAGGTCTCAGAGCCCTAGTCTTAGGGTTGAGCATGAAGAGAGACCTAGATGTCATCAGACCACAACTGTAGATTACATAAGGGATATCCTACATCTTTGGCCATCACATTACTCAGGTGACATGGGTGGATTTTAGGTAGAGGCCTGGCTAGTGAGATTGAGTGGTTGTTTCAAGCTTTGTCCTTATTATAGCAACATGAAAGCTCATGTTGCGATCCATCTATATAGGGATGGAATAGAAGTATGGTGGAGGAAAGAGGAGTAAAAGCTCTATGTAGATTCTAAGACAATGACCTAGGAGATTTTTGAGGAGATATTTAGGAGCAGGTATTTGTCACAGAGGTTCATACAGTAGAGGATCGACGAGTTCCATGACCTCCGACAAGGCATCTCTTTCTATAGCAGAGTATGAGAGTAGGTTTCTAGATCTACTCCAGTATGTAGAGTATATGTAGGATGAGTAGGTGCAGATTCACAAGTTCATTTGGGGCCTGGATCTAGACATTAGAGGTACAATGTGGATCCATTATCCACAGACATTAGCTGATGTTGTCCAGAAGGCCTATATAGCAGGGGAGACTCAGGGAAAGACCCAACAGGCTAGAGATCGAGTCCAAAGCCACATATAGTAGATTTAAGATGGTAGATCAAGGGTGTCAATACCCCTTCTTGGTGGTGGACAGGGTTCAACACATTCATCATTTAGGTCACAGTAGTAGCAACAGCAGTCCCGCCCACCTCATAGACCTCCATAGTGAGCTGATGCATAGAGAGGTCGGAGTATGGGCCTTCTCCTAGGGGTCCCATTAGGACACAGGGTGGACCTAGAGCTCAGTCAGTGGGAGCTCACCAGTAGAAACCTCTGTAGACCATAGCTGAATCATTAGGATCCACGCCACAGACTTTTAGGGCACCTACTAGAGGTGCTACTCATTAGGGAGGATCAGGAGGATGTTTTGGTTGTGGTGTTACTAGACATTTTAGGAGAGATTTCCCACATAACTGTAATAATAAGGGTAAGATAGATTTCTAAGATGACTATTGGTGACATGGGATGTAGCCACAGGATTTATGCAGTGGTAGAGAACCACTAGGTAGAGCATCAGAGTACAATCCTTAAGACTACAAGTAGCATTGGTGGTATTCCTACCTATGTATTGTTTGATTCCGGTTCTTCTAATTCTTTCATTATACCATATTTAGTAGAGCGATGTAGGCTGGTGATAGTTAGGCAGGGTCATATTTGGGATGTTGAGATGGCTTCTGGAGCCAATATCTCTATAGAATCCTTAGTTAAGGAGTGTGTAGTGGATTTGGGATTGTTAGTGCAAAATCACAGTACCCCTGGATGTAGATCAAGGTTCTAGATGATGTCTTAGGCATCCAGTGTGATTACACAACATGGAAACCTCTCTCCAAGTGTGGGACTTGTGAAACTGAGAGGGGAATCTCTAGATTAGATGCTGGTTCTCAAACTCCTCTGATTTAGATCTATATTTGCACAACTACAGAGGTTCAGATCCTGATCCTACTCTAAATTGCAAGGAGACAGGGATAGAAATGCAAAAATTGAAACTAAGTAAAGATGGTGATGCACCAAAAGGAGTGGTGAATATTTTTGTCAAGCAAATAGACACAAACCATAGATTGTCAACATAAAACATACACAGGCTGATAAGATATAATTTAGGATCTGAAATGAAGCAAATAATACAAACAAAGGACTAAAACTCATTCACAAAGCTTGCATTATTATTTCCAGTGTCAAAACCATTGCATTACAACCTCAGAGAGGTAGAAAACCTGTTACAGTCTTTAAAGAGGTCTGATTCTTTCCTACAATCACTTACTGGAGGTGAAAGAAGAAGTTTTTGCTATGCCAAAAAATGTTCCCCCTTTGAAGAAATGAGCCAAAACTAGCTTTTAAATTGAATGGGTCGAGCCCAGGAGACAGAAAACGTACAAAAACATGAGAGCCCATTCCTCCTTGACTAAAGATGCATTAAAATAGCATGGGATACCTTACAAACCCATACCCTATCATTTTTGATCGAATTGCAGGAGAATGCGACCCATTCTACGTTAAATTTGGTCATTAAAATGTCACTTCTGGCAATGAACACACGTACCAGAGCCATTTCTTGAACTTTCTCTCTCCAGACTGACACCAAAACTCAAGATTAACCTTAGAAATAATGTAGAAAATTTTATAAGCTTTCCAATGATATAAAGAATGTGCAAATCTGAGCTTTGGATCGAAAGATATGAAGTGATCTGAAGATTTAGGGAAAAAGGGCCCAAAAAACGGAAGTTGGGCAAAAAATTTTAAAATTTGACCATTTTGCATTTTGGAAATTTTTTTGAAAAATTCCCGCGCTCTGCCACCGGTCGGATGACACGTGTCAAGCACTGATTGGATTGTGCAATTCTCTCTCCTTCACCTTACCCGTGGGTTTTCCCTTGAAATTTTGACCTTTTTGTGACTCTTTGGGAAATTTTCCATTTTTTCCTCCGTGCCCCCACCACTTGGGACACGTGGCATGATCTAATTGGAGGACAGTTAGTGCGGGGTCATCCTTTACCTTTTAGTTTTTTGGCCAAAACTCTTGCCAAATTCTCCAATTCCTTCCTGAGCTCCACACTCCCCTTGCTCCATCGGACATGTGTCCTCTGTTTATTGGCTCGGGCTGACCCTTCAAACCTCGCCCTTTGAACTTTTGGCAAAACATTAAGTAAAAATCTCACCCTTTCCTCCGCCGCTCCGATCCACGAAGAGATGTGGCATCATCCTGATTCGTCCGGCGGCTCTGCCAGATTTTCGCGCACATCTGCCGCGTACTTTTCGACCCAAATGTCCCAAATTGTCTAGGAAAAAAACTTCGCTGATCCACCCGATTCAGGCTTCCCTGTCCCTCTTTCAGCTGATGACACGTGGCGTACAGTTTGATTGGCTCTCGGATCCTTCAGCTCTTTGTACCTGCTCGCGTACTTTTGTTCCAACTGTCCCAGTGTTGTCTGGGACAGATTCTTCCAAACCGTCTGAAATGGGCTTCCTTGTCCCTCTTTGCGGCCGCTTCACCTTTTCGCGTCCTTCGTGTCCTTCACGTATTTTTGGCCCAGATGTCACAACCTTATCTGTCACAACAGTTAGTCGATTTTCTTTTGTCCTTCGGCCGAACCACCCTTTAGCGTCCCATGCGTCCTGCATGACCCAACTGTCCCTAGTGCTGCATGTGGCTTGCCTAGCGGCCTTTCGGCCGATTCATGCCCCGACATCCCAAATGTCCCGACTGTTTCGAGGACTAGGAATTAGCCAATTTTCATGATTTTTTCCTGGCCCGAGCTTGTTTTTTGTAACTTTTTCACCTTTTCTCAAAACTTGCTCTTTTCAACCCGGACAGGAGAGTTAGAAAAAATTTGAGGGGACCCTAGAAACATGATTTTTTTCCCTGAATCAATCTATTTTCCTCGGGACTCGAAGTATTCTAATGCATGTTATCAAATTTACCCTGGGAGGTGAATTTTGGATAACAATTTGGTGACTCAGCGGGGTTACCTACCTACTAGGTAGAAGAAGACCAGTTGCCTAAAGCAGTCCATTGGGCATGGAGTCAAGAAATATTCTGTTTAGAACCCCAACTGACTCAGCATGTGCAAGGAGGAAGATGGAATATCACCTGATGGGAGCAAGGATTGCTAAAACATCTCCATGGACAATAAGCTATGCCAAAGCACTTAGGGAAAAAAAAACTAACCTACAACAAAACAATGTGCACAAGCACTTGGAGGAATGAAAATCTAATCTAATATTTACAAGGCTAGTGAAATTCCCTCTAGAAGCAACGTTTGAGATAGATTCCATTTACTGGAATCTGTAGTTCTTTACCATCCAATGAGGCCAATTAGAAAGCATTGATGTTCTTGCACTTCATGACCATGTATGGGCCACTCCAAATGGCATCAAATTTTAAATGCCTTCCCAGTTTTGCTCTGTCCACATCCCATTTCAACACTAGATCTCCAACTCTGGAAGGATCTATTCTTAGCCTTCCTATCAAAGGTCTTCTTGATCAATGCTTGATCCTTTTCCATTACTTGGGATGCCTAATTTTTGATCTCTTGCAGCTCCATCAACTCTGCATACCTCACCTCCATGGGCTCAAACTCTAGCAACTCCAGCTGCTTCATAAGTTCCAATGTTGGCAACTCAAGTGACATGGGCAAGATTGCCTCTCTTCCATAGACAAGTTTGAATGGAGAGTTACCTGTGGATCTTTTGGGAGTTATCCTATCAACCCATAAGGCTGATTTCAGTTTGGTATGCGAAGACCTCTGATTCTCGTCAAGAGTCCTCCTAATGATCCTCAACAAGTTCCTGTTTGTAGACTCAGCCTAGCCATTACCTTGAGGGTAATAGTTTGATGAAGTGCTTAGGTAAATACTGTTCTTAACAGCCCACTGAGTCACCTTAGATCCAATGAATGCCAATGCATTATCAGAGATTATTGTAGCAGGTACACCAAATCTGGTTGTTATCCCCTCATAAAAGTCTAAGATGCTAGACTCATTTACCTCTTTGAGTGCTATTGCTTCTGTCCATTTAGTGAAGTAGTTTGTGACTGTCAAAATCCATTTGTGCCCTTGGCTTCAATTCAGACTAATGACTCCAATGAAGTCCAAACCCCATTGCATGAATGACTGGTCAACTGAGATTGGATGCAAGGGAAGGGCAAGCAAGTCTCTCTTTTCCTATGAAGAATGCACAATTCTTACACCTCTTGATCCATGCATAGTAATCACTGAAGATTTTAGGCCAATAATAACCAGCCTTCATGATTTTTAGAGCTGTCACTCTTGGTGCAAAATGACCACCAGCTGGTCCACCATGGAACTCTTCCAACACCCTTTGAATCTGATCTGTGCTAATGCATCTCAGGAGCACTCCATTCATATCTTTCTTGTAACAAAATTCCTATCAACAATGGCATATAGAACAACCTGCAATCTGAAGTGTCTCCTTTGGGTCTTGTTCATCTCCGGAGGGCATAGGCCTGTTCCTAGGAAGTGTATTATATCTTGGGTCCAACAAGGAGTGGGGGTAGTATTGTCTTCTTCTTGACTGCCACTTGGCTCATGGCTGTCCTGGGACTGTCAAAACAACCTCTTCTTCATTGCATACTTCTTTTTGCTTCCCCAAAACCAACTGCTCACATAATCCTTTCCCCCTTACCAGCTTGGTAATCTTGATTTCAATGTCATACTCCATGACACGGGTGATCCAACCTGCCCTTTTCTCATTCAAATCCTTGTTGAGGAGGAAGTCCTTAACCCCAACATGTGAGACCAGCAACTAGACCTTGTTGTTTGAGACTAAATTCTTGAATTTCTTCAAGCTTCTGATTACTGCAAGTACATGCCTCTCAATAAAAGAGTACCTCACCTCATAGTCATCTAGGCTCTAGCTGAAGAAAGAAATTGGCTGCTCATCATTATCCTTGTTCTGCAGCACCAAAATGGCAGAAATAGTGTCATTACCTCTAAATGCATAGAGGATGAAATCCTTGGAGAAGTTCAGGTTGCTGAGAGTTGGTGCTTGGGAGATGGCTTCTTTGATTGCTTCAAAACTCTCTTTGCCTTCTACTGTCCAATTGAGAGCCATGTTCTTCTTTAACATTTTGGTGATGGGCTTGACAAGGGCTGCAAAATCTGGGACAAACCTTCGAACAAAGTTTATCCTTCTCAAGAAACTCTGAAGGGCTTTCTTATGGCTTGGCAATGGTAGTGCTCTTATGGCTTCAACCCTCTCTGGATCAATTGCTAATCCTTCTTTGGAGACAATATGGCCAAGGAGCTTTCCTTCATGTGCAAGAAAGATGCACTTCTTAGGATTCAAAGACACTCCAAATCTCCTGCACCTTGTGAAGACTTGCCTCAAATGAGAGAGGTGGTCTGCTGTATTTTTGGAAAAAACAGTGATATCATCAAGGTAAATCAGCACCACATTGTTAATCAAGCCTTTGAATGCCATGTCCATTTCCCTTTGGAACGTAGCACCAACGTTGGACAGCCCAAATGGCATTTTCCTGTATGCAAAAGTTCCCCATTTGGTTGTGAAGGTTGTCTTGAACTGGTCCTCTTCCTTCACCATAATCTGATTGTAGCCTGAGTAGCCATCAAGTAGTGAAAACCTCTCGGAGCCAACCACCACTTGCAAGATTTTCTCCATGGAAGGGAGTGGGTAATGATCCTAGAGAGAGGCTCTATTCAAGTCTTTGAAGTCAACACACAGTCTGATCTCTCCACTTTTCTTTCTGACTAGAACTAAGTTGGCAACCCAACTAGAATGCTTGATTGGGAATATAATCCTTGACTCAATCAGCTTGTCCAATTCTTTCCTCATGAGAGGCTCCATGTGTGGATTGACTGGTCTTTGTTTCTACCTAAAAAGCTTAGTATTTGGATCCAATTCAATGGTATGCTAAGCTAAGTTGGGATTGAAACCTTTCAAGTCTTCATAGGTCCAAGAAAACACGTCAGGGAACTCTTGACATAGCTGTATGAACTCATACTTTTCTTGTTCAGTTGTCATCCTTCCAATTTGCAATGGTTTGTTCTCTTCTACCAAGATGGATACTGAATCCTCTCCTCTTGACCTGAATGTTTTCTTTCTCCTTTCTAAACTGATCATTAGGGTTAAAAATGGACTCCAAAGTGATAAGTCCCTTAGGCAGCTTGTTAGTTCTCACATGTACTACTTGGTCACCATACTGCTATTCCAATATTTCTTGATTCTTGGCTGAGAACTCAACCTCTTCTTGTAAGAAATGGATGATTTGCTGGTCATTTTCAAACACTTGCCAACTGACATTGTTATCTGGCACTGAAGGCCTCACAATCACGTGGATGTTTGGCTATACCTTATCTTGTTGAATGCTTTCCACAATGTCAAAGGCTGCCCCTACTACTGCAAGCCTGTTAATATCTTGATTCTCTTTCCTGGGAATGGATTTGATGCCAAAACCCTCAAAATATTCCATGAGGTCCCACACCCTGTTCTTGTAGCTCCTGAGTAGATAATTCTTGGTAGCAAGTTGTCCCTTGACCTGATTTACAATCGATTCACTGTCACCAAAGACTTGCAAGTTCTTTATTTTCTTCTTTATTGCCCAATGCATCCCTTGCACCAAGGCTTCATATTCAGCAGCATTATTGGAGCATGTAAACTAAAATCTAAAAGCTGAATAATACTTTACTCCTTGAGGTGAAACAAGCATGGCTCCACCTCCTACACCTTGTCTATTCCTTGATCCATCAAAAAACCACTGCCATACCTTATTGTCATCTTTGTGGTTTGGCTTGGTGATGCTAGGAATAGGATGATTTTCTTCGTGTATGTAATAGACCCCTAGCTTGAGATTCTTCCACTTCTTGATAAGGATCAAAAGTGCATGTATGTTGTTTTCCCATTCATCAAGAGTTAGATCCGGGATGCTTCCAACCTTAGTGTCAGCTTCATTAGTGCTTGGGTGATCTTCTTGATCAAATGCTGAGCAATTGGCATTAATCTCACTTGGAGTGTAAGGCTCAATGTGGAAGTTTGCAATAGGTTATGACCTGATTGTAACCTTAGTTCCATACCTTGTTCTGAACAGCATGTGTGACCAATCAGAAGACAAATATCCCCCAATCTTGGTTATGAAGTCCCTTGACAAGCATAGGGCAAAGAGTGGTGGAAGGTCTATGACTGATACATCTTGTAAAACAACAACATTTGGACATGCATGCAAGGTAAGACTCAAGTTTCTAATCACTCCAACTGTTGCTACTGCTGTCCCATCCAGCTACACTACCCCCTTGGATATGGTTTCATACTGGAGCCCTAGCTGATCAACTATCTGTTTAGGCATTACTGAGCAACTTGCCCCAGAGTCTATCATGCAATTGTGCACTAGCTGATTTCCAATGATTAATGAAACATATAAAGGAGGGGGCTTCAAAATTTTACCTTGCTGTCCTCCATGATTTCCCTCAAGGTTGGGCCGCATTTGTAAGCACTTTGTCTTGCATCTGAACCTGCCGATTAGAAGTTGGCCAGTCCTTCATGGCAGCTTGTAGCAGATCTCTTTGGCCTGGGATAGATAGGGATTCCCACATTGATATATTAACGTTTGTCTTCCTCATCTGATCAATGATACTGAATGGAGATGAAGTATCCCTCTGTCTGTCCCTTTGCTTATACATTCACCTCCTTGCACATGGGCAGCAACAACTAGTATTTGAGTTGGCCTAGGGGCTGTTCTTGGCTGCCCTTGTGCATTTGACAATTGGATTTTGCTTGCCAATCATTTGTGGAAGCCATGGAAGGTTGTGGATTGGTTGGGGCTAACGACTGTTCTTCACCCAAATTCCTCCTTTTTGACCTTGTGTTGGCTGCAACACCTTGAGAAACTACTTGATTCATGCCACATAAATCTTCTGCTTGCTAATTCACCAATGTGGTGTCATTTGGGGCTGATTGCTATTGGAAATGTTTCTTGTTGTTGGACTATTTCCTTGACTGCCCTCACCCTCCACACTCAGTAGTTGTCACCATTAGTGCTTGATTCAAAGCACCATTGAAGCACATGGATTGGTTATGAGGCTCATTGCATGGAAAACACCAGTCATACTCCTGAGCAATGTTGTTTTGTGTTGGCACTAATGCCTTAGAGGCAGATATGGTATTGGGGTTATAGGGCTGAAATGGTCTATTGGCAAGAGGCCTTGTTTGATTCATATTTGAAATTGGATTAGGTGGCCTTTGTGGCTGGTATGGCTACCTATTAGGATGAGCTTGGGGTTGATAAGAAGGCCTAAAACCTTGGGCTTGTTACCTTTTGAGAGTAACCAGCTCATTTCCTAGGTTTTATAATTGCTTCATGACTTCTTGAAGCTCATTTGGGGCACTCAGAGATGAAGTGGAAGCTTCATTTGAACTCTGATTTCTAGGAGTGGGAGAAGGAACCAAATTAGGTGCTTGGATTGGTGTTTGGAATCTCTAAACTTTGAAACAATGGCATGGGAGGTCTAGGGGCAAGTTTGCCAGCTTGGATCAAACGAATTTTCAGCCCTAATGGCAATGCTATAAGCCATAGGGATAGTTATGCCTCCCATGGACTGAATTATCATAGAAATATCAGAATTTAGAGCTTTGAGATAGTAAAGAAAAGCACCTTCTACTATTGGCCTGACTGCCACTGGAATCCTCTCCCAAGTCTTTTGAAATCTGAAGTTGAAATCGGTCAGCTGCTCATTGGGAGCTCTCTTGATGGTTGTCAGCTGCTCCAAAAGAGACAAGTTGTCTCCCTTCTCTCCAAATTACTCATAAGATGTGCTATACATAGCTGATTCCAATTTATGATAGAACCAGCTCCAAGGCTCCTAAACCATTGCAATGCTTTCCCCTTGAATGAAGATGCCAGCAACTTGACAGCCACTTGCAGCTCATTGATTTCATGAATTGCACAAAGGTTGGCAATGTCTTTAACATGATCACTTAGAGTAGTATGATTTTCTCCAGTGAAGTACGGAATGTTCTTCATGGCTGTAATAGGAATCAGATGTTGTGCATTGAGGGCAAGTGGGCTGCTACCTGTGAAGTTGACATAGGGGTTGTTTTGTGCCATTCTAATTGGTCTTAAAACCCTTGTTGATTGAATGAAAGGCTTACCAGGTGGAGGAGTTGAGAGAGTTCTGTTTGGTGGAGATGGAGACCTTTGAGTCCTTCTTCCTCTTTTCTTTCTTCTTGGAGATAATTTTAGGTATTCAAACAGCACCTCTTCTTCTCCAGTTCTTGACCTTGTGGTGATTCTTCTCATGAGCTTTCAGGCATGCACTGCTGAAACCAGTTGATTCTTCCCCTTGGAGTCACCAGATATGCAAATAATAGCTCTTTTTAAGCAAGAAAATTGTAGCAGATGCACATCAACTTTGCTGCAATAAAAATGAGACCTCTAGTGTCCCACCAGGCGTGCAAAAACTGTTAGGGGAAAGGCTCACAGCTCCCCTGGATGCGTACATCAAGGCTTCTAGGATGATGTCTTCAGGCATCCAGTGTGATTGCACAACATGGAAACCTCTCTCCAAGTGTGGGACTTGTGAAATTGAGAGGGGAATCTCTAGATTAGAGGCTGTTTCCTCAAACTCTTCTGATTTAGATCTATATTTGCACAACTACAGAGGTTCAGATCCTGATCCTACTCTAAATTGCAAGGAGACAGGGATAGAAATGCAAAAATTGAAACTAACTAAAGGTGGTGATGCACCAAAAGGAGTGGTGAATATTTTTGTCAAGCAAATAGACACAAACCAGAGATTGCAACATAAAATATACATAGGTTTGATAAGATATAATTTAGGATCTGAACTGAAGCAAATAATACAAACAAAGGACTGAAACCCATTCACAAAGCTTGCATTATTATTTCCAATGTCAAAACCACTGCATTACAGCCTCAAAGAGGTAAAAACCTGTTACAATCTTTGAAGAGGTTTTATTCTTACCTACAATCACTTACTGGAGGTGAAATAAGAAGATTTCGCTATACCCAAAAATGTTCCCTCTTTGAAGAAATGAGCCAAAACTAGCTTTTACATTGCATGGGTCGAGTCCAGGAGACAGAAAATGTACAAAAACATGG
The DNA here is from genome assembly GCA_019776745.2 of Taxus chinensis. Taxonomy (NCBI): domain Eukaryota; kingdom Viridiplantae; phylum Streptophyta; class Pinopsida; order Cupressales; family Taxaceae; genus Taxus; species Taxus chinensis. Next base: position 468,732,623 of record CM034152.1, read on the forward strand.
GAGCCCATTCCTCATTGACTACAAATGCATTAAAATAGCATGGGAAGACCTTACAAAACCATACCCTATCATTTTTGACCGAATTGGAGGAGAGTGCGACCCATTCTGCGTTAAATTTAGTCACTGAAATGTCATTTCTGGCCATGGACACGTGTCAGAGCTGTTTCTTAATTTTCTCTCTCTGAAAATAAACCAAAATTCAAAATTGAACCATGAGAATCCTATAGAGAATTTCATAAGCTTTCCAATGATATGAAGAACGTGGAAATCCTGAGCTCTGGATCAAAAGATATGAAGTGATCTGAAGTTTTAGGGAAAAACGGCCCAAAAAACGGAGGCAATTTTAAATTTTGACCTTTTTGCATTTTGGAAATTTTTTTGAAAAATTTCTGCACTCTGCCACCTGGATGGCACATGTCAAGTGCTAGATTCGCTGCGTAATTCTCTCTCCTCCACCTTACCCATGGGTTTTCTCTTGAAATTTTACCTTTTTGTAACTCTTTGGGAAATTTTCCATTTTTTCCCCGTGCCCCCGCCACTTGGGAAATGTGGCATGATCTGATTGGAGGACAGGGGCGCGGGGTCATCCTTTACTTTTTAGTTTTTTACCAAAACTCTTGCCAAATTCTCTAATTCCTCCCCAAGCTCCACACTTCCCTACTCCATCAAACATGTGTCCTCTTTTTATTGGCTTGGGCTGACCCTTCAAACCTCACCCTTTGAACTTTTGGATGTTTTCCCTAGTGACACGTGGCATCTCATGAAGACACGTCATTCCGATTTGGATTCATCAGCGGGCCTGCCCTTCGCGTTTTTTTGACCCAGATGTCCCAAACTGTCTGGGACAAAAACTTCTGATCCACCTGATTCAGGATTCCCTATCCCTCTTTTGGCTGATGACACGTGGCGTAATTTGATTGGCTCTTGGCTCCTTCGGCTCTCCGTGCTCGCCGCGTACTTTTGTTCCAACTATCCCAGTGCTGTCTGGGACAGATTCTTCCGAACCACCCGAAATGGGCTTCCTTGTCCCTCTTTGTGTCTGCTTCACCTTTTCACGTCCTTCGCGTCTTTTCGGCCCAAATGTCCCAACCTTATATGTGCAACAGTTAGTCGATTTTCTTTTCTTCTTCGGCCGAACCGGCTCTCCGCATCTTGCGTGTCCCAACTGTCCCAGTGCTCTGTAGCCCACTGGCGGCCTTTCGTCTGATTCACGCCTTGACATCCCAAATGTCCCGACTGTTACGAGGACTAGGACTTAGCCAATTTTCATGATTTTTTCTGGCCCAAGATTTTTTTTTTGCAACTTTTTCACCTTTTCTCAGAACTTGCTCTTTTCAACCTGGATAGGAGAGTTAGAAAAAATTTGAGGGGACCCTAGAACATGATTTTTTTCCCTGAATCAATCTATTTGCCTGGGACTTGAGTATTCTGATGCATGCTATCAAATTTACTCTGGGGGTGAATTTTGGATAACACTAACCATCGAGCTCTGTGTGTATACCTAGCATACTCATAAACAATTTCATCGTTAAATTTTCTCATAAATTGAAAAAACAAGCATATGTTCTGTAACTAGCTCACACAGTTTAGACTCCTTTTCATATTTCAACTGGTATGGTACTGATTTAGATTTATCAAACTCAACTAAATTATTTCCTATTGCACCTTCATTTTTCTCACAGATGCAACTTTCCAATTTAGGTAATCCGCCGCATGTACCACAACTTCCATCTAAACAATCTTGACCATATAAAATTGTCCAACTTCTCTTTCACAAAATATCGTAGGAATGAAATCCCTAGAAGATATTCGTGGAACTTGAACATTACATTCTGATAACATATTTTTAAAATAAAAATTAGAACGAATATGTAAAAATTTAGCATAATGCATCACAAATTCAACATGTTGCCTACAACAAGTAGTGCGAGCATGGTTGATTTTCACATAGAATGGTTTCAACATTTCAAAAAAGCGTTGAATAATTTTAATTTCTAGATGCTCTTGTTCAAACTTATGAAAAAATTGAGTTTAAGTCATATCTAAGAAATGGTTTGGATGTGGTTCACGATTAGTAGAACCAACTCTCCATTTTACAATATCTCTTGTATTAGGTGAAACCCTAGTGTTATCATGCCAAAATTGAATTACAAATTATCTTATAACATCAGATTTATCTTTTTCCTTACATGGTGCTCTAGCAGAAAATGCCCAAAAATCAGTGTTATTAAGTGATTAAAGGATATTACGTCTTTTAATTACTTTCATTAAATTTTTTCAATTAACTTTCAACATTCGACTTGTTTGCATAATCAAACATCATGTTTTATTGATTCACTTACAACACTAGTAGTAAGTACACGATGCACAATATTACTATCCCTAGTGTGTCTCTTGACACAAAAAATGTTATATGCATCATGAAGGTTTTCAAAAATTGTAGAGGTTTGACCACGTATATTAGATGTTGTCAATCCTAAGGTATTTAATGTAGGTCTCATTTTAATCAATTTCATCAAACTAACCAAAAAATGACATATTTGGGAATCATTTAAAATTTCAAAATGATTATCCCAAATTTCAGTGGCTTTTCTTTTGATTTTCCATTCAGAAAGTTTGTTAGACATTGGTTTCAATTTTTTTTCATCAATTTCAATAAAATAATTAGGTTTCTTACGTAAAATCTTAGGAGGTTTTTTTGTCAATTTTTTCTTGTCTATAATTTCAACATGAATTTCCTTATTCACATTTTCATTGTCTCCTTCAATTTCAACATCAGATACATCACGAGTATTTAATTCTTCTTCAACATTGACATTAAAAACATATTCATCATGACTATTTAATTGAACTTCAACATTGATAGTAGAAACATTACTTGGTTCCTCATTTCTTACAATAGTAGTGGTTGAAGATGAACCTCTTCTTGATTCACGAAGATTTCACATTCACTCAACATTTTGAAATATGTTTTCCTCTAATTCGTCTAGTTTTTTTTACTTAATGAATTCCTTTTTTGACTTTGTTTCTTGTCTCCTATGATGTTTTGTTTCTGGTGATAAGAAAAATGTGTAGAAATTTACAAAATTTCGTAGTAATTCATATGGTAAGGTCAAAAAGTAAAAAGTACATGGTAATTCAAACATTGGGATGTGTGTAAATATGATTTAAGAACCATGATCCCGCTTTATAAAGCATGATCATTGTTTATAAATTGTGATCATGGTGCTTGTTATCAAAACCATGATCATGGTTTACAAACCATGATCACGGTTCTATCTGTATCATCAAATCTTACCCTAAGGCTTGGGAAATCTTTGTTTTTCCCCAACCAAAGCTATGGGAGGTCATTATGGTGTGTAAAAGGTCAAAAACTTCAAATTTTCTCTTCCGTAGACTTAAACCATGCTGAAAAACTAAAAATATTTCACAAAAATGGTTCCATTACGTAGGGGAGACTGTTAGCTTCGTATAAATATTGATTTTAAAGTGAATAGAATAAGATAAATATCGTTTTATAATTTTTACTAACAATAGGTCTTTAAGACATTTTTTCCCTCAAATGTTCATGTCTACGTTTAAGACTACAAATTTTGTTTTGCTTATCAAAATGTGATAAAACTTATACCATCCCAAGCATGGAAAAATTCTATACATGTTAAAAAAAAATTGATTTCAATATTTTTTGATATAGTTATGGCGGGAAAATGGAAAGCACTCCATTTTCTTAATTTTTCCAGACCACTTTCCTAGAAAAAATCATAAAAAAAATTCTCAAAAAAATACAAAATAAAATCCATTCTAAGATAGACAACGACATCTAATTTTTCACTAAATGAAAAAAAAGCAAGATTTGGTCGTCCAAATCGTGGGGAAAACGGACTACAATCTTATAGTTTTTTTTCAAAAAAAAACCAAGTCATATACTTTTGAGTGTTTAATATAGCTAAAATTGTCCGTTTTTAAAAAAAATTCTTAGTTTAGAAACTAGATTTCGGATGCTATGATTCATACTTATATAATTTTTTCTAATTTTGAGTGCATGTATTGCTAATAATCCCTACAATTTGAGATTTCTCTGTTGTTTGCAATATGATGTCCACTTATGACCCCTTTTTTGTCCACCAACTTGGTACACTTACCCCTAAGTAGGTGGTTCTTGTTTCTATAATAACTCACTCTTACACTTAAACAAAAGGTGGTTCCTTTTAGTGATGAAGAGTTAATAAGTTTTTTGTTAAGGAAATGATAACCCTAAGATTGGCATAGAGTATTTGATTCTTAGTAATTGATATACTCATATCTATATTAGTGTTTTGTTGTATCTCCTCAAAACACAATTTATAGGTTGTATCAATTGTTTTTTTAATATTGGTAAATAGTTTTTTGAAAGGGACTATACCCTTGTGTACAGAAGAAGGCCTAAAAGCCGGAATAAGAGAGAGGAGCAGAGAAGCTGTAGCAGAGCACAAAAGTTACAGCAAAGAACAACGAAGCCCAGAAACAGCAACACAAATGAGACTTAACAGCAAAACAACGGCAAAAAAACAGCAAGCCTACAGCCAAGAAGCAGTAATAAAAACAATAAGGTCCAGCAAAAGTAGTCGGGACTACTTCTTGGCCGCTTGATCAATACTCGTCTTTACTCTTTTCCAAGCATGATACATGCCCAACGTGGTCATATGAGCAGCATCCGTCTTATCGAGCTCCTCTCTGGTTCTTTTGCTCTCTTTCTCATTGCCCCAAAGTGTAGCCGGGACACCGCTAAGTTGTGAAACACTTCTTGCATGACCTTCGATGAACTCCTTGATGGCCCTGAAGGCTGCAATATTATACTCATGCCTAGTCTTCATCTTCCCCAGGCGGGAGTCTAAGGAGGTCAGTTTTTTGTATATGTCATCAATCTGGCTATTGCCAATGCTCCCTTCCCCCTCAATGCTTTTTTTGCCTTTTTGCTTAGCAAGGTTTTTTACCTCATCCTTCAGCAATTTAAGCTCAGCCTCTAAGGCCTCCAATCTCCTAGAAGGGTTATCCGTTGGTGCCGCCTGGGGACTGGCACTACTAATGTTCAGCAGATCACGAGCAATGTCCTCCAAAGGTCATCCCCCCTCAGCAGTGCATAACTCAAGGGTGAGTCTCCTAGGCCCTTGTGACATGTTTAGATGAGAGACAGGGTGGGTGCAGGGGCAAGCAACCTTAGGAAAAGAATGGATAAGCATGAGCAGCCGTCATGGTGGTAGCGCAACGAAGGCGGGGCAGCAGCTGGCAATAGGGGAACTAGGACTGGCAAAGCAGCCGGAACCCAACAAAGCCATGCCGGGAGTCAGAAGGAGACCGGGGAATTTAATAAGGGGCAGGGCTTGTAATAAGCAAAATAATCCCTTGGGTGTAAGAAGGAACCGCCCGGGTATGCTTTTCTGGAACTCCAAAATGGAGCGTTCAAGAGCATTTACAACACGATAGTGAGGGGAACAAACCAACCTACTCCTACAAAGTAGTCAAAAAGACAAGGTGCTTGGCAGGAACAGTAACAAACTGCCTTCCAAGGATATGAAGCGAATCATAATGCGGGTGAACTTTCATCATACGGGGATGGATTGAGTTAACAAGTAGACCCGCGGTGTTGAATAAAAGCGTCTCCCTCCTCCACAAATCTTCTATCTTCAAACCTCTTTGATAACCCTCCTTGTTGAAGAATTGGATCCTTACCCAAGCTGAGGCCGTTGCTTCGGCTATGAGTTCCTCATTAATAAGAATTTTCTGGCCCTCCATCGCGACCGTTCCTCTCATTCCACTCCTTGGCAAAGTGAACAGAGATGCTTTGATCATGGCCTTGCACTCTTTCCACAAAGTTGGTGAATCCGCCGATGCTAAGAATGTTCCAGAGCTCAGTGTTTTCTTTCCCAGTCAGGGTCCCGCCGCGCATGGGCTCAATCTGGCAGGGAGGCCCTCCCATCTTCACAATGATGTGCTGGTTACAAAATTTTCAGAATACCTTTGGGTGTTGAGAGTGGTTCGTTCTCATTGTTGCGGGTCGCATAAAAATGGGAAATGTAGCTGTTGGTCCTCCCACGAACGGCTGTATAATTGCCGATCTGAGCCTGCGTGAAGTCGCGCGTGAAAACCCTTTCCCTTGTCAGCTTTCACCTTGTAGTTATCTTCAGTTTTTCACGGAGCCTGGCCCATCTGAATATCAACAGCTATTGTACCTCCCGCGTGTGTTGTTTTTAAATTTAGACAACTCCACTTGAAGTTCCTAAACAAAATCTTGCTATCATTTGAAGTAGATATCATTTGCCACGCCCAAAATAAATTAAACAGCACATGTGGAAGAATTTATGGATATCCCTCCAAAGATTAAGGCATATCTCTAGAGATTTTTTACGTGTGAAGGTCCGCATGTATGCTGTTGTGAAGCTGATTAGGGATACTATCATTATCCCAAATAGTGAAATTTATATTAATGCATAATTGGCCAAGCATCGGCCCAGCTTGTTTCCCTCCCTGTAAGAATGTATGATTCTGATGCTGTTGAAGGTATGACTAATGCTTATGGATTCAGAGATAAAATCTTTGATATTCCAGCTAGGAGAAGAGGACTGATTAAGCAGTTTAATAATATTAAGGGAGTCCCCTTCAACAATGAGGTTCTAGATATTTTGGGCCCGTGCACACTCTCAATCCCATAGAGAGCAGATAAAGCTTCTATGCAAAGATGATTTGGTTGGATTCCCATTTTTCCAGCATATGCAGCAATCAAATTACCTTTATGGTCCCGTATTGCTCCTCCTCCAGCTGCTGTTCCAGGGTTCCCCTTAGAGGCTCCCTCCCAAAGTTCAGCTTGAACCAATTGGATTCAGGGGGATGCCATTTAACCAAAGATCTATCCACACTATTCCCGGGGTTGCTCCAATCTCCGATCTGCCAATTTGATAAGATGTGCTTTTCATTTTCAGGGTAACAATTGTTCTTGGGAGGTTTAAATCTGGCCATGTCCTCTTTGATGCCTTTGGGAGATCTTGCCAGTAGTGAAATTAAAATTCTACTTCTTATTTCTAAAACGATATATTTCTATCCTTCCAGATCCTCCAAATAAATGCGGGATGGCTAATTTCCAGATTCTTTTGATAGCACAATATCTGAATGGTGGGTTCCATTGATTCCATAGCTGAATTAAGATCCTCCGGCATCACCCAGAGAGCCTTCAATTTGGAAAGGACAAAGTTCCAAGCTCTAAAGGCATAATCACAATGTAAGAACAGATGGCTAATGTCTTCATAGCTATTCCTACAAAGGTTGGCACCAATTGGGAATGATAAATCCTCTTTTCATCAAATTGTCAGTGGTGAGAATTTTTCCTCTGATGGCCAGCCAAAGAAAAATAAATATTTTGGGGGTTAACTCAGGCATCCAGATCAAGTTCCAGTTAAAATCTGATTGGTTACTATGGAAAAGACTGGTATAACCAGATTTGACTGAGTATTTACCATCGTGTGAATTGCTCCAGATCAGCTCATCCTTAGAATCCAAATGACACAAAGGGAAGAGATCTAAAAGGTCTTGGAGGGAGGAGATAATTTGTTTCAGTTCAATACACTCCATAGTAAGTCTTTTCGAATTCTTGTTGGTGCCATTTCCATCAATGTAGTCCTTGACTTTAGTTCCATACTTTCTTATAAGGCTGTCCTTAGCAATCCAAAATCTCTCCAAGAGATTATCATTGGACCAGTTATCCTCTCAGAATTTTATGTCGCTGCCATCCCCAACTTTCCATTTGCTTCCCTTCTTAATGAAGTTTCTACTCTTAACCAGATTATTCCAAAAAATGGAACCATTGGGGAGTTGCTCATCATGCAGATAGGAGTAACAGCTTGCTGATTCAAGTATTTTGTTTTAATAACATCAATCCAGGGTTGTTTCTCAGAAAGCAATCTCCAGCCCATCTTAGCCAATGAGTGCCTCATTCATTTTCTCAATATTTTTTATTCCCAGCCCCTCCCCTAGATTTTGGGGTGCAGACTTTATCCCAGGCCACAAGGTGAAATCTGAACTTTTCTTCCATGCCTTGCCATAAAATTTTTTTCTGAATCCTTTCAATTTTCTCTCTGAAGGAGGAAGGAATTTTGAATAGTGACATGATATATATGGGCAAACTTTGGAGTGTGCTTTTAATGAGAAGGCACTTACCAGCACTAGAGAGAGTGGTCCCTTTCCAACTGGCCATTTTTTTCTGAAATCTCTGTCAATAAATTCATCCCACACCATGTGAGAGACTTTCTTCATGCCAAGATGGAGGCCTAAGTATGTTGCTGGAAGAGTACCAATTTTACAGCCCAGAATTTTAGCCAATCTTGAGCTGTCTTTCCCCAGGGGTGTTAAAGAAAAAAGGATGCTTTTGTCGTAATTGATCTCCTTGCCCGGAAGCAGATTCATATAGCTGCCCGAAGAAGAGCCTGATAGCTTTAGCTTCTACAACTGAGGCCAAAAGAAGAAGGATGGTGTCGTCTGCAAACTGTTGATGAGAGACAGCTTGGCTGAGAGAAGTGGGTTTAGAACCATTTAAAAGGCTGACTTCCACCGCTCTGCTAATTGTTCTACTAAGGCTGTCAGCCAGAAGGATGAAGAGTAGGGGGGGAGATGGGGTCTCCCTGCCTTAGAACCTCTGCTGCTGGTGAAGAATCCCACAGGCTCTCCATTAACAACCACAGAGAACCTGGCTATAGATATACAAGACTTAACAATTTTTCTAAACTTTTCTGTGAACCCAAATTTAGATAAAATCCTATCAAGGAAGACCCAAGAAACTTTGTCAAAATCTTTATTCATATCAAGCTTAAGGATCATGTTTGCCTTTTTGTTATTTTCCATAGAATGCATAGTTTCGTGCACCATAATCACACCGTCTTGTATTATCCTGCCTTTAATGAAGCCACTCTGCTGCCTTGAGATGAGATCCTTCATTATGAGCTGCAACCTATAAGCAATAATTTTGGTAAAGATTCGATAAATAGCATTAACAAGACTGATAGGTCTGAAATCCTTGAAATCTTTTGCATCCATTTTCTTAGGTGCCAGCACAATGTGTGTGTTATTGAGTTCTTTTAGAAGATTTCCCGATCTATAAAATTCATTAACCGCTTTTGAGTAGATCCTCCGAGCATATTTCCCAGAATTTCTGAAAAAAATTAATGGAGAATCCATCCGGTCCAAGAGCCTTATCCCCCTCAAGAGAAAAAACAGCCTTTTTTAGCTCATCAATCGTGACCGCTTTAGTGATATCTCTGAATTTCTGGTCCTCAATATCATTCTGAGGGATGGCCTCTAGCATGAAGGAAATAGCTTCCGGATTGCTGACATTACTCTCTCTAAGAAGATTTTTGTAGAATTCAAGTGCTTGTTTCTTGATGCTGTTTGGATCCTTAGTGATACTTCCGTTTCTTTTAGAAACCTCTAAGATCCTATTACTGGCTCTGTGCTTTAGAGTGGTCATGTGAAAGAACTTTGTGTTCCTGTCCCCCTCTTTAAGCCAGATAGCCCTAGATTTAAGGCGCCAAAAGGACTCTTCTCTACTACAGATCATGTGCAACTCAGAAAGAATTTTCTTTTCATTTACTTCATCTTCAACTGATCTCCCCATAGTATCCATCTTTAACTCAAGATCCTGAAGCTTCTGTTTTAACTCTTTCTTTTTTCCGAAGATGTTTCCAAAAACATTTTTGTTCCAAAGTTTGACTTGTTTTTTGACATTTTGAGTTTTTGGACCAATCTGTACTGGGCAGTGCCTTCCCCATTCCAATCCCACCATTCCTTTATTCTATCATAGATATCAACGTGCTCCATCCACAATTTTTCAAATTTGAATGAGCTTCTTGCAGGTTTGGTCCAATTTAGAAAGCTTAAAGCAATCGGATTATGATCCGATCCAATTCTGGGCAGGGAAGAGAGGTAAAAGTCTTGGCTAAGAATCCAGTTTGCTGAGATTAGTGCCCTGTCCAGTCTCACCTGAATGAGCTCCTTTCCCAACCTTCTATTATTCCAAGTATACTTATTACCATGTAGATCCACATCAATGAGGTTTTGTTCAGTGATAAAATCAGCAAAATCCACCATTCCATTAGAGAATGTGGGGGTTCCCCCAAACTTTTTCGCCTGGGTTTAGAGGGGAGTTGAAGTCTCCCATGATAAGCCAGTTAGCAGAACTGTGCTGGTTTCTAAAGATTTTAAGATCAGCCCATAGTTTTCTTCTACCACTAGCAGAGTTAGGGGCATAAATATTAGACAAGATCCATTCACACTTTTTTTCATTAGTGACAAATTTAATTGCAAGATGATTAATATTATCACTAAGAACCATACCAGTACAGTGCCTTTTATCCCAAAGAGTAGCCAGCCCTCCGGAAGCACCCTGAGAATCAACAGCCGCCATTTCAGAGCTGTCCCAATTTTTTTTTTTAATATTATCCATTGTCATTGCTTTCATCTTAGTTTCTTGAAGAATCAAAATGCTGGGGTTACTGGAGTCCCGTAACTCCTTGATGTTTCTTTGCTTAGAGTAACCGATCTGATTTATATATTGTATAACCATGGGTTAAATAAATAAATCTTTATAAAATATTGTGATAAATAAATTTCATAGATATTAATGCAAGTGTAAGATAATGTAAAAGAGTGTGTAAGTTACCATGCAAGGATGTGTAAGAATTTGTAAGAGTTTGTAAGGCAAATTTTGGAAGGTCAAACACTATATCCTCTTTGAAATTCGAATTTGACCTGGAAGGAAAAATTTGGAGGCTTGTGGGACAAGTTAAACTTGTCCCACACCTCTCAAAAACCTCCACCAACCATGATTATAGCTTTGGAGTCAAAATCAATCCTTTTTATTGCATTTTGATATGATTTTGTGGAAGAATTGATTACACTTGTATTAAAAAAATTTAATGCATTCCCTTTTTGGAGTATGGGTTGAAGTTGTGTATGTAAGTGATTTTTTCATTCCCTTTAATGGTGATTTGTTGTTGATGTTGATTGCACTCTTGGGGAATGAGGAAAAATTATGTGGCATCCCACTTGGAATCCACATCATTCTCTTCCACCCTCTCCTTTAAAATTAGAATTCATCCTCATTTTGAGGTTGTTGAAAGTTTGTGATTCCACCCTTGGGTCAAATTTCTCTTGCATTTTAGAGCTTTCTTGGTGGAAGAAGTGGATTTAATTGTGCATGCATTCCTCTTGCTGATTTGGGACTGGTTTTGGTGCAATAAAGAATATGCTATTTTGGAAACAAATATCCATAATGGAGAGGTAGGTTCTTTCCTTTTTAATTGTTTTTTCCCCCTCTTTCTTGCATGTAAAACATTTAATGGTTTTTTGTTTGCATTCTCGATGGATGGGTAGAATGCTTAGGGCATGGTGTAGAGAGGAGACTATGAGGTTTAATCAAAGGAGGGATAAGGGATTTTCCATTGTCACTTGTTCCTTGTGGAGGGAATGTTGGTTTGGGATCCACATAGGAAAAGAATATGCTTGCATTTCTTATCTTTGGAGGGGGGCATAAGGGATAAATTTGGAGGAGGGATAAGGAGGGGTTGAGGAGGGATAAGGTTTATGGGTTTTGTTATGATTTTGGTGGGTTGTTTTGGTGGATGCCCAAATTTCAACAAGGGAGAGATAAGGAGACATCCATAGCTCTTGCTCTTTTTGGCTTCCTTGTTCAAGCCTATGTGTTATATGATTGTTTTTAAATGTAGTTGGGAACTGTTGTTTTGTTTGAATTGTGCTTTTGTTTTTCTTGTGTAATGTGAGTTTTGCTTGTTTGTGATAGAAGCCTTTGTTGCCATGTGTTGGTTTCATGCTCGATTTCAATATGGTTGGGGCTCAGGGGGCCAATGGGGAAAGATGGATTCTCTTTACCCATTGGGTGTCTTGGTTGGGTGGAGAGCATTGCCTTTCCCCCTTCCTTGTTGTGATCAAAAGATAAAAGATGAAGAAATCAACATGTTGCTGTTTGGAGCTGGAAAAAACAATTTTTACAGTCTTCTTTCCTTGATCAAATGTCATTGTAACCTTTCCCACTTCTATTGGATGAATGTATTGATATTGAAATGTTATGTGTTTACGTTGTAATTGGAAGTTGTAATTGATTGAGTAATGTAAATGATATCCTATATTTTGTATTCCAAAATGTGAAGAGTCACTTTTTCTCTCTCCATTTTGGAAAAAGAACATCATACAGTTGTAATCTTTCAAATTGGAATTCAAAGAAAGAGTTAAATTGTATATTGATATTGGAGATCAATGAAAGAAATATCTTATTTCCCCAATTGCATTGTTGTGTGGAAATTTTAATGACTGATATAGTTGCAAATCTATTTTGAGAAAGAGAACACGTATAAAAAAAAGAAATGACAGAAATTGGATATTTGAAATGAGTTTTAGAATTGAAATCAACTCTGCATATTGAATGTAAGTGGGTGTTGAATCAATTGAATGTTGAGAAAGAAATTTGGCTTGTTTTCCATAGCTAAAAATTGCACATTTTTTTACAAGTTCATTGGAAAAAGGATCTTTGTTTCAAATTTTAATTCTGGCATTTAAAAAGTACAATAATAGCACAGTTCATATTTATAATTAAATCAAGAAATGAAACAATGAAATTTATTTGTTTCAATGTTTAAGGAACCTTTCTGAAACTCAACCAATTAATATGACTATCAAAGACTTCATTAAACAAAAATTCCAAACTTACATAATAGATTTCCTATCAAAAGATGCAAAATATATCAATTACAACCCAATCCATAATTTGAACCTAGAAAACACTCTTTAACACACCCATGATCATACCTCCATGTTCAATTTACATGTTGAGGAGAAAGGAAACCAAAATTGAACAAAACTTGTAAGTTAGGAAAAAACTACCAGTTATGTAATTAAAAACCCTGCAGAATGTTTTCTAGAAATTAACCCTTAAAACCTTATCAAAAATCAAAATTGATGACTCCTATGTAAAGAGGATTCCGAGAGCTCTCCAAAAAGTCCTTGTTTGCTAAAAAGTTATTGTTAGCCAAAATTCACCCCTCAGGGTAAATTTGATAACATGCATCAGAATACTCAAGTCCCAGGCAGATAGATCGATTGAAGGAAAAAAAAAATCATGTTTCTAGGGTCCCCTTGGATTTTTTCTAACTCTCCTGTCCAAGGAGAAAAGAGCAAGTTCTAAAAAAGGGTGAAAAAGTTGCAAAAAACAAGCTTGGGATAGAAAAAATCATGAAAATTGGCTAAGTCCTGGTCCAGGCGGCCCTTGGGACAGTTGGGACGTTGGGGCACGAATTGGCTGAAAATCCTCCAGGCGGTCTGCATAGCACTGGGACAATTGGGACATAAGGATGCGCGAGATGCGAAAAGGTGAACCAGCCGAAGGTAAAAGAAAAATCGACTAACTGCTGAGTGAAACAGTCTGGGACATCTGGGCCGTGAGGACGTGAAGGACGCAAACCACCCGGATTGGCTGAAAAAGAGAACTTTTGCACTGGGACAGTTGGGACATAGGGACGCGTGGGATGTGGGGAGCCGAAGGAGCCAAGAGCCAATCAAATCACGCCACGTGTCTTCACCTCAAAGAGGGACAGGGAAGCCCGAATCAGGCGGATCAGAGAAATTTGTCCCTAGCAGTTTGGGACATCCGGGACAAAAGGATGTGGAGGATGCGAAGGACACGAAAAGTCGGTAGGTCTGTGGACGAATCAGGAAACACCATGTGTCACAAGGGAAAATGTCCAAAATTTCAAAGGGAAAGGTTTGAAGCGTTGGCCTGAGCCAATAAAAAGAGGACACGTGTCCTAAGGAGAAGGGGAGTGTAGAGCTCGGGGAGGAATTAGAGAATTTGGCAAAAGTTTTGGCCAAAAACTAAAAGGTAAAGGATGACCCCGCACCCCTGTCCTCCAACCAGATCATGCCACGTGTCCCAAGTGGCGGGGACGTGGGGAAAAAATGAGAAATTTTCCAAAATTACAAAAAAGTCAAAACTTTCAAGGAAAACCCACGGGTAAGGGAAGGAGAGAGAATTTCTCATCCAATCAGCGCCCGACACGTGTCGTCCAGGTGGCGGAGCGCAGGAAAAAATTTCAAAACCCATTTTTGCCTGTTTTGTGCCCTAAATCTTCAGATCGCCATATCTTTTGATCCAGAGCTCGGATTTGCACGTTCTTTATATCATTAGAAAGCTTATGAAATTATCTACATGATTCCGTGGTCAATCTTGAATTTTGGTTCAGTCTAGAGAGAGAAAGTTAAGAAACGGCTCTGACACGTGTCCATGGCCAGAAATGACATTTCAGCGACCAAATTTAATGCAGAATGGGTCGCATTCTCCTCCATTTCAGTAAAAAATGACAGGGTATGGGTTTGTAAGGTCCCCCATGCTATTTTAATGCATTTGCAGTTAATGAGAAATGGGCTCCCATGTTTTTGTATGTTTTCTCTCTCCTGGGCTCGACCCATGTAATGTAAAAGCCAGATTTGGCTCATTTCCAAAGGAGAACACTTTTTGGCATAGCAATCTTCTTCTTTCACCTCCAGCAAGTGATTGTTGCAAGAATCAGACCTCTTCAAAGATTGTAACAGGTTTTTTACCTCTCTGAGGTTGTAATGCAGTGGTTTTGACATTGGAAATGATAATGCAAGCTTTGTGAATGGTTTCAGTCCTTTGTTTGTATTATTTGCTTCATTTCAGACCCTAAATTATATCTTATCAGCCTGTGTATGTTTTATGTTGCAATCCTTGGTTTGTGTCCATTTGCATGAAAAAAAATATTCACCACTCCTTTTGGTGCATCACCATCTTTAGTTAGTTTCAACTTTTGCATTTCTATCCCTGTCTCCTTACAATTTAGAGTAGGATCAGGATCTGAACCTCTGTAGTTGTGCAAATGTAGATCTAAATCAGAGGAGTTTGAGGAACCAGCCTCTAATCTGGAGATTCCTCTCTCAGTTCAACAAGTCCCACACTTGGAGAGAGGTTTCCATGTTGTGCAATCACACTAGATGCCTAAGACATCATTTAGAATCTTGATTTGCATCCAGGGGTGCTGTGATTTTGCACTAATAGTTTTGGCACACCCGGTGGGACACTAGAGGTCTCATTTTTGTTGCAGCAAAGTTGATGTGCATCTGCTGCAATTTTCTTGCTTGAAAAGAACTATTATTTGCATATCTGGTGACTCCAAGGGGAAGAATCAACTGGTTTCAGCAGTGCAGGCCTGAAAACTCATGAGAAGAATCACCACAAGGTCAAGAGTTGGAGAAGAAGAAGTGCTGTTTGAATACCTGCAATTATCTCCAAGAAGAAGGAAAAGAGGAAGAAGGACTCAAAGGTCTCCATCTCCACCAAACAGAACCCTCTCAACTCCTCCACCTGGTAGGCCTTTCATTCAGTCAACAAGGGTTTTAAGACCAATTAGAATGGCACAAAACAACCCCTATGTCAACTTCACAGGCAGCAGCCCACTTGCCCTCAATGCACAACATCCAATTCCTATTGCAGCCTTGAAGAACATTCCCTACTTCACTGGAGAAAATCAGACTACTCCAGGTGATCATGTTAAAGATATTGCTAACCTTTGTGCAATTCATGAAATCAATGAGATGCAAGTGGCTGTCAAGTTACTGGCATCTTCATTCAAGGGTAAAGCATTGCAATGGTTTAGGAGCCTTGGAGCTGGTTCTATCACAAATTGGAATCAGCTGTGTATAGCACTTCATGAGCAATTTGGAGAAAAGGGAGACAACTTGTCTCTTTTGGAGCAGCTGACAACCATCAAGAGAGCTCCCAATGAGCAGCTGACCGATTTCAACTTCAGATTTCAAAAGACTTGGGAGAGAATTCCAGTGGCAGTCAGGCCAATAGCAGAAGGTTCTTTTCTCTACTATCTCAAAGCTCTAAATTCTGATATTTCTATGTTGATTCAATCCATGGGAGGCATAACTATCCCTATGGCTTATAACATTTCCATTAGGGCTGAAAATTGTTTGATCCAAGATGGAAAACTTGCCCCTAGACCTCCTATGCCATTGTTTCCAAGTTTAGAGAGCCCAAACACCAATCAAGCACCTAGTTTGGCTCCTTCTCCCACTCCTAGAAATCAGAGTTCAAATGAAGCTTCCACTTCATCTCCAAGTGCCCCAAATGAGCTTCAAGAAGTCATGAAGCAATTGCAAAACCTAGGAAATGAGCTGGTTACTCTCAAGAGGTAGCAGGCCCAAGGTTTTAGACCTTCTTATCAACCCCAAGCTTAGCCTAACAGGCAGCCATACCAACCACAAAGGCCACCTAACCCAGCTGCAAATATGAATCAAACAAGGCCTCCTGCCAATAGACCATTTCAGCCCTATAATCCAAATGCCATATCTGCCTCTAAGGCATTGGTGCCAACACAAAACAACATTGCTCAGGAGTATGACTGGTGTTTCCCATGCAATGAGCCTCATAACCAATCCATGTGCTTCAATGGTGCTTTGAATCAAGCATTAATGGTGACAACTACTGATGTGGGGGGTGAGGGCAGTCAAGGAAACAACCAACAACAAGAAACATTCCAACAGCAATCTGCCCCAAATGACACCACATTGGTAAATTGACAAGCCAAGGATTTTTGTGGCATGAACCAGGTAGTTTCTCAAGGTGTTACAGCCAACACAAGGTCAAAAAGGAGGAATTTGGGTGAAGAACAGCCATTAGCCCCAACCAATCCATGACCTTCTATGGTTCCACAAGTGGTTGGCAAACAAAATCTGGTTGTAAATGCATAAGGGCAGCCAAGGATAGCCCCTAGGCCAACTCAAATGCCAGCTGTTGCTGCCCACATGCAAGGAGTGAATGTACAAGCAAAGGGACAACAAAGAGATCCTTCATCACCATTCAGTATCATTGATCAGATGAAGAAGAAAAACGTCAATATATCAATGTGGGAATCCCTATCTATCCCAGGCCAAAGAGATCTGCTGCAAGCTGCCATGAAGGACTGGCCAACTTCGAATCAGCAAGTTCAGATGCAAGACAAAGTGCTCACAAATGCTGCCCAGCCTGAGGGAAATCATGGAGGACAGCAAGGTAAAATGTTGAAGCCCCCTCCTTTCTATGTTTCATTAATCATTGGAAATCAGCTAGTACATAATTGCATGATAGACTCCGGGGCAAGTAGCTCGGTAATGCCTAAACAGATAGCTGATCAGCTAGGGCTCTAGTATGAAACAACATCCAAAGGGGTAGTGTAGCTGGATGGGACAGCAGTAACAACAGTTGGGGTGATTAGAAATTTGAGTCTTACCTTGCATGCATGTCTAAATGTTGTTGTTTTACAAGATGTATCAGTCATAGACCTTCCACCACTCTTTGCCCTATGCTTGTTAAGGGATTATACAGCCAAGATTGGAGGATATTTGTCTGCTGATTGGTCACACATGCTATTCAGAACGAGGTATGGAACTAAGGCTACAATCAGGTCTGAACCTATTGCAAACTTTCACATTGAGCCTTACACTCCAAGTCAGATTAATGCCAATTGCTCATCATTTGATAAAGAAGACCACCCAAGCACTGATGAAGCTTACACCAAGGTTGGAAGCATCCCAGATCTAACTCTTGATGAATGGGCAAACAAGATACATGCATTTGATCCTTATCAAGAAGTGGAAGAATCTGAGCTAGGGGTCTATTGCATACACGAAGAAAATCAGCCTATTCCTAGCATCACCAAGCCAGACCACAAAGATGACAATGAGGTATGGCAGCTATTTTTTGATGGATCAAGGAGTAGACAAGGTGCGGGAGGTGGAACTATGTTTATTTCACCTCAAGGAGTAAAGTACTATTCAGCTTTTAGATTTCAGTTTGCATGCTCCAATAACACTGCTGAATATGAAGCCTTGGTGCAAGGGATGCATTGGGCAATCAAGAAGAAAATAAAGAACTTGCAAGTCTTTGGTGATAGTGAATTGATTGTAAATCAGGTCAAGGGACATCATGCTACCAAGAATGATCTACTCAGGTGCTACAAGAACAGGGTGTGGGACCTCATGGAAGATTTTGAGGGTTTTGGCATCAAATCCATTCCTAGGAAAGAGAATCAAGCTGCTGACAGGCTTGCAGCAGTAGGGGCAGCCTTTGACATTGTGGAAAGCATTCAACAAGACAAGGTATGGCCAAACATCCATGAGATTGTGAGGCCTTCAGTGCCGGATAACAATGTCAGTTGGCAAGTGTTTGAAAATGACCAGTAAATCATCCATTTCTTGCAAGAAGAAGCTAAGTTCTCAGCCAAGAATCAAGAAAGATTGGAACAACAGTATGGTGACCAAGTAGTACAGCTGAGAACTAACAAGTTTCCCAAAGGACTTATCAATTTGGAGTCCATTTTTAACCCCAATGATCAGTTTAGAAAGGAGAAGGAAAACATTCAGGTCAAGAGAGAGGATTCAGTATCCATCTTGGTAGAAGAGAACAAACCATTACAAATTTGGAGGATGACAACTGAACAAGAAAAGTATGAGTTCATACAGCTGTGCCAAGAGTTCCCTTATGTGTTTTCTTGGAGCTATGAAGACTTAAAAGGTTTCAATCCCAACTTAGCTCAGCATACCATTGAATTGGATTCAAATACTAAGCCTGTCAGGTAGAAACAAAGACCAGTCAATCCACACATGGAGCCTCTCATGAGGAAAGAATTGGACAAGCTGATTGAGTCAAGGATCATATTCCCAATCAAGCATTCTAGTTGGGTTGCCAACTTAGTTCCAGTCAGAAAGAAGAGTGGAGAGATCAGATTGTGTGTTGACTTCAGAGACTTGAATAGAGCCTCTCTCAAGGACCATTACCCACTCCCTTCCATGGAGCAAATCTTGCAAGTGGTGGCTGGCTCCGAGAGGTTTTCACTACTTGATGGCTACTCAGGCTACAATCAGATTATGGTGAAGGAAGAGGACCAGTTCAAGACAGCTTTCACAACCAAATGGGGAACTTTTGCATACAGGAAAATGCCATTTGGGCTGTCCAACGCTTGTGCTACCTTCCAAAGGGAAATGGACATGGCATTCAAAGGTTTGATTAACAATGTGGTGCTAATTTACCTTGATGATATCACTATTTTTTCCAAAAATGCAGCAGACCACCTCTCTCATTTGAGGCAAGTCTTCACGAGGTGCAGGAGATTTGGAGTGTCTTTGAATCCTAAGAAGTGCATCTTTCTTGCACATGAAGGAAAGCTCCTTGGCCATATTGTCTCCAAGGAAGGATTAGCAATTGATCCAGAGAGGGTTGAAGCCATAAGAGCACTACCATTGCCAAGCCACAAGAAAGCCCTTCAGAGTTTCTTGGGAAGGATAAACTTTGTTCGGAGGTTTGTCCCAAATTTTGCAGCCCTTGTCAAGCCCATCACCAAAATGTTAAAGAAGAGCATGGCTTTCAAGTGGACAGCAGAAGGCAAGGAGAGTTTTGAAGCAATCAAAGAAGCCATCTCCCAAGCACCAACTCTCATCAACCCAGACTTCTCCAAGGATTTCATCCTCTATGCATTTGGAGGTAATGACACTATTTCTGCCATTTTGGTACAGCAGAACAAGGATAATGATGAGCAGCCAATTGCCTTCTTCAGCAGGAGCCTAGATGACTATGAGGTGAGGTACTCTTTTATTGAGAAGCATGTACTTGTAGTAATCAGAAGCTTGAAGAAATTCAAGCATTTAATCTCAAACAACAAGGTCCAGTTGCTGGTCTCACATGCTGGAGTCAAGGACTTCCTCCTCAACAAGGATTTGAATGAGAAAAGGGCAGGTTGGATCACCCATGTCATGGAGTATGACATTGAGATCAAGATCACCAAGCTGGTAAGAGGGAAAGGATTGTGTGAGCAGCTGGTTTTGGGGAAGCAAAAAGAAGTATGCAATGAAGAAGAGGCTGTTTTGACAGTCCAGGACAGCCATGAGCCAAGTGGCAATCAAGAAGAAGACGATGCTATCCCCACTCCTTGCTGGACCCAAGGTATTATACACTTCCTAGGCACAGGCCTATGCCCTCCGGAGATGAACAAGACCCAAAGGAGACACTTCAGATTGCAGGCTGTCCCATATGCCATTGTTGATGGAGTTTTGTTCAAGAAAGATGTGAATGGAGTGCTGCTGAGATGCATTAGCACAAATCAGATTCAAAGGGTGTTGGAAGAGTTCCATGGTGGACCAGCTGGTGGTCATTTTGCACCAAGAGTGACAGCTCTAAAAATCATGAAGGCTGGTTATTATTGGCCCAAAATCTTCAGTGATTGCTATGCATGGATCAAGAGGTGTAAGAATTGTGCATTCTTCATAGGAAAAGAGAGACTTGCTGCCCTTCCATTACATCCAATCTCAGTTGACCAGCCATTCATGCAATGGGGTTTGGACTTCATTGGAGTCATTAATCCCAATTCAAGCCAAGGGCACAAATGGATTTTGACAGCCACGGACTACTTCACCAAATGGACAGAAGCAGTAGCACTCAAAGAGGTAAATGAGTCTAGCATCTTAGACCTTTATGAGGGGATAACAACCAGATTTGGTGTACCTGCTACAATAATCTCTGATAATGCATTGGCATTCATTGGATCTAAGGTGACTGAGTGGGCTGTCAAGAATGGTATCTACCTAAGCACTTCATCAAACTATTACCCTCAAGGTAATGGCCAGGCCGAGTCTACAAACAAGAACTTGTTGAGGATCATTAGGAGGACTCTTGACGAGAATCAGAGGTCTTGGCATACCAAACTGAAATCAGCCTTATGGGCTGATAGGATAACTCCCAAAAGATCCACAGGTAACTCTCCATTCAAACTTGTCTATGGAAGAGAGGCAATCTTGCCCATGTCACTTGAGTTGCCAACATTGGAACTCATGAAGCAGCTGGAGTTGCTAGAGTTTGAGCCCATGGAGGTGAGGTATGCAGAGTTGATGGAGCTGCAAGAGATCAGAAATCAGGCATCCCAAGTAATGGAAAAGGATCAAGATTTGATAAAGAAGACCTTTGATAGGAAGGCCAAGGATAGATCTTTTTAGGTTGGAGATCTAGTGTTGAAATGGGATGTGGATAGAGCAAAACTGGAAAGGCATTCAAAATTTGATGCCATTTGGAGTGGCCCATACATGGTCACGAAGTGCAAGAACAACAATGCTTTCCAATTGGCCCCATTGGATGGTGAAGAACTACAGATTCTAGTAAATGGAATCTATCTCAAGCGTTTCTTCTAGAGGGAAATTCACTACCTTGTAAATATTAGATTATATTTTCATTCCTCCAAGTGCTTGTGCACATTGTTTTGTTGTAGGTTAGTTTTGTTTTCCCTAAGTGCTTTGGCATAGCTTACTGTCCATGGAGATGTTTTGCAGTCCTTGCTTCCATCAGGTGATATTCCATCTTCCTCCTTACACATTCTAAGTCAGTTGGGGTTCTAAACAGAATATTTGATGACTCCATGCCCAATGGACTGCTTCAGGAAACTGGTATCTTCTACCTAGCAGGCAGGTAACCCCACTGAGTCACCAAATTGTTATCCAAAATTCACCCCTCAGGGTAAATTTGATAACATGCATCAGAATACTCAAGTCCCAGGTAGATAGATTGATTCAAGGCAAAAAAAAATCATGTTTCTGGGGTCCCCTCGGATTTTTTCTAACTCTCCTGTCCAAGGAGAAAAGAGCAAGTTCTAAAAAAGGGTGAAAAAGTTGCAAAAAACAAGCTTGGGCCAGAGAAAAAATCATGAAAATTGGCTAAGTCCTAGTCCAGGCGGCCCTTGGGACAGTTGGGACGTCGGGGCGTGAATCGGCCGAAAAGCCTCCAGGCGGTCTGCGCAGCACTGGGACAATTGGGACATAAGGACACGCGGGACGCGAAAAGGCGAATTGGCTGAAGGTAAAAGCAAAATCGACTAGCTGCTAAGCGGAACAATCTGGGACATCTGGGCCGTGAGGACATGAAGGACGTGAACCACCCGGATCGGCCGAAAAAGAGAACTTTTGCACTGGGACAGTTGGGACATAGGGACGCGTGGGACGCGGAGAGCCGAAGGAGCCGAGAGCCAATCAAATCATGCCACGTGTCTTCACCTCAAAGAGGGATAGGGAAGCCCGAATTGGGTGGATCAGAGGAATTTTTCCCTAATAGTTTGGGACATCTGAGACAAAAGGATGCAGAGGACGTGAAAAGCTGGCAGGCCCGCGGATGAATCAGGAAACGCCATGTGTCACAAGGGAAAACATCCAAAATTTCAAAGGGCAAGGTTTGAAGCATTGGCCCGAGCCAATAAAAAGAGGACACGTGTCCTAAGGAGAAGGGGAGTGTGGAGCTCAGGGAGGAATTAGAGAATTTGGAAAAAGTTTTGGCCAAAAACTAAAAGGTAAAGGATGACCCCGTGCCCCTGTCCTCCAACCAGATCATGCCACGTGTCCCAAGTGGCGGGGACGCGGGGAAAAAATGAGAAATTTTCCAAAATTACAAAAAAGTCAAAAATTTCAAGGAAAACCCATGGGTAAGGGAAGGAGAGAGAATTTCTCATCCAATCAGTGCCTGACACGTGTCGTCCAGGTGGCGGAGCGCGGGAAAAAATTTCAAAACCCATTTTTGCCTGTTTTGTGCCCTAAATCTTCAGATCGCCATATCTTTCGATCCAGAGCTCAGATTCACATGTTCTTTATATCATTGGAAATCTTATGAAATTCTCTACATGATTCTAGGGTCAATCTTGAATTTTGGTTCAGTCTAGAGAGAGAAAGTTAAGAAATGGCTCTGACGCATGTCCATGGCCAGAAATGACATTTCAACGACCAAATTTAATGCAGAATGGGTCGCATTCTCCTCCAATTTGGTCAAAAATGATAGGGTATGGGTTTTTAATGTCCCCCATGCCATTTTAATGCATTTGTAGTCAATGAGGAATGGGCTCCCATGTTTTGTATGTTTTCTCTCTCCTGGGCTCGACCCATGCAATGTAAAAGCCAGATTTGGCTCATTTCTAAAGGTGGAACACTTTTTGGCATAGCAGACTTCTTCTTTCACCTCCAGCAAGTGATTGTTGCAAGAATCAGACCTCTTCAAAGATTGTAACAGTTTTTTTTACCTCTCTGAGGTTGTAATGCAGTGGTTTTGACATTGGAAATGATAATGCAAGCTTTGTGAATGGGTTTCAGTCCTTTGTTTGTATTATTTGTCTTCATTTCAGACCCTAAATTATATCTTATCAGCCTGTGTATGTTTTATGTTGTAATCTTTGGTTTGTGTCTATTTGCATGACAAAAAATATTCACCACTCCTTTTGGTGCATCACCACCTTTAGTTAGTTTCAATTTTTGCATTTCTATCCCTGTCTCCTTACAATTTAGAGTAGGATCGGGATCTGAACCTCTGTAGTTGTGCAAATATAGATCTAAATCAGAGGAGTTTGAGGAACCAGCCTCTAATCTGGAGATTCCTCTCTTAGTTCAACAAGTCCCACACTTGGAGAGAGGTTTCCATGTTGTGCAATCACACTGGATGCCTAAGACATCATTTAGAACCTTGATTTGCATCCAGGGGTGCTGCGATTTTACACTAACAGTTATGGCTCCTTAAAACCCTGCATATTTTTTTCTACAAATTGACCCTTAAAACTTTATCAAAAATAAAAATTGATGAATCTTGTGTAAAGAGGATTCTGAGAGCTTTCCAAAAAGTTCTTGTTTTCTCAAAATGGAGTTCCTTATCAAAAGTTATGGCCATTTGAAGTTTTACTTCAAAATGGCCATCCCAAACTAAAAATTAATCAATTCAACCTTAGAAAAATTTAAATTTTGAGCTTTAGAAATATTTCCTAAAATGTTCTATGGCCCCACCACCCTCTTATCCAATTGGATGATGCCATGTTGCATCCTAAGGGGTGGAGCATTTGGAAAAAAAAAAAAAACTTAAATTTTTTTGAAAATTTGGTCTCGAGAAAATTTTCCAAATTTTTCCCGCAACCCCACAGCCCCAAACCAATCACGTGCTGACACATGGTAGGGAGGGTACGTGAGTTAAAATTCAAAACTTTACCATTTTTGGCCTTTGGGAAATTTTTCACATTTTCCCCTGCGGACCCGCACCCCCGCAACCAATAGGGTGTTGACACATGTCCCCTTGGAGGCACGGGCCCGCACAAGTCTGTTTTTACCTTTTCACTCTTTTGGAAAAAACTTTGACTTCTCTCCACCTCTCCACTAGCTAGTGTCCAATCACAAGATGCCACGTGGTAGTTGGAGCATGCTCGGAGGGCATGGAGGAAAATTTTCCTTTGGAAAATTTAGCTTTTGCTTTTTAGAAATTTTTTAAAATTCTTTTCCCCATGATCCGCCGAACCCCACCCAACCGAGTGCTAACATGTGGCACTTTGGGAATTGGCAAGGGCTGCAGAGATATTTTCTCCCTTGGGATTTTAATCCCCAAAATCTCCAAATCCATTCTTCACCCCGTCAGTCCGCGCCGCCCCGTGCCAATCAGGATGCGCCACATGTCATGCTTCATCAGCCCTACGGGCATGTGGAGATGTTTTGCGCTTTACATCAAAGTGGGTGAAAATTTCCAATTTTCCCTCCCCACTCCGCCAATCCACCCTAAGGGAAAATTTTCTCCCTAATCCCGCGGACCTCCCTAGGGAAAATTTCCCCATAAAACTCTGCCCAGCCATAACTGGAGTTCTACAAGGATTTAGGAGGACTTCTTTATATGGTTGGAAAGGTGAGAGAATTTCCTATCCAATGAGCATAATTTAGGAAAGTTTTGATGACTCTTAATATGAAAAAAATATAGTTGAATTTCAGGACCTATTAAGAGAGTAGGCATGGTGGTAAATTTCTCCCTGAACCTAAGTAAAATATGTAGCCCTAAAATTGAAACCATGTGAACTTGCTATAAGTTTAAAATGGGAAAAAACATGTATTTGGTAATTAGACCTTGTTCTGGAACCTGTTAGTGCAAACTGATGTCTTGCAACTTAGTTGTGGACTCTCCTAATAAAAAAAATTATTCCTTAATTTTTCCCAGCTAATCCTAGTTTGTTTCTTGGTCTCAAGTGGTAGTTTGAAGCGGGCATTACACTTGGTATCACAGCAGTGGTTCAAAAGCTTGGACCATTGGGCACACTAATAAATTGAGACTTGAAACTTAAAACTAACAAACTGTTTAATCTAGAAAACAAACCTGTTTGAAAATTGTTTATGATAGTAAACTTAGAAAACTAAAGGAAACAAGAAGTAATGAACTAACTCTTACTTTGGTCTATGTAGGAGGCTTAGACGGAGTAGGAGAAACATGCACCAAGACCCAGAGTCACCACCACCATCACCCCCACCACCACCACCACCACCACCAACAGATCAGGGTTTAGTAGCTATCCTACCATAGATTTTGTAGACCCTCCAGGATGTTAATGCTGCCCTACATGGAGGATCAGTAGGAGGACATTCAGATAGGCATGACAGAGCTACTTCTATAGAGGGGCATGCTCCTCCTTCCCTCAGTGAGGAGCATGGAGGAGAGAACTTTCATGGAGAGTTAGATAGAGTAGAGTCTCCTTTGAGGGGACATGGTGATCATATTTCAGGACAAAGAGAGAGGTCTCGGAGCCCTAGGCTCGGAGACAGGCAGGAAGAGAGGCCCAGAGGCCATCTAACCACAGCTGCAGATCACATCAGGGAGATCCTAAAGGTTAGGTCATCACATTATTTAGGTGACACAAGGGGATTCTAGGTAGAGGCCTGGCTGGTTAGCTTGAGCGGTTACGTCAAGCTTTGTCCTTGTTCTAGCAACATGAAAGATCATGTTGAAATCCATCTACTGAAGGATGGAGCTGGTGTTTAGTGGAGGATAGAGGAGCAGAAGCTCCATATAGATTCAGAGATAGTCACTTGGGAGCTATTAGAGGAGAGATTCAGGAGTAGGTACTTATCACGGAGATTCATACCGTAGAGGATCATTGAGTTCCATGATCTTCGTCAGGCATCCCTTTCAGTGGCAGAGTATGAGAGCAGGTTCTTGGACCTACTTCAGTACATTGATTACATGAAGGATGAGTAGGTGTGGATCCACAGGTTCATTCGGGGCCTTAATATAGACATTGGAGGTGTAGTTCGGATCCACTATCCTTAGACTTTAACAGAGGCCGTTGAGAAGGCCTACATTGCTGAGGAGACTCAGGGTAAAACCCAGTAGGCTAGAGACCGAGTCAGGAGCCGTATTCAGCAGTTACAGGATAGAAAATCGAGGGGGTCAGCTCCTCCTCCTCATTGTGGTCAACATTCTTCGTAGTCATCTTTCAGACCACATTAGTAGCAGAAGAAGTAGTCTTGCCCACCTTTTAGGCCTCCCTAGAGAGCTGATGCACAGAGATGTCGTAGTATGGGGCCTCCTCCTAGGGGACCCACTAGGACACAGGGTGGAGCTAGAGCTCAGTTGGTAGGAGATTGACCACAGAGGCCATAAAATACTATAGCTAGATCATTAGGATCCATGAAACCTACCTCTAGGGCACCTTCTAGAGGTGCTTCTGCTTAGAGAGGTTCAGGTGGTTGTTCTAGGTGTGGAGTAGCAGGACAATTTTGGAGAGATTTCCCCTAGAACCCTAATAAGGGTAAGGCACCCATCTTAGAGCCTATAGTCAGAGACATGGGACGAAGTCACAGGATCTATGTAGCGGTTGATAACCATTAGGTTAAGCATCAGAGCATGGTCATCGAGACCACAGGTAGTATTGGAAGTATTCCCACTTCTATATTGTTTGACTCTGATTCTTCTAATTCATTTATTACACCATCCTTAGTAGAGTGATGTAGGCTGGTGGCTATTATACAAGGTCATAGTTAGGATGTCGAGATGGCTTTGGGAGCTAAGGTCTCTATAGACTCCTTAATAAAGGAGTGTGTTGTTAATTTGGGACCTTTCACCACCACTTTAGATATCTGCATACTTCCTTTGGGCTCGTATGGAGTGATATTAGGCATGGAATGGTTAGCTACACATAGGGATAGGATGGATTACTATCACAAGACTATATCTTGTGCAGATGATCTCGCAGTTGAGTCGGTGATTTCAAGGGTCAAGAGACCCATTTCTATTCACACTATCTCCGCTATACAGCTCAAGCGGTGTGTGTGATGGGGTTACCAGATGTATGTAGTTACAGTCAGTGATAGGGTAGAGGATGGGTCTAGTGGGCCATTGCTAGATGACCATCCCATTTTGAGAGAGTATGCAGATGTTTTTCTAGGGGAGCTACCGGGGATGCCACCCCCATGAGAGATTGATTTCCATATTGATCTGGTTCCAGGAGTAGAGCCTATCTCATGAGCTCCTTATCAGATGACCACCCTAGAAACCTCAAGTTGCAGCTTGGAAGGCCTTCTGGAGAAGGGCCTTATCCTTCCTATTGTATCCTCTTGGGGTGCACCGGTCATTTTTATGAAGAAGAAGGATGGATCATTGTGGTTGTGCATCGACTACCACCAGTTTAATAAGGTAACGATCAAGAATCATTATCCCCTGCCTCGCATTGATGACTTGTTTGATCAAATGAAGGGAGCCACGGTGTTCTCTAAGATTGATCTCAAGTCAGGGGTACCATCAGTTGATGATTATGGAGGTATACATTCATAAGACTGCTTTTCATATGAGGTATGGGCACTATGAGTTCACAATGGTGCCTTTTGGTTTGACAAATGCCCCCCTTCATGGTTTGATGAATGGGGTATTCAGAGACCTTTCTAGATTGCTTCATGCTCATCTTTCCTGATGACATTCTGATTTACTCATGTATGCATGAGGAGAACGAGGGGCACCTTCGACAGGTTCTTCAATGTCTTTGTGAGCAGCAGCTTTATGGGAACTTGGAGAAGTGTGCTTTCTTTCAGTCAGAGATACAGTACTTGGGTCATATCATCTCTAGGGAAGGTATCGCAGTCGATCCTTCCAAGATTAGAGCCATTATGGATTGGCTAGTACCCACTACAGTGACAGAGGTGCATAGCTTCATGGGGTTACCAGGATACTACAGGAGATTTGTGCAAGACTTCTCTCGGATAGCACACCCCATCACTTCCCTTCAGTGGAAAGGGAAGAAGTTTTTTTGGATAGACAGGTGTGAGTAGGCCTTCAGGACACTGAAGGAATGTCTCACCACAACACCCATTCTTGTAGTACCGGATCCACATGGTGAGTTCTTTGTTTGCATAGATGCTTCGTTAGTAGGCCTTGGAGGTGTTCTTATGCAGGAGGGTAGAGTAGTTACCTTTGAGTCTCACAAACTCAAAGATCATGAGCTTAATTATCTGACTCATGACCTTGAGCTTGCGGTAGTAGTGCATGCTTTAGTTTTATGGAGACACTTTCTTCTTGGTCGTAGATTCACACTCAGGACAGATCATTTGAGTCTTCGCCACCTCTTCATGCAGCCCAATCTAAACGCTCATCAGAGGCATTGGATGGAGTTACTTTTGTGAGTATGACATGGAGATAGATCATGTGAAGGGGAAGGAGAATGTGGTTGTAGACGCTCTCAGTAGATGGAGACATGTGAGTATGGCTACTTTAGTGAGCATGGATTTACGGAGCAAGATCCTTCAGCAGCTTCCTCTTGACAGCTTCTACATTACAGCTCGAGTAGAGATTGAGTCCCAGAGACCCCTTGAGGGGAAGTTTGATGGTTTCTCACTAGAGGCAGATGGCCTTCTCAGGCACAGAGGTTGGATATATGTTCCCAGAGATGGAGGCTTGAGGCAAGAAATCTTGGTAGAGGCACATCATGAACCCTATTCAACCCATCCTAGGGTGAAGAAGATGCATTCCTCTTTGCGACACTTGTATCACTAGAGAGGACTTCATAGGGACGTGGCTCGGTTTGTGTCACACTGTTTAGAGTGCTAGAAAGTGAAGGTTGAGCATCAGCATCCAGCTATCCTTCTCTTTCCTCATGCTATAGCAGAGTGGAAAAGGGACACCATTTCCATGGATTTCATTGTTGGGTTACCGATGTCAAGATATCACCACGATGCCATCATGGTCATAGTTGATAAATTGACAAAAGTAGCTCACTTTTCTCTGGTGAAGACCACATATATAGCTTGTGTTGTGGCACATGTCTAATTTCATGAGATTGTTAAGTTGTACGGGATCCCGTGGAAGATCATTTGTGACCGCGATCCTTTGTACACTTCCCATTTCTGGACTACCATGCATTATGTTCTTGGGATGAAGATTAACTTCAACATAGCTTATCACCCTAAAACAGATGGATAGACCAAGAGGGTGTATCATATTTTGGAGGAGATGCTTAGGATGTATGTGATGGATCACCAGGCGAGATGGGAGGAGTATCTGTACCTTGTGGAGTTTTCCTACAATAATAGTTTCCAGAGTTCTATAGGCATGGCTAATTTTTAGGCCTTGTATGGTAGGGAGTGCAGGACACCCCTTAGCTGGGATAGGTTGGAGGATAGAGTATCTCTTGGACCAGCTCTTTTGCAGGACATGGAGCAGCAGTTAATGTTGATCAGGTAGAGATTACAGGAGGCACAAGATAGACAGAAGAAGTATGCTGATCAGCATAGGACCGAGCATAATTTTGATGTGGGCATGAAGGTTTTCCTCCATGTTAGGCCACATAAGAGCCCGATCCATTATGG
Source organism: Taxus chinensis (assembly GCA_019776745.2). NCBI lineage: Eukaryota > Viridiplantae > Streptophyta > Pinopsida > Cupressales > Taxaceae > Taxus > Taxus chinensis. Next base: position 468,762,326 of record CM034152.1, read on the forward strand.
AAAAGGTTCTAAGTTAGCTCCTTAGTTCATTGGACCTTTTGACATCCTGGAGCGTATCAACCCGTTGGATTACTGTCTAGCATTGCCACCCAGCTTGTCTCACGTACATGATGTGTTTCATGTTTCTGATCTTAGGAGATACATCACAGATCCTTCTCATGTGTTGGATTGGACATCATTGCAGGTGTAGGATCAGGGGAAGGTGATGGTGGAGCCCATCTATATCATAGATTACAAGACCTTGGGCCTTTGAGGTAGAGAGATTGATCAGGTGTGGGTGCAGTGGGATAGATATGATGAGACTACAACCACTTGGGAGGATGCTACTATTTTACGAGTGCAATTTCCACATTTCTTCCAGTGACTTCAAGGAGGAAGTCGAGTCTAAGGGGAGGGGGATGTAGTGCCCACTCTCCTTTGACACTATTTAGATACTAATCCTGACACTTTTTATCATAGTATGGACATTATTATGTTTTGCTTAGTATGATGGTTAGATGATAGACTATGGTTTAATATGGATCTGGATTTAGTTATTATGCTTGATGATCATTGAGACATTATTATTATTATCTAGATGATGATATATTGGTTGACATGGACAGGATATTGATGTTGATTTTAGACATGTGACATTGGTATTATGAATAGCTCTAGTATAGAGATCTATTGGATGATGATATAGTTGCAAATTGAATTTAAATGATAAATGTTAAATTCTTGATATTGTTGTGATTTGGATTTAATAATTATATGTGTTTATATCATATTGGATGTTCTGATATGGCTGCAAGGCCGAAGGAGGTGTTTTGCATTTTGCAGGTTAAAAATCACAACAATGTTGGGGGACTGGAGACTAACCATATTGGAATTTAGTGTGAAATCAACAAGGTCACCATGGCAACTGTGTTCTTTTGCATGTTGTGTTATTTTAGTACTTCCCATGGGGGGATTTCCACTATTATGACCATGGGATATGTGTGTTTTATTTGTATGTTCCCTTTTATTATTGTTGTGTGTATTTTTAATTGTAAGGTGTTCTTTCTTTTAATTAATTTAAATGTGATAGTATAATGTGAGAGTCATATAGTTAAGTTTTAATTAAATTAATTGGGATGTGGAATATAAATTAAATGTTTTTGTCTTGGTTGATAATGAAATCTGATTTATATATTGTATAACCATGTGGTAAATAAATAAATCTTTATAAAATATTGTAATAAATAAATGTCATAGATATTAATGCAAGTGTAAGAGAATGTAAAAGAGTGTGTAAGTTACCATGTAAGGATGTGTAAGAATTTGTAAGAGTTTGTAAGGTAGATTTTGGAAGGTCAAACACTCCATCCTCTTTGAAATTCGAATTTGGCCTTGAAGGAAAAATTTGGAGGCTTGTGGGACAAGTTAAACTTGTCCCACACCTCTCAAAAACCTCCACCAACCATGATTATAGCTTTGGAGTCAAAATCAATCCTTTTTATTGCATTTTGATATGATTTTGTGTAAAAATTGATTGCACTTGTCTTACAAATTTTTAATGCATTCCTTTTTGGAGTATGGGTTGAAGTTGTGTATGTAAGTGATTTTGTCATTTCTTTTAATGGTGACTTTTGTTGATGTTGATTGCACTCTTGGGGAATGAGGAAAAATGATGTGGCATCCCACTTGGAATCCACATCATCCTCTTCCACCCTCTCCTTTAAAATTTGAATTCCTCCTCATTTTGAGGTTGTTGAAAGTTTGTGATTCCACTCTTGGGTCAAATTTCTCTTGCATTTTGGAGCTTGCTTGGTGGAAGAAGTGGATTTACTTGTGCATGCATTCCTCTTACTGATTTGGGACTGGTTTTTTATGCAACAAAGAATCTGTTATTTTGGAAACAAATACTCCATAATGGAGAGGTAGGCTCTTATCTTTTTTTTAATTGTTGTTTTTCCCTCTTTCTTGCATGCAAAACATTGAATGGTTTTGTGATTTAATTCTTGACGAATGGGTAGAATGCTTAGAGCATGGTGTAGAGAGGATACTATGAGGTTTAATTAGAGGAGGGATAAGGGATTTTCCATTAGCACTTATTCTTTGTGTAGGGAATGTTGGTTTCGGATCCACCTAGGAAAAGAATATGCTTACATTTCTTACTTCGGGGGGGTGGCGGGGCATAAGGGATAAATTTGGAGGAGGGATAAGGAGGGGTTGAGGAGGGATAAGGTTTATGGGTTTTGTTATGATTTTGGCGGGTTGTTTTGGTGGATGCCCAAATTTCAACAAGGGAGGCATAAGGAGACCTCCATAGCTCTTGCTCTTGTTTGGCTTGCTTGTTCAAGCCTATGTGTTGTATGATTGTTTTTAAATGCAGTTGGGAACTACTATTTTGTTTTGAATTGTGTTATTTTTTTGTTCTTGTACAATGTGAGTTTTTCTTGTTTGTGATAGAAGCCTTTGTTGCCATGTGTTGGTTTCATGCTCCATTTCAATATGGTTGGGGCTCGGGGGCCAATGGGGAAAGATGGCTTCTCTTTACCCATTGGGTGTCTTGGTTGGGTGGAGAGCGTTGCCTTTCCCCCTTCCTTGTTGTGATCAAAAGATAAAAGATGAAGAAATCATCATGTTACTATTTGGAGTTGGAGAAAACAATTTTGATAGTCTTCTTTCCTTGAGCAAATGTCATTGTAACCTTTCCCACTTCTAGTGGATGATTGTATTGATATTGAAATGTGAAGTGTTTACATTGTAATTGGAAGTTGTAATTGATTGAGAAATGTAAATGATATCCTATATTTTGTATTCCAAAATGTGAAGAGTCACTTTTTCTCACTCTCTGTTTTGGAAAAAGAACATCATACAGTTGAGTTGTAAGTTTTAAATTGGAATTCAAAGAAAGCTCTTTTTTATTTAAATTGTATATTGATATTGGAGATCAATGAAAGAAATATCTTCTTTTCCCAATTGCATTGTTGTGTTGAAATTTTAATGACTGATATAGTTTGCAAGTCTGTTTTGAGAAAGAGAACAAGTATATAAAAAAGAAATGACAAAAATTGGATATTTGAAATGAGTTTTAGAATTGAAATCAACTCTACATATTGAATGTAAGTGGGTGTTGAATCAATTGAATGTTGAGAAAGAAATTTGACATGTTTTCCATAACTAAAAGTTGCACATTTGTTTACAAGTTCGTTGGAAAAGGATCTGTGTTTCAAATTTTAATTCTGGCATTTAAAAAAGTCCAATGATAGCATAGTTCAGATTTATAATTAAATCAAGAAATGAAACAATGAAAGTTATATGTTTCAATGTTTAAGGAACCTTTTTGAAACTCGACCAATTAATATGACTATCAAAGACTTCATCAAACAAAAATTCCAAACTTACATAATAGATTTCTTGTCAAAAGATGCAAAATATATCAATTGCAACCCAATCCATAATTTGAACCTAGAAAACACTCCTAAACACACCCATGATCATCCCTCCATGTTCAATTTACATGTTGAGGAGAAAGGAAATCAAAATTGAACAAAACTTGTAAGTTAGGAAAAAACTGCCAGTTATGTAAGTTATAAACCCCTGCAGATTGTTTCTCTCAAAATTGACCCTTAAAACTTTATCAAACATCCAAAATTTATGATTCCTTGTGCAAAGAGTAGTCTGAGAGCTTTCCATGGAAAGTCCCCGTTTTCCCAAAATAGAGTATCCTATCAAAATTTATTACCATTTGAAGTTTTACTTCAAAATGGCCATCCCAAAAGAAATATAAATCAATTTAACTTTATAAAAATTTTAAGTTTGACACTTTGGAAAAATATCCTTGAAAATTCTGCCACCACCCCACCACCCTCTCATCCTAATCAGAAGCTACCAAATGGCATCATTAGAGGGGTGGACCCTTTGGAAAAAAAAATACTTAAATTTTTTTGAAAATTTGGTCTCGGGGAAAATTTTCCAGATTTTCCCCCGCAATGCCTCGGCCCCGAACCAATCACGTGCTAACACATGGCAGGGAGGGTGCGCGAGTTAAAAAATTTGAAAAATTAACCATTTTTGGCCTTCAGTAAAATTTTCCACACTGTCCCCTCATGGTCCCGTACCCCCGCAACTAATAGGGGAGTTCACACACATGTCCCCCTGTGGAGGCACGGGCATGCGCAAGTCTTTTTTTACCTTTTTCCTCTTTTGGAAAAAACTTTGACTTCTCTCCACCTCTCTGCCATCCCGCGTCCAATCACAGGATGCCATATGGAAGTTGGAGCATGCACAAAGGGCATGGAGGAAAATTTTCCTTTGGAAAATTTTCCTTTGGAAAATTGAGACTTTTGGTTTTTGGAAAAATTTCAAAAAAAATTCCCCATGACCCGCCAGCCCGAATGCCCAATCCATGATGACACATGGCACTGTGGCATCGGTGGGGGGCGTGGAGAAATTTTTTCCCAATTGGTTTTTAATCCCCCAAAATCTCCAAGGGATCCATTTTTCCCTACGCAGGTCCGCGCCCGGCCATCACCAATACAAGGATGTAGCCACGTATCCTACTTCATCATGGCCCCAAAGGTGCACATGGAGATTTTTTGTGCTTTGAGCCAAAGTGGGGGAAAGTTTTGATCAATTTTTCCTCCCCAATCTAGTCCAATCATGCCCTAAGGGAAAATTTTCTCCCTTAATAATCCCAAATTGGACCTCCCTAGGGAAAATTTCCCTAAAAAATTTTTCCACCTATTTAGTTTAACTGGAGTTCTATAAGGCGTTAGGAGGACTCTTCCTTTATAATGGATAGAAAGGTGAGATAATTTCCTATTTGTTTCTTGGTCCAGTGAGCATAATTTAGGCAAAGCGTGTGTGTTTGATGACTCTTAATGTGATAAAAATCTAGTTGAAGTGTACGTGGCCTGTTAAGAGAGTAGGTATGGGGTAAATTTATGTGTCCCTAAACCTAAGTAAAATATGTAAACCTAAAATTGAAACCCTGTGAACTTGCTATAAAGCTTAAAATGGCGTGAAAAACATGTATTTGTGGTAATTATACCTTGTGTGTGCGTGTGAACCTGTTAAGTGTAAACGTGATGTCTTGCAACTTAGTTGTGGACATGTGTCTCCTAATAAAAATAATAATGTATTCCTTAATTTTTCCCAGCTAATCGTGTAGTCCATTTGTTTCTTGGTCTCAAGTGGTAGTGTGCGTGTACGTCTGTGTGCGTGTGCATGTGCCTATGTCGTAGTGACATGTAGGTTTGTCTAAGTGGCATGTGGCACGTACGTGTGCATGTGTGTGAGCATGCGCTTGTGCATGTGTGTCCTGCGTGTACATGCACGTGTGCGTGTGCATTGTCATACGTGTGTGTTATACTGATGTGTGTGTGTGCATGTGCACATGCAGCATGCACATAGGTATGTCACGTGGGTGTGTGTATTCATGTGTGTGTGTGTGCATGTGTGTGTGCTTCAAACGTGTGCATGATGTGTGTTTACATGTGTATTAGCACCCATTTGATCTTCCTGTGGGTGACAACTACCTCACTGTATAAGGGAAAATTATGTGTTGTAATTCTCATGTGTGTGTGAGTAGGGATCTGCGCCTATGTGTTGAAATGTGAGATGTGTCACTTGGTGTGATGTTTGCCATGTGCGGCTTGAAGTGTTTGTGCACAGGATCTTTGTTCTAAATGCATGTCTGCATCGATCCCTGAAGAGTTTGGTATAGAATGTTCTTTATGCACATTGGATATCTTGAGAAGATGTAAGATCAAAATCTTAGACAGACATGTGTTTTCAAGTTGTTTCTAAAAGGTTATATTTACCGGTTTGCGCAGGGTCGATGGAGAGTGGTTCCAGAATCATGAGGTGTGTGCACGCCTTGTTAGTGTATGCAACACAGTCATTTCCCTTGATCTGGATGGTATTGACATGGGTCTATGTGTCAGGCATGCATGTGTACGTGCGCGCGTCCGCATAAGTGAATGCATGTGTGTGGGTGTGCGTGTGTGTGTGTGTGTGCATCTTTTTATGCATTTGTGCGAGTACGTGTGTGTGTTTGTGCGCGTGTGATTGCACGTGCGTGTGCGCATGCGCGCGGTGTGTGTGTGTGTGCGTGTGCGTGTGCGTTTACATGTGCATGTGTGTGTGCATGTGTGTGTGCGTGTGCGTGTGCATGTGCGTGGGCATGTCCGTGTTCGTGTAGGCATGTGAGAGTGAGTGCGTGTGTGTGTGCGTGTGCGTGTGTGAGTGCATGTGTGTGTGTCTAATTGTTTGTGTGTGACTGCGTTTTTGTCGATGTTTGTGCATGTGTAAATGTGTGATTGCGTGTGCGTGGTCGTTTGCGTATGCATGTGCGTGTGCATGTGAGTGTGCGTGTGTGCGAGTCGTATTCATGCTCCTTATACCATGAAGGTTTAGGAGTTTTGTCATCAAATGGTTGCGTTGTAGGATAGGTCATCATGTGGGCCGCATCCAACTGTTTTTGTATGACAGAAAAATGTTCATTGAGGGAGGTGAATGTTCGTCACTTTGGTGGCAGTTGAATTGGGCCCTTAGTCAATTTAAAAGGTTGACTGGTTTGGACCATTTGAATACATTTGGAATCATTGATTCTGTCTCCCACCACGTTTTTGTTTTTGTTGAATATCTTTGGCTTTTCCAGCGGCTTTGACACTTTGGTTGTCTTTAGATTGGGTTTTAAGGGTGCCTTTGGCAATGAGAGCCTTTTCTTTTTTAATCCCTTTCTTGATAACCTCCTCAAAGGTGCGGACGCAATGTATTTAGAGGTGGAAAGCTATATCTGGGTTGAGATTAGGGAACGAAAATACTGACCAACTGCTTCTGAGGGAAAGCACAAGGGAAGCGACTAGCTATCCCTCTCCATCGTTGGAGGAAGTTGGCGAAGGTCTCATTTGGGCGTTGTTTTGTGCCGCATAATTCTGCCATTGTTACGTCACTCTCTACGTTATATGAGAAATGACGAACGAATCTTTCTGCCAATTCTTGGCCAGGTGAAAATTGATCCTCATGGCAAGTGCGTAAACCATTCTAATGCTTTACCTCCGAGAATTTTAGGAAAAAGTCTGATGAGGTAATTATCACTATAAGACACCTCTTGACATGCCATGTAAAAATCTTTAACATGATCCCTTGGGTCTCCCTTTCCCTTTGTATTTGTCGAACTTTGGCATATCAAATTTCTTTGGAAAGGGTTAAAGGGTCATTGTCTTGTCAAAATGATAGGGGCATAGTTATTTGTATTGGTATTTCCTAATACTCCCTATATTGCTTTCTTGTAATGCTCGCAAGCATTGCTTTCATATATTGTACTTCTTGTGTGAGAAATTTTTCTTTAATGGGAGAAGCAAGGATTTAAACATGATGATACCTTGTGTCTTCTTCTCCTTGGTTTTCTCGATGGAGTTCGTGGATCCTAAACTTAGTCTTTACCTTTTGAACGTTCTTGTTTGTGTCTTTCTGTACATGGGAAAGTAAGCAAAGCTAGTTGTCGACTTAAGTTACTAAGTTGTTGTTGGATTGTGACTTGGTTTGTGTCTTCTTCTTCTAAAGGTTCCTCCTCTTTGTATTGTGGAGGTTCTTCACCTGTCTCATGTTATATCTTGTTTCTTCATGGAACTTTGATGAGGGGTATTCTATGCCCTACCACTTTATCATTCCTCTGCGTAAGAAGTGGAAGCATGTCCATGTGTTAAAATATCTTCCATATTGATAAGGGGACGTTCTTCCTTAGTAGCGTCATTTGTAGGTAGTATTGTTTCATTCTCGATGGGCAATTTGGCCCCTAATTCTATGACCCATGCCAACACTCTATCTTTTTTTCTAAGAAGAAACTCATCTAGTAAAGTGGGGTCAAAATCAAAGTTTCTGTGGTGTGGGGATTCTAATTCATTTCCACTATGATCGACCATCTCTTCTGTTTCATTTTTCTGCAGAAAATAACGGTCCTAGATCATGTCCAATGAAGGGGTTTAACCCTTGTCTATTAGATGTTTCCCAAGCTTACACTTGTTGTTCCTCATATGTCTATTTCTTTAATCCTAGACATGTTTTAGGAGCCATGTTTTTGTGATATTTTCTCTAGGGTAAGCTGTAAATGTGTTCAAAGTTTAGTGATGACATTCCTAAGTGAGATGCAAGATGTATTTGTTAAGAGTATGAATAAGTCAACAATGTGAGAATAATAATGTGATAGAGTGATAAATCACTAACGACACAAGCGTTTGGTATTGAAACCTGTTTAAATGAAGTACCTCCTAGACTATGATTCAAAAAGTAGTTTCGCATTCGCAAGATAATTAACAAGATGTTTTTCACTTATGCCAAGTTCAAGGGGAATGAACAAAATGTAAGTAAATATAAGAAGTCAATGCAACCTCCCAATAAAGATATAAGAAGAGAAAGCTCAAACTTGATTAATACCTATATCTCAAAAAGTGCCAATTACAATTCATGAATGACACAACAATATCACCAAGATATGTTAATCCACTTTAAGAGAAAGTGACGTATTGATATCAAGGTGCTATTGATATAGCACACACAAATAGTAACACCTAGCACTCTTTGAAATTGAGGTAATAATAGAATCGAACTAAAAATCTCAAAGTATAGCTAGGAATAGTTAAAAATGTGTGCAGCGTAACCTTACAATATAGATATTTATGTCAAGTTTACAAGAAACAAGACGTAAATATCAAAATTGTAGTGATACGATACAAACAAGCTAACTCTTCTAAGGAAGTCCGTAGTGATGAACCACGCCTAACTACAATGACGATCTTGACATGGGTATCAAGATCACAATGGCTACCAATGACATGAATACGCCTCCACACACTTTAGACATTTAACTTACCAGCTTGCAAACATGGATGGGTGTAAAAGGACATAAAAGTGAGTAGAAACAGTCGATTGGTAACACAAAGGTAGTCACCCTTCTTTTGATCAACAAAGTGTCAAAAGAATGTGAAGGAAGTAAATCAAAAAAAAGGATGAAAAATGCTGGCTTCACTTCGGCATAGTTTCACCTCGCCCTAAGGCAAGTAAAAACTAGGCGAAAGTAACATGTCACACATTTCACAATGAAAATATGGTTCACAACTCAATGTTGTTTTTAGAATGGTCAAAGTGGGCTCCTGGCCAAAGTATATATTCCTAGGTGGTTCTCTCGTCCTAGGTGCTACAAATATTATCCACGAGTGGGAAGATTTACCCAAATAGTCCACTGACTATCTTGGGAGTATCTCGACTTTTCCCCTCTTCAAGAATAGTGGGTAATAAATGCATCCAATCGTGTACTTAAAAGCGTCACGTAGGGAAATTTGTAACTCTATCTCACAAATGATTTACTAGTCAGATAGGTAGTGTGGAGCACTTCCCATTTTTTCCACAAGGTTCCCTCTTGTGTGGACTACTTTGGGGTTCCTGGAACCACCCCCATTGTTGTAGCTTAAGGCGTTATGCCAAAGGGGTTATGTTCCAGTTGAGCGGAGAGGGACGTACCCTTTTCCGAAACCTGTAATATAGTGTTTTGAATATGTTGTTCTTTTTATCTTGTTTAATTAGGTGTGGTTTGCTTGAACACCTTTTGGCAACCTGTATAACAACTGTATTAGTAGTTTTGAACTTTGTTTTCGATTCCTCCGTTCTTTGACAAGCGATGGTGTTTTGGTCTTGTATGATGATTTTTTAGTAGTTTTCCATCAAAAGAGAAGGCATCATTTCTGATTCTCCAGATCATCCAAGGACGTAAGAGAAGAGCATACGTGATGTTTCAAAAAATCCAAAAAGATATCAAATGGAAAAACACTTTAATTCAAACTATGCCAAATTAACCAATTCCAACTCAAATACTCCTAACAAACTCAAAGCATCAAAAATGACTTAAGAATCATTTCTGATTCCCAAGATTGCCCTAAGGGACATGAGGGAAGAGCATACGTGATCTTATTCCTATAAGTAAACAATGTAAAATATTACCTAATCAAATACAAACATGTAAAAATAACCTGCAAAGACAAATATATGATTAGATAAACCTGCAAGAATGTTAGCACATCAACACCTTAATTTCAAAAATACAAAAAGAACATCTGCCCCTTTTTTAGCGCCTACACACGGGTTAGGGCGTATATACCACTCTGACATTTTTTTAGCTCACAGTGCACCTGTGCCACCCGAGAGGTGTGTGCACCATGTAAACCAGTATATGTGCCACAAAAAACAGTGCCTGTGCCACTCTGTGTGATTTTTTTGACTTACCAAGTACCTGCGCCACCAGAGAGGTGTGTGCACGCCACAAAACATAGCATATGTGCTACTCCTAAGAAAAATAGGCTAAGTTTCACAGAAACACTACTAGAACAGAACGGAAAATTGAGTTACTGCAGAAAAAGTCTCAGATTCTGAACACTGTGCACCACTAAAACAGCATGTGCACTCTAGTTAGGGTGTGTGCGCCAATCTGACAGGTTTCAGAATGTGCAGTGAAGGTATAGTACGAAATGACATGTCTGCACCCGAGGTTAGTGCACCTATGTGCTGGTTAGGGTGTGCGCACAGGGTTAGCACGCATGCGCCGAGGGTAAGCATAAATAGAGTAATCAGGGTTCTTACAAGTGCAGTATGCCATGAAAACCATGCATGCCGCCATGAAAAACCATACCTGTGCCCCTAAAATGTGCCTGTGCTAGACCTGCAACCAAAATACTGGTAAGCAAACACAAGAAAACTCACAATATCTTCAAATTTTGACAAGTTAGTTTAAGAATGGTAATAACCCATTAAAATTATGGCTATGAACATGAAGTTACACATATCAAATGAGCAAAAATTCCAAGAAAATGGACATTAATTACTACATGTGCATATCAAAAGTTAGCCAAAACAATGAAACTTAAACTAAAATGCCATGGGACTAAGTGTCCCACCAGGCGTGCCAAATGTGTGCAATTATTCTGTTTTACTAAAATTAAAAGCAAGTAAAACTACCACCTAGAAATAGCTCCCTAACCTAGCTAGAAACAAGAAGACTAAGCACCATCAAGATGAAGAAATGAACAAGGCCTAGCTTCTAACATTCATAACTTTGAAATAATGAAATCAAAACACAATGTAAATCTAATGAACTCTATTCTCCTCTAATTTCCTAATTTAAATGAAATGGACCTATGTAGGCTCCAATGGCAATCAAAATATTTGCTTGCTTTGATCCAAGAACCAAGGATGCTTGGGTGTGACGCTACTAGCTCTTCAAGAATGGACCTAAGATGGAGGCTTAACTCTCCAAGATGAGAATGAAAAAAAGGAAAGCTTTAGTCTATGTAAGACTATGTGCTTTTCTTTTGTCTTCTCAGAGAAGTTAGGTGTAGGTATAAAGGTAGAAGGAGGGATCCTTATATAGCCCAATGGATAAAGGAAACACTTCATCCCTTTGCATGTGGGATAAAGGTAAAACAAGATTAGGAATGGATAAGGTTACTTTAGATAAAGGTTAACCTTACTTTAGAAGGGTTTAATTTATGCCCTTAGGAAGTCATGGGAGGTGGGGGGGTGTTTTAATTAATAGAGGTGATTAACTAATAGGTATTAGTGTAAGCTTATAGAAGAAAATTAGAGGAATATTAGTACGATTTAGGCTATTAGAAGGAGGATTAAATAGTAATTAAATATTGATTTATCAACGAAGGGTCATTAAATGAAAGTTGGAAGGCGCTAATTAATTAATAATAATTAATTAGTCTAGATAGATGAGGGGTATGTCGTAATTAATGGAAGGGTCGTTAAGTATTAGTTTGTTAGTTGGATATAGGAAACTTACCACTACAATTAGCCTATATTGTAATTAATTATGTGTCCCACAATAAGAGAGAATTCAGGAGCAAGTTTTCTTTTTGACGATATGTCCGTCGGTTCCTTATTTGCTTGAGAAAGGAAAGGATAATTAGATCACAATTTAAAGTATTTAAATTATGAAACTCAGGCTTGGTACTTACTGGCATTCTTGAAGAAAAATTTATACTGCCATGCACACTCAAGAAAGACAAAGTTTGAACTGGGTCTATGGAAGTCTGTACTATTGACTGGATACCAGAAGTAGAAATGGCATGGGGGCAAGAGTGGTTCTCATATCCCCTAATAAGTATTGTTTTGATATCTTCACACATAGGCTACCAGTTCACAGGATCCAACAATGTGGCAAAGTTATCCAAGAACTAATGCATGGCTATGATTCATTGCTGAGAAGAAGAAAATTAAGATGCTGTAAATATTCAGGGACACAAAACTGATCATACACCAAGTTACCAACAAATTATATGGACAAATTGTGAGCTTTTGCCATGCTGGTGATAAGTGATAGATTTCGAAAATTCTACAACTTGAGAGCTATGATGCTCCAAATCTTGGTGTAGGTGCCATGCAAAATTAACTTGGAGCAGTTGATCAAGTGGCCATCCAATGGTCTCGTAATTCTCTTCTACTGGTAGAAGAGTATAGAAGTCATAATGGAAGCAACGAAAGACAGTTAATATGGTGATCAAAGCAACTATTGGAAGAGACAACAACATGGAAGCTAAACAAAGTAATCCTCTGACATGTGATGTAGCCATAGATTACATTGCTCTTTATCCAAAATGAATCCAAATTCAGCATCACAGTAAACAAAGCATATAGAGGTTTGCATGACATTTTATATGGAGACCAAGGTTGATACTGCGGTGATATAGAAAAAAAAGTACTACCCAAAGGGAAGGTCAAGTTAGCAGAATATGTTTAGCCCTAATGATCCAGTTCAAGTGTGAAAATAAAATTCTACAAGTGCACCATGTAATGTTTGGCCTATTCCAGAGTTACCATTGTAGCGCAGAAAGTGTGCATTGTAATGCCATCTCAAATAATGAAAAGTTGGCCTTCATATCTCTCTTCTCCTCTATATTACAGTGATTTATCCATCGTGGGAGTATTGTAAAAAGATCTTTTTAAAGTCTTTGTAAACTTGTCACTATAAACTGTATTGTTTACATTCTAGTGTGACCTTGCATCTGTTGTATCAGGAGTTCCTTGTGTTATAGAAGCAATGACCTAGAGATTCCAAAGTTGAGATTTTTTCCATGAGAAACTGTGAATTATGTAAAGTCATTCAGGCAAATCATGCTGTAGCCTCAATTAATTCACTACTGATTTATGGATTTCAAATCCTATTTCCAGTGCACAAAAATAATGGTGAAGATCAGACTCTGTGATGATTTTAGAGATTTGTATAAGGCATCCTTCTAAATGTGATACGCTAGCATAAACCTTCATTATGGTTTGAAAATTTGTGCAGAATCATGGCTAGTGCATAGATACATGTCTAGGCTGGCATGGATTTTCCCCACTTCAATCATTAAGGGGAGTGTTAGAACATAATATTAAGTGTCAATAATACCTTATTTTACAATTAAAGTGGGGAACATATGAATAGTTATATTGTTCCCTTATGGTGATATCAAACGCGGGCACAACATGATTATGCGTGCCATTGAGTATTGCCTAATCAATAGATTAAATCGGGGTTCCTGTCATCTTAATGGTTCATGAGCTGTGGGGTCAAATAAATGTGATCAAAGTGTGGTGCATGATCATTTAATTCACACTAGAAAAAATTAGTGGAGAGAAGTGAGGAAGGAGATCTGGACTGTAATCTTATGTTTCTCAGTAAATAGTATAATCTGTAGTGGCACAGGGAAATTTTTTTACCCCTCAGGTGGTTTTCCAAGGATGGCATCACAATTGATCATTGAGTGTATCTCATCCATCCTAGCTCTTATCCCTACTAGTGCATTTAAATATTTTCATGTAATCCTTTATTGCAATATATCAACTTAATTAGGTGTAATTAATTCCCTCAATCTTTAACACAATGGTTCGGCCCATTACCTTGATGAAAAAAAAGGTCTTGCAGCCTTCACTATCAACTAACATGGTGTTCATCTTAGTAATCATTCATGTGATAATGCAAGACATAATCATTGATTGTGCTGCATTAGAACCTTGTTTGAGTTTGGACATTTATGCGTAAAGGATCTCATTCACAATGCTTGATTGAAAATTGATGCCAAAAATTGATATTTTCGATGTATTACACAAGAGCACATGAACAATGTGTGGGAACAATCAGTAAAATCCTTTAGCCATAGACTAAAGTCCCTTAAGAATCCTAGGGATACAATCACATGAAGAAACAAATATTATCCATCATGCACGCACTGAATAAATTCAAGAGCAAGCTTTCCACTGGAATGATCTTAAGTTGTTATTGTGGATCACCACTTGCCATCATAATCAGGAAGCTTCATCATGGTGCAATAGAACCAATAGTGAAAAGGATATGAAACAAGATTTGGTGACCAGTGAATTATCCATGTAGTTTAGAAGAGTCTATCAAAGCCATTAGAATGGTATGAGAGGTAGCACACTCTGTTTTAGTCACAAAATGTTGTGCTTGTAAAGAATGAACAAGTGGCTTCAAGATCCTATGTACTAGATGACGACCTACCCATAAGATCCATTACTGGTGATACATAGGTACAGATCCTAGTAGCACATATTTGTTACTGGATGAATAGGCATAGATCACATTCCTTTCTAGGAGGTTGTCATACTCGTTGATTAGGTTTAGGACAAAGAAAAGAGTATTACCATCTGATGTTAAAATATATCACTTGATGTATTCATTGATGGACTTCTCTTCAAGAAGTTTCTTGATGGTGTGCTCATAATCATGCATTAACAGAAGCCCAGACTTACAAAGGTGACATCTAAGGGCCTAAGCTTATGATGGATTAGCATAATGGACACTTCTTCTGCAAATCAACTAAAACATAAGAAAATCATCATGGCATGAATCAAAAGTATGGGCAAATGTATTTTCTTTGAAATGCATTATAGGTATGTCCTCTACAATGTATAGCGAGTGTAAAATTTCTTAAGTCATTAAGGTTGATATACAAAGTAAATTGACAACACTTTCGATCTTACCAAACGTAAGTGTATCAACCTTTAGACACAGATGGGAACTTCATCTTGATAGGTAAATGATCAATCCACGCTCATAGCACTAGACATAAGTGGGCCTCTATTGCAATTAGATTGAGCTAATAATGCATCATGAAAATGGATAGAAGATGTACCCAAATATCCAAAGGAAGACAAGTTGACCAAGATAGAATGTCATCAATGAGAATCTTCGATCAAAATCTTTAGTCAGAAGGTCCTATGGCAATTTCATCAAGGAGCCATTATCTCTAATAATGCATAAGCCTTCCTTAAGATGTATATATGTATCACTGAGTTCCGTAAAAAAAATTGAACATCTAGGGTATGAAAGAATTATGTATGGAATGGTATTATGAAAATATTCTATGGTGTAATGGAGGATTGCAACAAATAATAATATTAGAATGAACACTAGCATAATAGGCCCTTGCTTTCTAAAGTCAATGTGTGAACCTTTCTTTGTATCTCACATATAGCATTCATAATAGAAAGAACCTCTTAAGGAGGTATGTCATATGCACCTAGGGGGTTCATTCATAAAAATACCATTAATAGTAGCTACAGGAACATTAGTAGGATTCTAGGAGTATGATTGAGGGATGAATCATCTAAGTTGGCATGGGTTGAATGGGCTTGATCACATTATTAGACTCTAAATTGATATAAGTATCAACAATAGGAAATGCAACCAAACTAGGATATGCATTAACACGTGTACTATGTCAAACTACAAAAATATAAACATGCTTACTTCTGCTAGCAATATCATTATGCACATTAGTAAAGTGGAATAGAAGTACTAATAGAAACATCACACTTGCTTGTAAGAGGAGAAATTAACTCTTTCTAGTTAACTCATCTTGATGGAGGCACGTTGAAAATCCCAGTAAATGGGATCTATCTCAAACCCATCCATTAATTCTCCTACATCATTTTGTACATATTAGATTAGATTCAATTCCTTTAAGTGACTTACACACACATTATTTATTTGTACATAATTATTTCTTCTCGCATGCTTCTTATGTGTGCTCTTTATTTTTTCTAGGATGTCAGTCTTCTTTTAGTAGTTTGCAGGATTTAGAATAGAGTCAAGAAATTATCCTTCAAGTGACCTCAGGGTTAATTCTTCAAGCTACAAATCAAAATTTCATGATTATATAGTAGATTCCATGCCCAATGGATGCTCTAGATTATGTTGGGGTTTAAACCATATAACAATGTTGCATAGATCCATAATCAGATAAAGCATACAAGAATTGAATGCAGAAATAACTGGAAGATAAAAGAAAAAAAGAAAAATATAACATCATATTTAACATGTTTCACGCAGTGTGGGATACGTCCACCAAGAAATGACCAATATTATTATTTAGTGCTTTATAGAGGAAATAAAATGCAGATATTCTATCTTCCAACACCTCACAAGGTGTTCAATGATTTTCCCTCACTCAACTACTCTTTCTTGCTCACCAAGAAAAAATTACATACAAAATAATTGCTATTTTCATCTCTCATACCCTCATACAATGCATACATACATATATATCTATTTTGGGCAATTAAATATGCTTTTACAATCAATAAATCATCTTTAAAGAAAGATATTTATTCTATTTCTTGTTAAAGAAAAAAACAGTATCACACAGGTGACCGATGCCGGTCCCTGCTTGAACGATGCCGATCATGTCCTGACCGATGTCGGGAACTATCAAAACTAGTAACATGTAAAAGAAAGCTTCTTGTGAGGTAATTAAGATCCACACTCAAAAATATCCCACTTAGAGATTAATTGTTTCACTGTATTGTGCATCACCATCCTTAGTTCCTTTTCCTTGGACTGTTTCTTCCTCTTGAAGTCTAAAAATTGAAGATCAACAGAAGTGGAGTGAAGCTACAACTTATCCCTTACCAATGGATTTGTTAGCATATCCACAGGGTTCTCATCTATATGGATTTTATCTAACTTCATCTACCCATCCTCCAACACCTATTATATGAAGTGATACCTCAACTGAATGTGTTTCATTCTTGAATGAAATGTTGAGTTCTTTGTCAGATGGAATGCACCCTGACTATCATTATTTAATATGTAATCCTCTTTCTCCTTACCAAAATATTTCATGAACTTTCTCATCCATATCATCTCATTGCTAGCTTCTGTAGCTATAACATAATTTGCCTCTGTAGTAGAAAAATCCATAACCTTTTGCAATCTTAAAATCCATCTAACTATCGTTCCACCTACTGTGAAAAGATATCTAGTGGTGCTCCTCCTGCCATCCAAATCTCCATCCATATCTGAATCAACATAGCAATGTAAAGAAGTATCTGGCCCTCTGTAGAATAACTCCATGCCGAATGTCCCTCTCAAATACCTAAGAAGCCATTAGACTATTTTCCAATGTTCTTTACCTTTATTAGCCATAAGCCTACTCACAACTCCTACTGCCTATGTAATGTCTAGTCTAGTACAAACCATGACATACATAAGACTTCTTATCACTGAAGCATAAGGAACATGTACCATGTACTCAACCTTCTCGTGTATTGAAGGAAACTTATCTTTGCTCAATTTGAAGTGTCCAGCCATAGGTGTACTAACATGTTTTGAATTTTTCATGTTAAACCTTTCCAACACCTTATTGATATAAGCTTCCTGATACAAATACAACCTCTTTTTTTTCCTGTCTCGATGAATTCGCATTCCAAGGATTTTCTTTGCAGATCCCAAATCCTTCATTGAAAATGTGTGAGCTAACCTTTCCTTAAGTTTACCAATGTCTTGCATACTAGATCCTACAATTAGCGTATCATCCACATACAGTAACAAAATAACATAGCTCCCATTTTCAAGATTCTTATAATAAACACAATGGTCATATTCACATCTCATATAACCATGCTCATGCATAAAAATATCAAATATCAAATAAAATTACCTTGGAGCTTTCTTAAGCCCATGTAGGATATTTTTTAATCTACACACATGTTTCTCCTTACCCTTGACTTTAGAACTAGGTAGCTGTTGCATATAAATCTATTCCTCCAAATCAAAATGAAGAAAATCCATCTTAACATAAAGTTGTTCTAAATGAAAATCTTTTGTTGCAACTAAAATTAGAACAGTACGAATAGAATTCATCTCATAAAATTCAATACCTAATTTTTGCGTAAATCCCTTTACCACAAACCTCACCTTGTACCTTTTCAGACCACCCTCTTCTTCCTTGATTTTGTAAACCCTTTTTTATGTTGAGTTTTGCTTACCTGCTGGTAACTTGACCGAATCCCATGTCTTATTTTGTTCCAAGGAGTCCATCTCCTCATCCATGTCATGCTGCCACTGCTCATGGGTATATACCTCCATTACTTCTTCAAATATTTTCTGGTTCACCACTATCAGTAAATAATAAATAAGAAAAAGAAGGTGAAAATATCTTTGGAGGTCTACTTACCCTTTGTGACCTTCTTACAGAGATTTGGGGTGTTGGAGGCTCATTTTATGCATGTTGCACATTCATGTCAATCTTTGTAAATGACTGATGTCGGTCACCTGTAACCTACCATGGTTATGTAACCAACCATGGTTCCTATATCTATTGACCGACTGTGGTTACCTTACTGACATCGGTTCTAGGAGTACCGACGCTAGTTCCTATAGCTATATTTTCTGAACCTAGTATTTTCTATCAATGCTAGTTAGCCTGACCAACATCAATTTTTGTAGAATCGACGTCATTTCTATGGATGTCTATTTTTAGTCTCAAAGTTGATTTTCCTTCAAAATATCCTCAACCTGTTCATGTTTAGGCACCAAAACCTGATCCATGTACATTATTTTCTCATTCCAATCAACGTCACGACTCCTAACAATCATAGAATCTTCTAAATCCCAAAATCAATATCCGAAATCACTGGAGCCATAACCAATGAAATTACATCTCTTAGATTTAGCATCTAACTTCCTTGTATTTTCTCTATCAACATGCACAAAATATTATGAACCAAAAACTTTGAGAAAAGAAAAATATACCTCTTTTCCAAACCAAGTTTCTTCTAGTATTCTACTATCCAGTGTTGTTGAAGACCCATGGTTGATCAAGTACACTGTTGTATCCACTACTTCTGCTCATAACTTTAAAGGAAAGCCAATATGTATCATCATGCTTCTAACACATTCCATGATTGTTCTATTCATTATTTTTGCAACTCCATTTTCCTGTGGAGTTATAAGAATTGTTCTTTCTCTTTGTATTCCATTCTTTAAACAATAATCATTGAAATCCTTGTTATAGTACTCACTATCATTGTCATATCTAAGGAACTTAAATTTTAAGTTTTTTTCATTTTCTATAAGGGCTTTCCACCTTTTAAAAGTCTCAAAAACATCATATTTACACTTAATACAATAAATCCATACCTTCCTTTTGACATCATCAATGAAATTCACATAATATTGGGATCTTCCAATAGAAGCTACTTGAGTTGGTCCCCACACATATGAGTGTACAAGTTCCAATTTATGCTCCTTTATTGACCCAACCTTGAGAAATTTCACTCTCTTCTACTTTCCAAATATGCAATGCTCACAAAATTCAAGATCTAAATGTTTTAAATATGATAACTTACCCTTAGCCTTTAATATATGCATTCCTTTTTCACTCATATGACCTATCTAATTATGCAACATGGTTGCATCTGAATATGTAGTAGATAACGTAGAAAAGGAATCAGTAACACATATAGACAAATATAAAGTTTGTACCTTCTTACCTCTTACCACAACAAGGGATCCCTTGGTAACCTTCTAAGAATCAGTTGTGAATGTAACCATGCATCCAGGTTCACCAAGTTTTCTTGCAGATATTATATTTCTCTTGAGGCTTGGAACATGCCTCAGATATTTCAATACCCATGGATTTCAATTATGCAACTTTAGATAAACATCACCTTTACCAGTATATAAGTTTTTTAGATTACGAGAATCTCGATAAGAAAACTTGTCTATAATCATCTTGAAGCATGAGGTGAATTTTAGAGATTACCCTTGTTAGGATTAGAAAAATTACAAAGAAGATATTGAAGTGGTAAAAATGAAAGATATCTAGATATAAAATTGAATAGAGAAAAAAATCATTAATTATTGTACCTGTACTTGAAAACTTTTCCTAAAATACCAAAATCTGATGTGTTCTCTTTGAATATTCTTGAAAAAAAAATCCTAATATATATATATGTAATATATATCCATATATATCCTGGATAGTAATATATATATACCTAGAACTATATTTTCCATGTCTTCAACTTTGATATCCCATTATTAATACTCTTTTATGATCTCTCTTTAAAAAATCCCATACTTCACACTCGCATACACAGTGCTCTCTCCAAATGGTGCAAACGGATGCTAAGATTCCCACTTAACTCGGCATGAAGTCCTCAATCTCCACGGATTACCCTATCCACTATTCGGGTAATGACACATTATTATTAAAATATCAGAATTCAATTTGTTTATATATACAATTAACAACATATGTATTGGGCCATAGTTATGTCAAATCTAACTATGACCATCTAGATAAGAATTAAAGTGCTTTGACTTCAGGGTCGAAAAAAATTTCTACCCATACTAATTGATTTTGTTAAAGACAATATATCATTGGAGGGTGCTTATGATATAGGATCCAATTTTTTGCATCTGAGAATTAGGGGGAATGTTTTTGTAAGGGAGATATAACCTCATTCAAAGCATATAAGTGATTTTCAAACAAATTTGCTAAACAAATTCATCAACTCTACCGATTTTTTTTTCATATATAGAGAGACTCAAATTGTAATAGGATGCATTGCTTGAGCTACAATCTTATACATCCAAAAGCCTTTACTGTTAAGGGGGGTGGGATTCTTCAACGCTCATCTTATTTTGCGCATGTCCAAGAACTTATCAAATGGTTAGTATAGATATTATTGATAGGAAATAATCCTCCATCTGTAGGTCTTTTTTTTTTGATAATTATGAACGCTGAACGGGTGTTAAACCTTAGATAATTTACTAATTAATTTTACATCAATAATTTATTTTCAGCTCAAAGATTAATTTGGAAGCAAACCCTCTAATAATTAAATCCTAGTCAACACACAAAACCTCGATTGGAAATATCTGATTCTAGTCTTCTAAGGTCTTCATTACCATTTTTTAGTGTTGAATATTGACTCATCATCCTCATTATTTTACTCGTTATAATCCAAATTTTATGCAAGGAATTAATTCCTAAGTTGGTTGGAAATTCATTTCCTAAGAAATAATTTAACATTCATTTCAATCATTTAACTTGCTTAACTATACATTCTAGTCCTTAAACAAAAAAATCCCCTTAGCTCATTATCTATAATGTCCATGCTCAATAATTATTATTCAATGCCCTATAGTCAGGAAATCCAAATGAATGAATTTGTAATCTTTCAGTACCTCATAAAGAGTTCACAAGCTTATTCCCTAACTCATCTAAGCACTATGTGGCTCACCATTCATTTAACTATACATACAAAACAATTGTTATTTAAAACTCGCATTCCCTGAAACGATGCATACATGCTTAAATTTCTACTTATGGGAAACTAACTCCACCTTTACAATCAAGAAATCATCTTTGAACCCAGTAAGATATTTAGGTCTATTTCTCATAAAACCCCTGAAATCCTTATAGGTTTCTTTTATTCACATAGGTCCCCCCGATTTTTCAGTCCTTTCTTTGTTCTTGCATGTTTGGAGGAAAGTCCTGAGGGAAGCCATGAAATCTTAATACCCTGACTGATGGAGGTTTCTTTTAGAATTAGCTTTGCAACATGTAAAGGAAACCCTCCCTCTGAGGTGATTAAGCTTTCACACTCATTAGTTATTTTATCTGCTTCATCTAGAAGGTTTGATAGCATCAAAATTCACCTGAACTATTATATATATATATACTATCCTAGTATATTGGATAACGAAAACATACCATGTTTTTGACTTTTAGTTATTAAATGTAGTGGTGCACACCTTATTTTATCTGCTTGAATATGGGTGTTTAGAGGTTGTGTCATGTGTGTTCCTGTGTGCACCCTGTGTGTACTTCCCCTATAAATTCCTTTCCCCATTTAAAAACAAACGTGGTTCCTCTTTGTAAATCCACGACCCAAGCCATATAAGTATGGCCAATCTTCTATACGATTCATATCCTTCATAACATATGTATCATGTGTGTGTGTGTGTAGATATATGTAATGTGATTCAATCAATATTATAATCCCAAGCCCTCTCACATACCCATACTCGGGGCTCTATGCAAAAATGGTTAAATGCCTTGACCTGGCCTTCCCCAATAAATTGAAAGTTTTCCTAGGTTTGGGGGGAGGGGGGTGGCTATTACGTTCGCCTTCCTTCTACCTACATCTCGTAGCCTCATTATTCTGAACAGGATATGGGGTTGGGGAGGTACCCCCATGCCTTTCACTATGTTATTTCATTACTTATTACACAGCTTCAGTGTGGCACGTGTAGGCCAGTCAATTTGCGGCATCAAGGCACCAAATCCTTGTAAACAATTTAATATTTTTTCTATATACTCAATCGAAGTTGCAATATATTACACAGTTGGCTAATCCTTTATTGCCAGTATTACTATTATTATCTCCCATATTTCTTGTATCCACATTCAACTGGGTATAACTTATGATTTAGCCATAAATATATCTATAAATATATGATATATATGCACCTAGTATATAGATCGATTAGCTATTTTTAGGCAAATTTTAAGCAATGCTAAAGTTTATAAATACAACAAATTATTTGTAGACTATGGTAGGTGAGAAATGGAAAAACATATTTCTAGGAATTACTGAGCATATTTGATTTCTCCAAGCAACCTATTTGATCTGATCCATCCTCTTTCCTTCTACAACAATATGCAAGTAAACTTGGGGAAATGCATTTTACACATATTTTAGGTGGATTTGACAAAGATTATTTAAATGCATATATGTTGGTGGTTACAGTTTACAAGTAATGAGAAAAATATAACAACCATAATAACATCCTATTATTCTTCCAAGAATTCACAAAAAGAGGAAGAACTAGAATAAGAAACTCAACCGTGGAACTCCTTATTTTTCTTTTGGACATGTAAATGGAATATTATAAGTATCGTTTGCTAAAGAAACCACCAATCCATAAACTACTTTATAAATCCATTTCAAATAAAGATCACATTTTTCCTATGAATTGTTGATATAAATTTACAAGTTTGATGGAGGTATAATAACAAACAAGTTTCAACATTGTACATAGCTCTGTGCTTTTCTAACAGTAATGGATAGCATCGTTTAATGAATAATAAAAATCCTAACGTGTTCCATAATACATCTACATCTTTCCTCTACTTTTGTATTGTGTGCAAGTTATGTCAAAATCTCTCCACTTGCAGTTTCCTGGAGATTTATATTCCATAAAATCTGGTTTGGTAAATACGATTTAGATATGTTATCTCTTTCTCTAGCCTTATTTCACACCTTGCAACTTCATTTTCCTTTAGATGACAACTATTGTGCTCATCCATCTTTCATCAGTCTCCATTCACAACATCAAGTGAAGGGGGAGTAGGAAAAGCTATCCACCCAACCATATGGTCCAATGAGGATTGAAAGGCTCATCTTTCCTCATTGGCCACCGAGCCTCAACAATAAAGCAATAAGCGATATTAATAGATACAATGGAACTAACCTTCACTAGAGGTCTGTATCAAGCATTACACAGATCGTGCACAACAATGACATGAAATCCATTGTTCAAACACCAAAAACACAATAGATCACAATATACTAGACTCAAAACACATAGGCTTACAAATCTAAGCCAAGGGAGACAGATCCCCAACTTTGGAACCACCTCCTTGTATACCCCCCAAATGAGTTAGGGGTTCCACCAGAAGAACCTCCAAGTGCACATCACAATGGTAATTCAAGATATTCCCTTTTCACATCCCAATACAAGATAGCTATAAAGTGTATCAATATTACTCATTTTCTCTCCCCATAAAGTGGAACACCTCTTTCTCATGTTCCCTCCACAATGCCTCATCAATTCCCCATGAATTCCCTCACTAGGTGATGTATGTCCCATTTTCCTTCTCCCACATTCTAGTCCTTAATGCCAATATTTCTTCTTCAGGGTTCCATGTACTTATTACACCCATCATATGTAATATGAGTGAATTTGGTAGGTAAGCATGAAGTAGGTATATTTAATCCGGTGGAGATCATTATTTCTTTCCTTAAATTACATTATTACTTCAATTTTAGCATATAATTTTTATTTCAACTATTGTATTGGTCATTTTCTATAGACCATCTCATGTTTCAAAATCCCCATAAGTGACAATATCCAATTGAGTCATGCTGTAGTGTTGGGCCCCTGGATTATTGACCAAGTATAAGGTTGTGCATGGATAAGATGCCATCCTGGCAACAGGTTGGCCCAGGAAAGAGCATGCCCCGGATGGAATCTTCTAGAATATCATCATGAGATGGAATGGAGAGCTCAGGCCTGAAGGAACATGCTCACATGGAGGACCACATTTGACACTTGGCGACGGATCTGAGGGCATGGTAAGGTGAGTTGGCAGCCTGGGAAAGTGATAAATACAAGTTCATGTCGCAGGAAAATATATAGATATAGAGATAGATATAGAGACATATACACAGAAGAGAAGGATATATCATCTGGATATACATAGGGAATAGCAGGTTAGAGAGTAAGAGGGGCTCTGCAGAATTGCTGTGAGTGGATATTCTAGTTCAGGAAAGGATGTACTAAGCATGGAGTTGCTATTTTTCTTTTCTGTTAGCTTAGTTACATATGTCCAGTGATGTACATGAATACGGTCTGCTCTCTGTGACACTTCGTAATGAACCAATGAATATATTGAGGTTACCTGTTATAAATAGATATGAATATCAATGGGTTTAATGTATATTTTGTTCATATGAGTTCTCTTTCCTTTCATGATATGAATGAATGGTTGTATCTTTCTTTCTGTTATAGTATATGTTCTGGAATCTGTTAAAGCACTCGGTTTGAAGTGACTGCAAGGATTTGGAGGTCGTTCTGAGCCCTATGGTTCTTGTATGTCTCAACTTCTTTCCTAAATACTCTTACACTATTCATAGATAATGCCTCCCACTAAACTCACATAAAAGAGAGACTCGGCACCCGCGCATGCCTCGGGTGAGCGCTCAGCTTCTACTGGGTTATAGGCCAGTGCGCATGGGGTTCTTCCTTTTATGATAGGAGTAAAAATGACTACATCTTGGTTCTATTGCCTGGACCTCTTTTCAAATTTTTAGTGGGATATAGCATGCATCAAGATCTGTGTAAAGAGTAATGACAGACTGGTTAACATTGGAAAATGTTGAATCATGGTTCAAGAGCACACTGGACACAAGTTTAATACATGTAGATGGGTTGAAGAGAACCTCTACCATGATCTGTATGATATTTTTTTCTGTTGCTTCCCATTAGAGTTATATGAATGGATTTCAACCTATACGTCTAGATCAAGTTGGCATTATAGATTGCATGTGTGGACTGAAGAAGACTACCAGAGGTTGCAAGATGCAGATATGATGTGGACCCATGCTGTAGATCATTGGTGGAGAGGAGTACTAGCTAGCTACACTCTTGAATACACCATTTCTACATATTCTTGCCCAGAGGTTGTTGAGTTTGAATTTCTATGAGGACCTAGAGGAATGTTTCTGCATGATATTCCTCTAGCTATGAAGATATTGATGGCTACCATGAGTTTAGATGCACTCTTAATGGTCAGCTAAACTATTTTGAGTGTTGGGTAAGGAATCTCGGGTGGAGGAAGATGGTAGATGATATGATAGAGAAGGAGAGGGAAGAAAGATGGCTCAAGTATAGTAAAGCATGTGAAAGGGAGATTTCTAGATGACGCGAGGCTACTAGTGTGATGGATCTATGGAGACAAACATTACGGGAAGGAGTTGAGGTTCATGCAGAGGACGTGGAACCTGAGCAGTCTATGCTACCCCATCTTGGCAAGCACGTAAGGGAGACCCCTTCAGCTTCTAGTGAGAGATCGTCGCATGGAGAATGGAGAGTCATTGGCACATATCTGAACCCACCTAGTGACCGAGCCCTGGCGCTTAGTTTTCCTGAACCAGGAAGAAGTATTGATCCAGTTGAAACTAGTGGAAGAGATAGATCCACGCCTAGGAGGTACAATTTTTCATTTCCTTCTTCTATGGCTGCGCATATTCTAGTATTCAGAGGAGTTTTTAGACAAGGGGCAAGTGTACAAGATTTCGGTCTTGCATCAGGGAGTGGCACGAGACAAAGTAGTGGTAGCAGAGAGCTTTCATAGACCGTTGGTGCACAGTTCAGTGGGACTGTGGGAGCACTCGGCACAGCTCCTACAGGCCCTATTGGACCCATTGGTTCTGGTGGATTTGGTGGCTCTAGAGGTACAGTACTTGGTGGACCTGGTGGATCAAGTGGTGGAGGAAACACCGGAGGGAACCAAGGCTCTGATTTAGGACAAGGACCCTAGCCACCACCTCAAGTATTCTTTGAAATGTCTCTTCATTTTCCAGATTACACAAGCATTGAGGATGCTGCAAAACATGTTCACAAGTGTGAACTACTATGGCGCACGAAGGGTATCACAACCCCTGAACAAAAGGCTATTCAATTTGTAACCACACTGCAAGGTCACACACATGGATGATATAAAAAGTATGACCCTCATCAAACGGTGGTGGACTACACTTCTTTAAAAAATGCATTCTTGACAGAGTTCCACATTCTTGAGTTTGAGCAGAAGAGCATCGGTGCTCTGAAAGATATTCAATAAGGAATGGCAGAGAGTGTACGAGAGTATGATGCACATTTTAAAACTCTCTTGTCTAAATTGTCATATGATATTCACCCTTCACAGCATGCACAATGGTTTATTAGAGGATTGATCACCCCTTTTAGAAGGGCCTTATCTCATAAAACTTTTACAGATCCATGCGAAGCATTGGAAGTAGCCTTATGTGCCGAAGCCATTGGTAGTATTGATACTAGAGTTAGCCCGTTCTTGGAGGCTCAAATTGTTGTTATGGCTAAGTAGTTGGAAAAAGTTATCTGCGAACTCAGCCCATGACACTCGCAGTGGTTTATGGTGCACGGATTGTGAGATAGAGGGGCATGTTAATGATAATTTCCCCTGGAGGATGATACACATTGTGATGGTAGATTGTGAGATCTGTCATAAGGACCATGATGCAAGTAGATATCCCTTGCTGCAGCACGTGATCAGGAAGAATGTATCTTGTTATTGCAAAATTTTCACCTCCACAACCCATGATACGAAGGACTGTAGGCTCATTGATCAGATCCATGAGGCCATTGATCATGGGGTATGCCAAACCAGCATTGCTAGTGGTTCTAAAAATGATGATCACCATTATGAGGAGCGCACAGATGGGGGTGCGTGTGGAAAGGGTTTTCAAGGAGGATTTCATCGACGAGGTAACCGCAGAGGAAGAAGTGAGTTCCCGTGTGGAACATGTTTCAACTATGGATCTACAGAACATTATAAGCATGAGTTCCCAGACTTGTTATAGTACTCGTGGTGTGGAAAGAAGCATAAGTATGAGGAGTGCCCAGAGTTATTTGAGCATATGAATCAACAGCACTGGAAATAAAAGGGCATTGTGATGGTTAGCATCAAGAAGGCAGGCATACATTGGATGCCTCGAGTAACATGGGATGAAGGTTTGGAGCCTATCTTGGTAATAACAAGGGTAGAATCCACGTACGCAAGAGAGGTACCAAGACAGAAGACCCTAGTTATAAGGGAGGAGGTTGTTCATGGAAATATCCAGACCCCATGCATCAGAAGGAGATATATCAGGACACCATGGATGTTATTTGAATCTTACAAGGGGAGATCCAATGTCTAAAGGAGCAATCTAGAAAGGAGGAACAAGGAAGGAGAGTTGAGGCACAAAAGGATGACCTGGATGAGGTCAAAGAGGTGTGTAAAATGCTAAGGCAGGAGAACATCATTCCTTTGCTAGGATCATGGTTGAGAGAGAAGGTACCACACACCAGAGAAGAGCATGAGAGACAGGTCTTGCACGTGAACCTTCCCCCTCACAGCCTCGACTATGACAAGGAGATTACATTGAATGCAGTTGTAGATGGATGGCTCCTCAGAAATATACTCATTAACACTAGCGGAGAGGTTAATGTTCTGACTTTGGATGCATGGCATTAGATGGGGAGACCTGTATTACAACCATCTTCGAATATGATGTATATGGCAAAAAAAACTAAGGCAATGCCCATCAGTGTCTTGAAGGATGTAGTTATTACTATCCAGGGATCTAATTTTACTGAGGATTTCGAAGTCTTGGCGATCGTCGAGGCAGATAATTTCCCAGCACTACTTAGGTACCCTTGGTGTTATAAGAATAATGCGGACCTTCAGTTCAACAAAGGGTACATCAGCTTCAAGAAAAAAGAGGAACGGGTCATTATACCCCTGGTTGATGGGAAGTTGACACCCTATATTTAACCGTTGGGAGAAGAAGTTTTGGACAAGATTTATGTGTGCTCAATTAGAGACCCTGAGATGGTACACCCTACTAATGGATTTATCCAGTTTGAAGATGCTTGGTCAGTAAGTGATACCACCATTCTGGCTTGTGAAAATTGAGCGCATGGAACTTATGAATTAATGGGATGGTAGTTGAGAGGGTCGGTGACCAAGGTAACAAAGCTGTGCACTGTTAGGCACCTTGGAGGAAAAGAACTACCCAAGTATTCAGGAGGATCCTTCCCTAAGATCTTTCTGCATGAGGTAGAAGCTCAATGGAGGAATGAGAAGGAATGGAAGGAGATGTTAAGTTATATCTTTCTTGGCACAGTAGCTCGTTGGTGGGCCACACATTAGGAGAGCCTTTAAGAGTGGCGCGAGGTAAGAATTGCTCTCTCTGTCAGATTTTCTAGAAGTAATGTACCCACCATCATCAAGGACTACCATGGGAAGGATCCTGCCTCTTTCCATATCCAAGAGTGTGAACGGGTCTAGAGAGAAGGCACAGAATCTTTGCCACCATCCCTCTGGGTGCACAAGTTGTATTCTACACTACAGGGTTGTGCACGTGCATGGTACATTCATTCGTAAACACACCACCAGACAAGGAATTGGCAAGAGCTCACAACTGACCTTATTCAAACCTTTGAGTATCGGAGTACCAAGCCATCGATTGATAAGGCCTTGCAGGGTATCAAGCACCTTACCATGGGGGATAGTGCCAGAACGGAAGATAGGCTGTTAGAATTATTAGGTGAACTAGGTATAGGGGCGCACTTTGAAGAAGTTGAGGAAAAAGAAGAGTTACAGCTTGAGCAAGCATGTTTGGAAAAAGAGAACGGAAAGTTAATATATGTGATTCATGGAGAGGAATCAGAAAGCTTAGATGTTAGCCATTCTATAGGAATTCGTGAGGTAGTGGACAGTGTAGATGCTTGCGCAGGTGCCTACCATGAGCCTTTAAAGATGAGGAAAGTTAACATCGGTTCAGAAGAAGAACCTAAGGAAGCTATTATTGGGGATTACTGGACAAAGAAGGAAGTATCAAAGATCATTGATCTACTGCACAAATTTGAGGATTTATTTCTGCACAGGTACCATGAGCTCAAAGGCGTTCACCATTCCTTGGGGAAGATGAAGATAAAACTGAAGGAAGGTGCATGTCTGGTTAGAAAAAGGCCCTACCAGATGAATCCCAATTTGCGTGTGAAAGCGTTTGAAGGTTAAGGAGGAGATAGACAAGATGATAGCTTCTGGGATCATTGAGGCAGTGGAAGAATCGAAATGGATAAGTCTAATGGTAATCACATCAAGAAGGATGGGACGATTAGGATTTGTGTGGACTATAGGGAATTGAATGCAGTTTGTGTCATATATCCATTTCCGACCCCTTTCATTGAAGAAATTTTGGAAGGAGTTGCTAGACGTGAAATCTATTCCTTTAGGGATGGATTTTCAGGATACCACAAATTCTGGATTGCGAAGGAGGACCAGGAGAAGACAAATTTTGCCATCGAGTGGGGAAGCTTTGCATATACGGTCATGCCCTTTGGGTTTAAGAATGCACCTGCTATCTTTTCGCGCATAGTGGTACAAGCATTTCAAGACTTCATCCATAAATTTCTTCAGATCTATTTGGATGATTGGACAATATATGGTCTGGTTAAGGACCATTGTGAGAACTTGAGATTAATGTTTGAAAGGTGTAGGCAGTTGAGGATATCCCTCAACATTAAGAAATTTGTGTTTGTTACTCCCTTTGGGTTATTATATGTTACTCCCTTTGGGACTCTATTGGGGCATATTATATGTAAGGATGGCTTGCTGGTAGATCCCGCTAAGGTTGTTGTTATTGTGGGGTTAAGGAAACTGTACGCCGGAAAAGTGACAAGCGAGCGTGGGAATCTACAGGTAACTCTTCCGCGTACCCGACCTCCTGAGGTGTGCCGAGACAGCCGGTGGGGATGGAATATTCGTGGGATGCAGACAGACTAGTTGGGCAATCTAATGTCTTCGACACGCACTAATGGAATTTGTGAATCTAAGGCAAAGAAGGCCCTTCTAACTTGGACTGGTGTGATAGATCGATCAGCAAGGATGACTGCTCGAAGGCTCCAATCAATATCGAGTTCTGGCGTGATTCGATCTATGGGTTGTGAAATACGTGGAAAATGACCTGGGATAGTTTCTTGTATATCTCCAGATAAGGTCATATGGTGGGTAATGAATACAATCGCTTTGTTAGCCGCTCTACGGACAATTCTCTGGCCTAGTCTAACGTGCGTAGGCCAGTGTCAGAATTCTCTAGCTTTGTTAGCCGCTATATCTAGTAAGGACAATTGTTCGATGATGATGGGTGCAAGTGGAGTGGACTTAAATACTAACGTGCGTAGGCCAGTGTCTATATCTGACCGACATATGGATTCGTTAGGTTGCAGGATTTGTGGATCACAACCGTAGACTCTTGGTTGTTGCGGTCCTGCTATGGTCATGTACGAAATCAAGTCCTAATCCCTAGTATCTAGTAATCGTACGCTTTCTCAGCTTCTACGTTTAGACTCAATAACTGTGTGATTTTCTCTGAATATCTCACAGGCGTTCATGCAACCTGGATTCTTAAACTAGTATCTATGTCTGTGAGAGTGTCTCCTGCATCTGGCTGTGGGACCAAAGGATCACAACCAAAGGTTTGTTCTCTTTCGAACCTGTCTACAGTCATGTGAATGTTTTCCTAGGGTAATTTGTAGTTCGGTTGATTTGACCAAAACGTGTGTGCTTGGTCATCTTCTATATTTAATCCTCTCAACTGAGAGCTGATCAGTTGTAGATCTGTTCATACAAAACAAAATGGAAGACTTGTATTCTAAGGTTGTATTCTAATGTCAACTATGTCAACTATTGTTGTGACGAGGTTGGGCTGAGGCACGATTGGCTCAAATATGTATTCCTTGG
Source organism: Taxus chinensis (assembly GCA_019776745.2). Lineage (NCBI taxonomy): Eukaryota > Viridiplantae > Streptophyta > Pinopsida > Cupressales > Taxaceae > Taxus > Taxus chinensis. The sequence goes on from CM034152.1 coordinate 468,793,963, forward strand.
GTTCCCTAGGTCCCGTGATTGTCATACAAAACAAAATGTAAATCTAACTGTAGTAAAGCAAATTCTAACTATGTGGAATAAATCTAAAACATATATAACTTCTATTTCTCTATGAGACTTTCTAAGAATTTAAGAAAAGAAGCTATTTAAACGTATCTAGAAATAACAACTAAATAACAATTTAAAACAAACAAGATAACCGAGTGTAGTTATTTGCCTGTGTAATTTGTAGATTTATTCTAAACAAATAAAATAGCTCATCTAATCTACCTGCAAGATTCTCGATCCTACCTCAGAAGTGAGGAATGAATCATAGTTTCTCAGAAACTATCAATCCTCACAGCTTCCCTGGCAATATCGAGAATATAATTTACTGAAATGAAGTAATTATCTACTCTATTTGATAAAATTCTAACTAGAACTTTGAAATCTAGAACCTGGATTCCGCAGAACAGTGGCGAATCTGATGGTGTGTGTGATCTTGTCCCCTCAGTGTGATCTCCTCGTTCTTTCGTATTCACATGAATCCAGAAAAGTGTGTAATGCTAGCATCAACAGAATTAGATATTGGGACAAAGGCCGCTCAGAATGCAAACTGAATATAATCCGAGTAGGAGAGGGATAGCGCAAGAGTACAGAGCTTGGCTTATGTAATTCCTAGTGGGATTTACTACAAGTCATGCAACATAAAGCGTCCAGAACCTGAAACTATCCTGTTTGAAGAGCAAAACCTGCAACTTTAATGGCTTCCTAAGCTATTCTACTCCAATGGATTGGGTGAAATAACAGTACTGCCTGCACAAGATGGATATGTGGCTTACCAACAGCTGAACAATGCTAACTAAGCATGCAAGGAATTAAAACTATGGCTTCTAAACAGAATAAAAGACTGAACTATGAAAATCAGAGCATGAAAGTGAATGAGGGGCAGACCATTTGCTTATGCACAAACCATTTATTTATAGCTTTTCACTCACCCAAAGATCAAAACCAAACTGAACTCTAAAACAATAAACAATGGCCAAACACTATTCCAAGGGACCAAAAACATAAATGCAAGCCTAATTCGGCAACCGCTCTGAGGAAAGCTGGTGAAACGTTGATTTTTACGTGAGTCACGTTAAAACACTTTCTGGAAAACGCGTAAAGGACCGCCGCCCATGCAGGGCGGCGGTTTCGTCACTGAAGAGTAAAAAAGCCAAGAAAAGAGACGAAAAAGGAAAAACAAAGGACGTAGGGGCTAAGCGGGGCATGCGGGATGTTAACGCACACTCGGAGAGCTTTTCTGGATCCCGAACACCTTGCGAGGAGACCTGTATCATCATTGGGGCAATTGTTACACTGTTCCAGCAGTACAGTACCTTACAATTTTGGGTACGTACAGGAACCTACTAGCCAGATCACAGTGTGTGGATTCCTTGGGCATACGGGCTATTACAGGAAATTCATTAATGGATATGCCAAGATCGTTGCGCCTTTAGAGGAGCTACTTAGACACAAAAGTGCCTTCCATTGGGGAGAGGCGCAGCAGAGGGCATTTGATATATTAAAAGATAGGATTATTACCGCACTTATTTTATGTTTTCCCTCTTGGGACAAGCCCTTCCATGTCTATGTAGATGCCTCAGGAACCGCCATTAGAGCAGTGCTTACACAACCAAGTGAGGGGATTGTTGATCATCCTCTCTGTTTTGTGAGCAGGAAGTTAACACCAGAAGAGAAAAATTATACCACTACCAAGCGTCAGGCATTTTTAATGATCTACGTGCTCTTCAAGTTTAGATAGTATATGTTAGAAACACCCTTTGTATTCTACACAGACCACATGACATTAAATTATTTGGTGAACAAGCTCGTTCTTCAAGGGTGCATATGTTGATGGGTGTTGTTGTTTCAAGAGTTTGAATTCACCGTTGTAGTGAAGCCCAAAAAAATCAACTGTGGGCCTGATCATCTGTCAAGGATTGATTCAGGAGAGGATGTGCAAAGTATTGAGGAAGAAATGCCAAATTCCCAAGTATTTAGGTTATGGCGCGTGTCCTCAGATTTGGAGGAGATTGCAGTATTCTTAAAAGAAGATGTGGCACCGGATGGAATGAAGGCATTGGAAAAGAAGCAGTTGGCCATATGCGTCATGCCCTACATGTTGATTAGTGGAGACTTATACAAGTTGGGATGTGATGAAGTTTTACGCAGGTGTGTGTTAAAGCATGAGTGTCTGGCCATCATGGAGGAAGCACACGGAGGAAGTTTGGGTGGGCATTATGCAGGTGATGCCATCATGCGTAAGATATTAATGGCACGATTATGGTGGGAAACCTTTTGCAAGGATTGTAGAGATTATTGTAAATCATGTGACCACTTTCGGTGCATTGGCAAACCAGGAAGGAGAGATGAAATGTCTTTATGCCCTATCCCTAGTGAGGAGCCTTTTGAAAAATGGGTGATAGATTTTGTAGGACCTATTGCACCAGCAGCGCGTAGGACTGGGTCACATTATGTCATCACTTGCATAGATTATCTCACAAGGTGGGACAAGTCAGCCCCAACTAAAGATTGCACGGCAACAACAGCAGCAAGGTTCTTATGGGAGAACATTATCACAAGGTATGGATGTCTGTTAAGTTTGACCAGTGATAGGGGTACACATTTTCTTAATGAGACCATGAGGATCCTATTATCAGAGTTCATGGTGACTCATCACAAGCCTACACCCTATCACCCACAAGCAAATGGAACTGCGGAAGCATTCAACAAAATGTTGAGTCATACCTTGACCAAAATCTGTTATGTTGGAAGAGAAGATTGGGACGACAAAGTATCGGTAGTGTTATGGGTTTACATGACTACGTATAAAATACTAAATAAAGCCACACCTTTTCAATTGGTGTTTAGTGTGGAAGCCATTTTTCTAATTGAATTTATGTTACCTTCTCTGTGAATAGCACACGCAAGAGGATTAGCTGATGAACAAGCACTGGAAGAAAGGATTGATGAGCTAATGAAATTGGATGAGAGATGATCACTTGCCTGTTGGAGCCAAACAGTGGAAAAGGATAATAAAAAGGCTTGGCATGATCGCCATATTAGAAACAAGAAGTTTGAGGTTGGGCAGATGGTGTTACTGTATGACTCCAAGTTTCTGCGTCATCCTGGGAAGTTGAAAGTCCATTGGTTGGGTCCCTACACAATCTTGTACATCCTTCATTTGGGCACGTGCTAGTTACAAGCGCTAGATGGGATGAAGTTTCCTGGACACTTCAATGGCAGTAGGCTGAAGCCCTACTATAAATAAGTCTTCTTGGTGTTTGTAAATAAGGCAATTTTGCTAGTTAGTTTAGAAGTTTCCTTTATGCATTTTTTTCACTTTCTTGTGCTTCCCTTTTGCGTTGTTGTTTTGGTTTTGCACCTTGGGTGCCTGTAACCTTATTGCTATTTTTGGATAATTTTTGAGTGCGCAGAGGACTACAGATTGTTTAAGTGTGGGGTGGAGAAAAGTGAGGAAGCACGTGATTAAAAGTACTAAGGAAGTTGTGTTGAAGAGCCTTGTTGTGTAGCCCGGTTGAAAGAGGTAGATGAAGAGAAAAGATAGAATGGTTGGTGCTAGAATAAAGCTACTAGTAGATCCCACGTACAAAGGAAAAGGAAGCGCAGTTAAAGCAACACGAGGTAAGTGAAAGAAAGAATCTAGATAAAAGAAGTGTCTTTAGCACAAATTAAGCGCGTGCAAGAGTCTCCTATCAGGTTGGTTTGGTTGCGTGCCAGAAGGTTGGAGAATTTTTCATGCAGGTTGGGCGCGCAAGTGAAGGCGCTGAAGACAAGCTTTCCTTGAAAATCCACATTAAATAAGTAAGGTACAGTGGTAGGTAAAGTAGCATTTAATGATCAGAAAAAGGAAAAACTATAAATAAAGGGTCGGGGCACTCTCATTTTTACTTTACGAAAATGAAGAGTTAGAGATATAAGCGAGTGTTATAAACTAGGGTTTTCATATTCGATTGAGTGGAAGATATGTGTGATTAAAATACGAAGATCCAGTTTGAAATTGTGAACCAGAAGGAATTACACGGGCATGGAAGGATTTGAAAAGGTGCTGTCTTGTGAAGAGTTTAACCAAGTTAGGGTTCGACAAACTAGGGCACGGGTTTAGAAGAGTTATATCACAGATCTGAGATCGAAGGTTGGGAGAAGAAAGGTAGAGTAACAAAGAGAGGGTAGGAGTGATAAAAATACCTCGACCATGGCACCCAAGAAAGGAAAGGGCAAAGCTAAGGCTAAACAACCAGAACCCAAAGTAGACACAAATGAAGAATGGTATGCATAAATGCAATACCCATATGGGGTGATGTTGGTAAAGGAATCGGAATCCCACTTGAGAAGCATACATGTTAGTGACTATAATCACCGTACAAACACCATAGAGAAAGAAATGGCGTTGGAATTGGTACGCCCCACCAACAAGCGAACACCTGAAGGTTTTCCCATATATGACAATGACGTTAAAGTTAAATTGGCAAAGGTAGGGTTGTTGCAACTCTATGAGTTGCCTTATTTTGGGAAGTCAGATCACTTGTACCAATGTCTCGGGTGTACGAATACTATTTCCACTTTGTTGGGTGCAAGATAATGCGTGACTCCCCAATTGATTTCACAATTTATAGGCCTCATATGTGAGGGAGATAGCCGAGAAAATGACCTTGGTGACAAGGAGGCTATTCAAGAGACCGTCATTGAGTATGCCTGTAAGAAAGGGTCACGGTACTATGATATTTCAGACATCAAGGACCTTGTTATGAAGATGGCTGTGCATGAGGTGACTAAGTTGAATGGCCAAGAAAGATGGACGCAAGTCAACAAACCTTGGCTACATGTCTGCAGGAATATTGCAGAAGGGACGATATACAACTTATCAACGTACATTGCAGAGGAGAATGTTAAGTGTGTGAAGGAAGGGGACAGAATCCTCTTTGGCAATGTCTTTCTCACCATAGTGTTTGTAGAAATTAGAGTGTCGGATACCTCATACAAGTTAGTGTGGGAGTACCCAACCGAAGACCCTTCACCCACGAAGAGGTTCAAGAAGTATGCTTGTGATATAATGACGGCTCCCCACAAAGCGCAGCTAGAAAAGTGGTATACGTGCTTGAGGAATGCATTCGGGACAGAGTGGAGGATCCCTAAACAACTCCCAGCAACCACTGAGGGAGAAGCTAAGTTCATGGTGTACCAACACTACTCCTTGGGTAGATTCAAGCTTATCGATGAATCATGGAGCCCCTTGTGAAATCTTCCTTTCACGTTCACTGCCCAATACTTCCAAGCGGGAGTAAACAAATTTAAAGAATCAAAGAAGATAAGGCTGGAACTAGGAAGGTTGGACCGGGAACACAGGGAGATAAGGAAGAAGATGAATTGCACTGGTGGTAAGCGCACGTACATAGAGAAGTACGTGTCACAAGAGATCCAAATGATTATGCTGATGATGCTTCCCATTGCTGGAGGATCCGCGGTGCATGTGTACATGCGCATAAGGCTGAAGTTTGAAAAGGGTGCATATTTGGAGAATGAAATCTCCATACCTGAAGACTCCTTAGGGAAGAAGAAGCCAACATCTAAGAAGAGAGGCAGAGGAGAGGAAGAAGCACCAAGTGTGCAGACTACTCAGAAAGTGAGCATGCCATCTACAAGCACCAAGCCAAGCACCTACATACGGAGAAATAAGTCTCCAGTAAAGGAGAAGATGCCAGAAGTAGAGGTTCTCGAGCAACCCACCACCATGGAAGAATCACCAAAGGAAGAAGAGAAGATTGAATCTCCTTATCAGAAGCCACATCTTAGGAAGAAGTAGAGGGTGGATGAAGAAGCTGACTCAGAGGCAACTGACATCTTCGAGAAGTACTTGGGAGAAGGAGATGATGAGAGTGAAGGAGGTGGCGATGAGGAAGAAGAGCCTGAGAAAGACAAGGAACCAGATGTGTTTAGTGTCTACGACTCGGAGGAAGAGAGCAAAGAGGAGAAGCAAGAGTTTGTATTTGTACGATATAAGGGTGCACAAGATGAGGAAGGCATCAAATACATCAAGGTAGATGAGAAGGATGCCAAGGAGAAGCAGAAACCCATAAGCCTCACAAAGGAGAAAATCATTGAAATGGAAGAGAGAGAAGTGAAAAAAATGCTCGAGGTCTTGGTTGATCAAGAGTTAGAGCACACCGTGGACATATTTCTTAAGGAGGGGAAGGAGGAGAGCGTTAAAAAGGAACATGACAGCCTAGGAGGCCCCACTCTAATAGTTATCTTCCCCAAGGGCGCGTGCTTGGGCAGGAGAACTCTGGATATAGAACAGAGACAGATAATGGGCTACATTGATGACATAAGGAAGTTGTTTTGCGCATGGTTCCAGAGCACTATATCCACTGAAAGGCTTATAGCCATGGGGTCTTTTGAAAAGGATGACACATACCCCAGGACCAAGAATATGCTCTCTTGGGTGTTCGAGCCACACGTTGATGAGCTAGACTTTGAATTCTGTTAGAAATCACTCATCTCATTGCCAAAATCTAAGGGAGACAACCCCTTAGTAAATGCTCAGGACCTTTCAGACAAACAAGTATGCAATGCTCTGAACAAAGTTGTGGTCGAGACTGAGGCTAGGCTGTTTGTGTAAAATGATAGAATCAGAGCATTGGAGGTGAAGTTGGGGAAGAAGGAGGAAGAACTGACAGAGAAGGCCAAGAGTTTAAAACAGGAGGAATTAATCAGCCTGCAGTTAAGGCATGATTTAAAGGAAGAAAAATTAAAGGTGCATGAGGTCTATAAGAAGGTGGATTCGATCAAGAGCACCATCATATTAAAGCACCCAGACCTAATGCCAATTCCTCAAAGGTACGCATCAACTTTTTAATGCTTAGAATACCTAACGTGCATCCTCACTATGGAGAGGTGACCCTTGGCACTAGAATCTACATAAGAAGTGGTTGCGTACCTGAAAGAGGAAGACCAGTTGAAGGTAGTAGCAACTATTGCTAAGTACAGCCAAGTACTCACAGAGATTAAGGTCATTGCCTAGTCTGTAGAAGCCACATATGACACATGCGTGGATAGAGATAAGGTGGTGAGCTCCTTGGTCACCACGCTTGAAGCATAGTTGAAAGAGTTCCAAGAAAATAACAAAGGGAATAGGGTAGAGATGGACAAGATTTTTGCCGAGGTAGAAAATAAATCAAAGGCAATTGAGGCTTTAAGGAGCTCAATTAAGGCCCGGTTGAAGGAACTATACCCCCAAATTACCAGAAGAATGGATAAACTCACAGACCTAGGTAAGGAAATGGAGTAGATTGTGGATACTTTGGGCACCCAGGGGATTGGCCTAAGCTTTGATGAAGTAAGCACCCTGGTGGGTGACCTATGCTAGAAGTCGAAGGATGAGGTCAAAGTGTGGAACAAGATGGAGGTAGATCTGCGAAAGGACTTTCCCAGCCTATTGAATTGATTTCCCGCCCCCCCCCCCCCCCCCAATCTTCATTCCTTCCCATATTATTTCATTCCTTATTCATTTTGTAAAGTATAAGTCTACATCTTGGTTCCATAAAATAGCTTGCATCTTGGTTAAGTAAAGTGTTTCCGAGGATGGAGAACATGTGTAGTGTGGGGTGATGTTGGGCCCTTGGACTATTGACCAAGTATAAAGGTGCGTGGGTGAGCAGGACCCCAGTTATAGAAGGGCACACAAGGAAAAATTGCGTAAGAGAAAGGCTTAAGGAAGCAAATAGCGCATGTGACACGTGAAAGGAGGTTCGGGACTTAGCCAATTTGAGAACCCAAGGTAGAACAAATGAAAAGCGTGATCGGTTGCACATGGATAAGATGCCAGCCTGGCAACAGGTTGGCCCAGGAAAGAGCATGCCCCGGATGGAATCTTCTAGAATATCATCATGAGATGGAATGGAGAGTTCAGGCCTGAAGGAACATGCTCACATGGAGGACCACATTCGACACTTGGCGACGGATCTAAGGGCGCGGCAAGGCGAGTTGGAAGCCTGGGAAAGTGATAAATACAAGTGTCTTCCGCGGGAAAAGATATAGATATAGAGATAGATATAGAGACATATACACATAAGAGAAGGATATATCATCTGGATATACATAGGGAATAGCAGGTTAGAGAGTAAGAGGGGCTCTGCAGAATTGGTGCGAGTGGATATTCTAGTTCAGGAAAGGATGTACTAAGCATGGATTTGCTATTTTTCTTTTTTGTTAGCTTAGTTACATATGTCCAGTGATGTGCATGAATACGGTCTGCTCTCTGTGACACTCCGTAATGAACCAATGAATATATTGAGGTTACCTGTTATAAATAGATATGAATATCAATGGGTTTAATGTATATTTCATTCATATGAGTTCTCTTTCCTTTCATGATATGAATGAATGGTTGTATCTTTCTTTCTGTTATAGTATATGTTCTGGAATCTGTTAAAGCACTCGGTCTGAAGTGACTGCAAGTATTTGGAGGTTGTTCTGAGCCTTATGGTTCTTGTATGTCTCAACTTCTTTCCTAAATACTCTTACACTATTCATAGATAATGCTTCCCACTAAACTCGCATAAAAGAGAGACTCGGCACCCACACGTGCCTCAGGTGAGCGCTCAGCTTCTGCTGGGTGATAGGTCAGCGCGCATGGGGTTCTTCCTCTTGTGATAAGAGTAAAAATGAGTACATGTATACACCTCATTTTCTATGATTATTAACCTTTTCTCTTATGTGGGGATTTTTATGCATTATCCTCCTGAGGGGGTACCTTAAGAGGCCTACTGGGATTGGGGTGTGACTAGACTTGGTCATGTCAGATAGACTATAACGTAGTTACCATATCCTCAATTTCTTCCTCTTTTTTTCACATGTCTCCATCGTTATGACCACTTGTTTACATGAATTCCTACTATTCTCACCACTTTTGGTCATCATATACCTTCATCATTCCTTTATTATTTATTTTACTTTTACTTCCAATTATTTTCCACCCTTTGATCTTAGGTTGCCCCCAAGGCCAATGTAATCCCCCATGGGTGATTATGTCAGGTTTGGTTTTTACCATGGCTAGCGCTATCACCCATGGGTGATCGTGTCAAGTATATATGTTTTTACACTCTTGTATTTATCATCACTCAGTCATCATTCAAATCACTTCACTTTACTTGCACATTGGACATTTTTGAATATTTTTGCACCTATTTATTAGAATTGAGATTTGGAGCTTATCCATTTACATTTGGGTCATCATAGTGAACTAGGAAAGGAGGTCTTATTCTTGAGATTTACCATTGTTCACCCATAATGATTCTATCTTAGTGTATTTTTCTCTGAAGGGGATCACGCATCGACAGTCACATTGTAAATAAGTATCTCTAACCCTTCTTTTTCCTTTATTTCATGTTTATTGTTGTCTGGATGGTCAATCATTCATTGTTACATATTATGGTAGATGACACCCCTTTGTTTTATCCATCACATTCACCTATACTATATTATAAATCCTAATAAGATACCCCTCTATTGTACTTTAGATATGGGCCTTAGAAAACCTATAAATATCTTAGGTTTAGGGTTATTATTCTCTAGAATTGTACAACTCTTGTGCTCCTTAAACACCTTTGGTATCAACATATCAAATATAAATACTTAGATTTGATCCCCAATATTTGAGATCAAATGATGGGATCTAGCTTATCCCATCATACATATTCTAGGTGACCACCATAATGTGAAACTTACTCTATCAAAAGAGTGCACAGTTAGGATTTACCATTTAATTTTCCATTTATCTGGTTTCAAACATTTCCTATATGATCAACCACTGTGTAGAATTTATTTACACAATTGATTCCTTTATGTGCCCCACTTCTTTTAACTTGTGCACATCATCCCCTAGTACTAAACCTTCACAACAAATACATATAAGGTTATTGTAGATAATTTACGTTTTTTCACAATCTTAAGATGTCATGAAAGGCATGTAGAGAACTACCATATGATTGATCCCATTTTCTTCATAGCTACACACTCTTAGAAAAGGCCATTTTCCTAATATATTGAAAAACAACCATATTACCCCTATGTGAATATAATATGTACACAGTAAATTGAACCCATATAGAGAAATATTTTCGAGACCCTGCACAATTTAGTCATGTATTGGCTGTATTAAACCTTCACTACATGGAGTCATTTGACACAGTGATTTTGTTAATTAGTACCTGACGAGAAGCATAACTAACACTACGTAATCTAATACTTTTGCATGCTAAGAGCATCAAATATATTTACATAACAGATTTTTGCATTTTCATTTGGTTTTGGCTTGGAGTAGGTCTAGGGATGTATTTTCATTGTGGATTATTTTGTATGTCAAGTCTCAACCTTATTAAGTACCCTGTGAAAATGAGCATTTGTAATATTTGAGTATTTGTAGTATAATGATCCTATCAAAACCATATGTACATATATCATGTAAAGTGACTAGAAAGGATGTAATTCAGGTCGTAAAGGATCATTAGTTTAATGTATTATATTTAGTTTATTTCTTACGAGATAAGCTTGAGTGTCACCATGTTGTGGTTAGCCTCCACCATGGTTAGGCTTGATAACTGGTAATAACTCTCACATATTTCCCTTCATGAATGTGAATAAATTCAAGGATGGATGAAAAGAAATAGTTACGTGTACAATAAGGATTGTGAAATTCAAAAATAGTTCTGAAGAGCACTCAAGAAGGAAGGAAACTTGTTATTACTAAGCATTCGAAGTCATTGTAAAGAAATGATTAGGATATTCTTGTACGTATAGTGAGAGGATTCTTGTACATATGAATAATAATGAGTTTTTGAGGGATAAGTCCTATATGATGTAATTTGTATTTATAGGTTTGGTATTTATGTGTTAAGTTGGATGTATAATCTTAGACAGATCCCTTGTTATTGACTAATGATGCATTAGAACATGAATTTTGTAGTGAGATACCCTTGATCTATAACATGCTTTATTTTTCATAGATATAAGTGTTATCTGTATTGAATGTAGAATAAAAGAGATGGCCTTAAATTTATGAATCCAAGTGCATCCCAAAATCATGTCATGTGAGCTAGGTGAAGAGATAACTAAGAAAGGTATAGTCATAGTAGTGGATCCAAAAATCAAAGGGAGAAAGATGTGCAGAAATTTCTTAGTTTTGAGGGATCAAATAGGTAAGGTTTGTCTGTATTCTTAAGAAAATTGATAGGATAAGAAAGGAATAGGGATGTGCATAAGAATTAGTGATTAGAGTCATTAGGACTCACAAGGACATTAAGTAAAGAATATTTACACCGAAACACAAGCTTGAATATGAAGTATATGAGAATTAGGGTCATCAATAACTTATGGACATCATAAAATGGAATAATAGGGTTTTCTTAAGATGTATGAGCATACCTAACCTGTACCATTGGTGTGAGTAATCCAGTGGACAGTCATATGTAGTGTATTACGTGTATGCAGATCTATAAGTATGATAGGAACCTATTAAAGTGTTTCTCCTATTTAAAAGGTAGAATGATTTAGGAAGTTTGAATCAAATTTTATAGCCAAGATATGAAATAATATCCTTCATCTGGCCTAGGAAACCTAATATTTCTTAAGAGGATATTTAAATGCAAAAATTGCAATAGTACCAATGATGAGTCTAGTGGTTGAACATTTGATGAAACTATTCTACATTCATTATGTTACTAGTGGCGTGTTTAAGGTATTTTATATGGAATTCACTGTAGGAATTTGAATAGATTAAACGGATGATTATTCCTTGTAGGAATTCTTGTTTTGAGAGCTAGGGAGACCTACATAATGTTACACTCTAGCAATTTTTCTAAATTGATGCACTATTTCCTGAGGGAGATAAATGAATGAAATACCTCAAAGTAACATATTGTCACACATGTGAATGACCTGTAATGGGTATCAGGAAAGTGTATCAGTTTTTAAAAACATAGATTTTATAGGGTTTTATCTAAAAAAATTAGGCATGGCTACAAGACTGTATACACAGAGTCAAGGGTAAAGTAGTCTTATTTACAATTTATTTGGGTTTTCAACCTTGAAGGAGATGTATAGTATGTAATGAACATGATTGAAGGTGGGATAAAGGGAGTTTTAGGAACCTACGAATAGAATCTTGATCTTAGTAACTATTTTAGACTCTTGTTAGCTTATACTAGTTTGGTGAAACAATACTCTAATATCTTTAAAAAAACTTGAACTGAGTCATTGTGAGTAGCTCCAAAAGTAGGTAAGTCAAGAGAATGTATGAAAAATCAAATTGGTTAAACTATAAGGATATAATGATAGTATACATGAAAGACATACAATATCCAATTCATGGTCAAGTAAACAAGAAAACATAGTAGAGGATCCATATACATAGGATTGATGCTTAAGTACAAACAATGGGTTTCAATATGAGGGAAAGTGTTTAAATAATGAAGCATAGTACAACCTTAAAGGGTATAAGAAATATTATATTTTTATCATTTAAGTTAAACAACAGTCTAAGCACTCCATTATGTAGGAAAGAGATGGGTAAAATCAAGATATGCCTCTTTTTTATCCATATTAGCTATGAATGAGATTTTTCGTAGGGTATACAATGAGATAAACATATATGTAATTGAGTTTTTAAAAAAATTAAGTGGATAAACTTCATTTCCATCCTTGGAGGATATTGATGATTACAATGAAGAGATAAGTGATTCTATTAGAACAATCAAGAGGACAAGGAATAAGATATATAATTAATGTCAGTTTGAGAACAATGTTAGTAGGGTCTTCAGGGAGTATGTGGGAAAGGTCATTGTTATTAAGTGAATAATAATTCAAGGACAATAAGAGAGAAGTATAGGATAATTTCTAAATTATTATCAAGGGGATTGATTCATAAAGGTGCCAATGATTTACAAACAAAATGAATGCTTTCTAAAATGAGTTTAAAGTTATGTTTTGGAAATGATTGATATAAGAATGGGCTCAAATTTTGAAGAAAAATATTGGAAACATCAAGCAAAGGTGATGAATGAGTCTTGTCCAAGAAGAAGTTAAGGAATGTTAAGCATGTTTGACCTTATACCTGAATTTGGATCAGTTTATTCATCAAGGTATAGGTAAGATCTTGTCCACCTCATTTGTTTATGGTGTTTTTCTGTTAGTGGTATAAATGTTGAAAGTACCAAAACTCAAATAGGGTAGGGTTTACCAATACCTCCTCTAACAATCGCAATGTCAAGATGAATGAACATGAGAACCATGTGAAAATCATCTTCCTTTAAGGCTTCAAGTGAGAAGACATGTAATATGAAGTAGATAATTTTTTATAATGGTAAATGGTAGATATTTTATAAGGATGCCATAACGAGTATGCTTGGTGAATTTAAAAAAACTAGGTACTTTAGAAATCTGCAAGGAACTTGAACCTTAAAGGGTGTCAACGAAGCCATTCACGACCAAAATACCTAGAAGTGATTTGATAATAATAGCAATAAAAATGATAATAGTATAAATATATTAGAATTCAAGGCAGATTTGAAAGTAGTGAATATTGTTCTTAGGATCACCTTGTAAGTGGCCTCATAGCTAGGGAATCTTAGTAAGAATCAAAACATAGGGATAAATAATAGGATGTCACTTCAAGCTTGTTCAATTTGTGATCATGAAAAATCTCTCGTATGAATCTCAAAATAGTCTTGGACATGATCTTCAATTTCTAGCATTGTAATTGTGATGGTGCACAGACTGAACTCATGGGAGATGTTGAAGGGTATGTCCCACTCGAACAGGATTCTAGATGACCCCAAGAGATTGCATAATATATATAGGTGATTGGGTGTACAAAGGACCTAAACATTGTAATGATTTTTAGAGATATTGATATGGGATTCTTGCATAGGTATATGTGTGGTAGATATAATAATAGGAGAAGAAAATATATTATATTCAATAATATTAGATACCAAAATATTAGATGTAACCAAGTACATTTATTCATCTCAAGCTATATACAGAGAAGTGCATCATATTATTGATAATTTTTCTTTATAGTTTTTGTAAATTTTCATTCATCCTCCTCAATAAAGGGGGAAAGTATAAATAATGTAATCAAAATGATAATCTTACCTTTGAGAAGGATCAACAAAAGAAACCAAAATAATATTAATAATAATTAATGAAGAATATATAGTGAAAGAATAAGTAGGAGAAAAGGAATCCTGAATAGCAACACTGGAGGTAGGAAATGGTGTTGCATCATGAAATAAATGCCTAGAATCACATGTAGTATTGAGAGAAACATCATGAATATTAACATGAAATTCACACGTATCAATAATATGAGAAGTACGTGTCATATTAGCAATAGAAATAAGATGAAGTTATACATTTTTAACATTTTCTATTTCAGTAGGAGAAAAATAATCATTAAAAACATTTTTCACACTATCATGTACAAGAGGAAGAAAAGTATCTTCTTATTTACCATCACACCCATTATTCTTATAAATTTCAATAGAATCATCATCTTAAGTGTTATTCCTATCAAGAGAACATGCACAATTTTTATTATGAAGATGAGGGAAAATAGTTTTGTGTAGACACCAAAATTAGGTCATACTACCCTTATAACCCCATTAATTCAATTAACCATACCTTACATATTCATATCCCATAGTACACATGATTAATTTAATTAATTAGTTTAATTATTTTAATTAACATTCTCAGTTGACCACCTCACCCAGCCAACTCACCTAGCCACCTCACTTCATGAGCCACACAAACCCCATTAATGACCTAAGACCAAATCTAAGCCTATCCTAACCAACTAAGACTTAGTCTAAACCTAGAATTAACTCCTATCAACAAAAATAAGAGGAATATTATTCATTCCTTAGTGTTCTATCACTTGATACTTGGATGAATATTGAAGACCACACCAAAATAGCAACAATCAGGTTAATTTTGGCCAACCTAGATATTCATGCCTTAACCAATGCCGCTTATACCTCAATCAATGTTGGTCCCTTAACCGTAGTAAGTTAGGTTAAATACATTTCCAAAATCCTTTCCTAAGGTTATTCATTCAATTCAAGATCTCATAAAAATAGAGACTTGGAGCACTCTTATTTTCTAAAGCACTCAGGAAAAGAAAAACACACAGGAACACTACCAATAACCATTTCCATCCATCACCTTCTTTACGATCAAAGATTCACACGGAGACTCAAACCTCTATAGAATGTACATGACATCCCTTCTCCTTACATCTCTTGCATCATTTTTTCATCACTCGCACTCTCTATATCTACTCTTCACTAAATATCTAATACCTCTTCATTTATCTCTGTTTGCTTTTACTAGGATTTATTATTCATATAAGTAATTTATCCTTTTGTACATTTGTACACCTCCCTTCCTCCCACCAACATATCACCCTACCATACCTGGACCTTCCACCTATCTTCCCCTTATCCTAATCATATCTAAACCTTTTATACTATTCCATGACCTCAAACTCCCACCATTTACAGCCTCTGTGTAATCACAAAGAGTTTAAAGACCATTTCTAAGAATATTTTTATGAACTACCCCTACTGACATCGGTTATTCAACTGTCATTTTTCATCCTACAAAATTGGCATCAGTCACACAAACAACATTAGTTATTGTGTCTAACAATATACCTCAGACCATCGAGCTCATACCCATTCCCTAAAAACCCAGAATCACTCCTAATGTTGACCAGACCTTACCCAGAGTCTGTACAAGACCTGTAACCCAATACTAGCCCATCACTTGACTCGTTTTGACCTCAATCACCTTTTATCGAACATTTATTATTTTTTTGTATGAGATACCTAAATCGTTTTGATTCCAATAAATTTTTTTTTTCATGTTTATTTTGGTTAACATTAATATTGTTATATAAAAAATGGATTGATAGCCTATTAAGGAAGCATCACACTTGCCAGATCTAGCTTTTGCTAGGTAGTCCACTTGTTTTTTTAACTCTATCTATTGGTATTGGTTTGTATTTTACAAGTAGTTCCTCTTAGCCAAAAGGGAGTAATCACTGTCAACATTGGATTAGAAAATCAGAATGCACGCACAACCTTAAACCAACATCACAAAAAAGTATTCCTCCTTATCCTATCACCCTTTTTCTATTTGATTAATTTATGAAGAATCTGGTGAAACATTTTTGGTATTCCTGGTGGGACCCATCTGGGGTTCCTTGCATTCATTTATTCTTAGGGAAATATATTGTATGTTTGTTTCTTTTCGAAAATAAGTCAAAATTAAATCTTCTCCCTTGGAATTTTCTCTTTCTTCTATTTTTCTAAGTGACATTCATGTTTTAGGACTAAAAAGAATCATTATTTTTCTTCTTATTTTCATTAGTGAAATTCATTCTCTCTCCTATCCACTCACTATCTACATCAAATATCACATTTTGATTTGGGTTCTAAAATAATTGCATTTCATACTTCTATGCTTGTTTTTTTAGCTCACATTAAAATTGAGGGTAGCCTATACATTGAAATTCATGCCCAACTGATGGTTGATATAATTCAATCATAGAGCACTTTATCTTCTCTTTATATTTGCAAAAATCCATAAATAAAATTCACACATCTTCTTAAACAACACCTTTCTCGGAAGAAGTTTTCAATGATCACACGATTAGAGGATTGAAAGTGGGTGCCCAACTGGCCACCCCCACTAAAACATAACCTGAAACCATCGTTATAATTTACATTTTCATAGGACACCTTCCCAACAAAAAATTATGTTCTGATTCATAAATTCAGTTTAAAATATAATAAGCTAAAACATAAAAATTCACTTATATGATATTGTGTATTTCTTAGCTTTTACTTGAGTTTTGTTTTGAGTTGTGAGGTTACATTCTTAATTTTCTTCTTCCTTTCACACTCTGCCATCATATTTGGTGTATTTTGACTCTTTTTGAGTGTGTCAGGATCCATTAGTATCATACTCAATTTTTTGGGTTGATATTCCATCTGAATTAGTTCACAAAAATCATTTTTTCTTCACTTCTCAAAATTTCATAGTCACCGGCATCGGTCTAGTGACCATCACCAGTTCCCATTTGACCATCATCGGTTTACCTAATCGGTGTCTATTTCTAGTTTTTTTGGTCATTTTACCATACAACAACATTCATCACATTTTCTATTCTTTTTGAAAATATTAGGAAATCATCATATTCCCAAAATTTTAAAATCACTGTCACATACAATTTCCTTATTCCATTTTCATAACTTTTTGCCTCATTTGCTAAAACTGTTGATTTCCCACAGTAACCAATATCAGTTATTATAATTGTCATTGGTCACGTTGTAACCGTCATTAGTTCCTCTATTCTAATTTTTAATTAGAACACCAACCAGTTTCACCTCCCGGAATATATCCTTGTCCATTTCTGTTATTTTCTGTGTCATTTATATAGTACAATTTACTAGGTATACAATAATTCACATGGTTCTAACTCGTAGTCAAACTAACACCTTTTTGTTTCACACCATCCTTCAGCCGCTTCTACCTATCCCATCACCACATTCTATATTATCACTTATGGATCGTACTCATCCCATCACCATTAATACCGATGATGAGGAGTTCGTAATACTCCTTGACCAGAATCATGTTTCCCTACAATATTATCTCACCCACTCATCTACCCAAGAATCCTTGGGACAATTAGTATATGGAATTATCATGTCTATCCCTTCCTCCCTCACCCACACTTCCATGTCAGCTACCACTAACTCAACATTTCCTTCATCCACCTTACCACCTTTGGTGTCTCAACTAGACCCCACGTCCTCTATAACTATTGCACCAATGACATCTATCGCACCCATTGTGTTGACCATTCCTTCACCAACCACCTTAAGCATGGCCTCGTCTACACCCTTTACCTTGTATATACTAGTTACATCACAACCACCCATGGTGTCAGTATCCCACACCCCATTCCAAAACCTCATCCTTTCCATCCCAAAATCTCTACCCCCAATTACCATAATAGTTGTTACGACTACCCCACCTGTTTACATGCATCACCAATAACCCCCAATCTTGTCTATCGATTATTAGTGATATCTTCTTCTCATATCTATTCCCCCTTCGAAATTCTCATATTAGCACCCCCATATACTAGGATTCCATCCACATCATAAATTCATCCTCAACCCCCTTATACTACAAGGGGCACCCATTCATCACAACCCACCAATGACCTCATTAAGATGATGATAGAAAAGATGCAAACATTGGAAGCATCAATATTGGGCTCTCGCAATTCCCTAACTTATGACAAAATCTATAATGAGCCTATACATCCATCTATCCCCATTCTCCCATACCCTTTACATTGGGAAATTCCCAAGTTCAACCATTTCAATAGTAAAGAAGATCTGCAACAACACTTGCGGTCATTCGAACATGGGTGTTATCTAATTTTCCATGATGATGATTTACTTCTACGACATTCCCCATGTCCTTGACATGACCCGCCTTAGATTGGTATAGTGGTTTACTTAGACATTCCATTTACTCATTTAACCATGTGGCTAATGCATTCTTGGACCATTTATCAATCAATTTCAACAAAAAAGTCACCATGAGTAACCTATACTCAACACGATAGTATGATGATGAATCTATCACAAATTTTGTTGCTCGTTGGCAAAACCTTATCAACCAGTTAACATTCCAGTTACCTTAAGTTGAGCTTATAGATTTGTTCAATAGATATTTTCCTAAAAACATCTCACCAAATATTTAGGTACAAACCTTTCATACCTTTGATGAAGCATTTACCATGGCACGAAAATGGGAAATTTGTGCCATTTAAGAGAAGAAAATTCCATTGCGAAACAAAACGTCGCGTTCAAATCAAATGATGTTTCTTCATATACAAAACCCCAAAATAATTATTCCAAAACCAAAGGATATGCCAATGTGGTAGTTCTCAAAACTATTCCATCTCATCCATCTAACCAAGCCAAACCTTCCTCTAATATTTTTCCCATTCAAACTTTTCAGTTCTGATGGGACCAAAAAAAGTACACTCCAATTAGAGAGCCCTATTATTTAGTCTTGGAAAATATTCTTAAGGTCAAAGCCATTACACTTCCCCCCATAAAAACTCAGATTACTTTTGATCACGTTCATCCTATGCCTACATGGTATAAGTAACATCACTATTGTAATTATCATCGCATTAAAGGCGATAGCAATGGTAATTACATAACCTTCAAGAACATTGTCTAGGAAATGTTAGATAATGGTGAAGCCCACATTGTTTTTGATATCATTTATCAATGAAATTATAGCACAAGATTCTCTACCCATAGAGGATCCTACCTCATATACTCCTTCACCCACAGAGGAGTCCCCTTTGTCTCCCTCTTCACCCATGGAAGAGTCCACAATTTCTACCAATGTTGTTCCACTATCTACCTCACAACCTACTAAAAAATCAATGGTATTATCCCTCCTACCTAGGGGATAATCATCATTGCTTTCTTCTCCATAAGAAGAATATAAATCACCCCACCTACCATCGCTCTTACCTAGGGGGGATCCTATAGACGTGCCACTTCCTATTGTGGAAAATTCCCCATTAGCATTCCAGGATCCTGTTGATATGCTCTCGGATATTTTACCCACATATTCTGAGGCTAACCAATTCCCTGTCTAATGGATATATTTTATAGGGATTACCACTAAACCAACTGCATCTCCTCTTACAACAATGCCTTTTTCACGACTAGTTGATCACTTGGATTACATTGATAATTCCATACTTTAGGGATGTCTTCGGCTACCTTTTTCGACCCAAATGTAAATGTATCCTATAGATACCTCCATGATCTATCTGAAGGTATTTCCAGTAAAAAAAAAAACCTTGACCATGCCTATTGAAATGGATTCTTCTTCATCACCTTTACCCATAACCAAACCCATTTATCTTCCTAAGAACTCACCTACATCTACATCTCCTCCCACATATAGACCTATCACTACCCTGGGTGTCATGCCGACATTAAGCCTTGTCCATCCACCCATCAAATTGGACTCAGGCACATCCTCTCAAGTTCATCTAAAAACCAATCCTCCACCTAAAAAGAAGACCTAACTTTCAAGATTGCATACACTAGTTTCACCCACCACAACTCTGTCACCTTCACCCCTTCCATCTATACTCAAACCTCACCCATCTACCCTAGTCAAGCAACCTCCTACCCAAATAAAAATGAAATTGTAGCATCCCGCCTCCTCATCATGATCCTTTATTACATCTAATTAAACTGCACAACCTTCACCACCACCCACAACTTGCTTACCACCTATACCTCCACCAACTACCATAACCCCATCACTACCTATCCAACTTCAACCCATACATTCCACTTGACCTCAACCAAAAACATTTACCGTACCTCTATTATCACCATGGCTAACCCTTCATCTTCCATCATTTGCTTTCCCTTCTACATCACATACTCCTACCTCAACTTTACCCAAGAAGGTGCAATCCATGCACAAGAACCCATTACTCTCCAAAAATGTAGTTAAACCCAAAATACCTTATATTGCTAGTTCATCTACCATACCTTCACCCAAGCAAGTACCATAAAAAATTAAGAAAATACCACCTACCAAACCGGTGGTCAAACCTATTGCACCTCCTATAATACCTCTTCCACCATAATCATTTACACCTTTACCCAAACCCCCTCTCACTTCACAGTGTTATCCGTTGGTAGGGTCTTACGCCAACATTTTAGCCAACTTCTTATAGACCTAAGTCATCACATTACTGCTTCTTAGACCTTACGACCACCTTAAACCCAAACCAAAAGGGTTTGATGAAACTAAAATTTGTGCCTACCATCGTGTGCCAGGACATGATGTAGAGAACTACAAGGCTCTAAAAATCATTCTTCTCCAATTATGCCCCCCTAAAGAAAATTTCAATGAGGATGATCTTCTAGATGAGGAATCTATTCCACCTTCACCAATCACCATACATCCTCACCCACTACCTATTTAGTGGCCCACATTACCACATCCACAACCATTTTATCCACCTCCAAAATTTGATATCAACATGGTTCGCATAAGAGAGCTTGCTGAATCCCCACAAAAATTCTAGTGTGGCCTACTCCTTTCACAAGGTTCTTACCCCACATTAGGTTTTTTTCCATCATGTCATTATACTACTCATGACATACCTTCTCCATCTACCTCTTTTCCTCAGATTAACATGATCCAAATTGTTACTCACACCCAAAAAGAAAAAGGAAAATAAAAAGTAACCAGCCCATCCGGTAATCCTGTGCCTAACATACCTTATACACCCGCACCCAAAATTACCATTTTAGGACCCACACACCCTATATCTAATGGGGTCACCCATCGTATAATGATAAAACAATTGCACCAATCCACTCTAAAAATTTCTTTGTATGATCTCATCCAAACCTCTAAATCTCATCGATAATCCCTCATGGAGGTTTTGCAATCCATTGAGGTTGTACCTAATGACCCCACACAACTAGTCTCCATTATCACCCCTCACCATGTGGCCTCTCTTACCAACTCATATCCTTATTCTACTCCTACTCCCACTCATCAAGTGTCCGCCCTCATCTTTTTTGACGAGGAGATCGTACCTCTCCAATCAGATGACCTTGATCCCATCCAATCCATATTGATAATAGGTGGAAGTGTCAAGTCCCCCATATCAATAATATTCACATTCAACACATTATGATCGATGGAAGTGTTAACATCAAAATCATCTCCTCCCACATGTACAATCCAATGTGCATCCTTTCAAATTGCATGCATAATAGCCTAGTTATTTTTCACTCCTTCAATGATGCCATCACTTCCACCCTTAGTACCATTATTCTTCACGTTCATGTAGGCCCCCATACTATGCCAAAATTATTCTACATTTTAGAAGGGGAATTCCAGTATAACCTGTTGCTTGGCTGACCTTGGATCCGTATCATGGGTTTTGTTCCTTAAACTTTACATCAATGTGTCAAATTTGAACATGAAGGACATAACTACACCATCCTTCCTGACCCTTCACTATTAAAAACCTACAACATGTTGTACCAACCTAATGATGTCCTTATACCAATTAAGTCATCTACTATTTCCACCACTTATCCTTCACCCACAACCTCATCCATAGATGTTTTTTCTACCTCACCTGCACCTACCTATTTTATTCCCACTACTTTCATGGCCTCTATAGCTGACCCATCTACTAACCCATCTAGTTCCCAAAAAACTAACCCTTCTTCCTCCTAATCACATATTAATTCATCTATTTCGGCTACACACATATCCACTACCAATACCTTGGAAGGTGTTTTTCAATTCCTCACTCTAGGGAAATACCACTTACTCCACAAGAGTATGGTAACCTATGACAACATCCTCATTATGTACAACATAAACACATTCCTTACTCCACAAGAGTATGGTAACCTATGACAACATCCTCATTATGACCATCACATAGGTGAGGTCTTCCCTTACGGTCCCCCCATTTTTGCACCAACTTAACAAATGGGGACTTTAACTTTCCACATATTCACCCAAGCCCCCTTCCTAAACACAACCATTTTCTTCTGACCTCCAATCTCTCACCAAACACCACTTTACCCACACTTTTGTTCACCGTTGTGCATGGAAAGGCTTTGGCTTTGGGTTCTATGAATAGGTCTATCATATTGTCATTCGGTGTACCACACGTAAACAAAAATACCGTAGTGGTATTGGATTTTCTGAACCATCTTCCAAGAAGGATCATATTGACCTCATTGAGGATGAAAAACCTTCTACACCTCATTCACCAATGTCAGCACCTTCACTCGCGGAGTCTATTGATCCCAAATCTATTCATCCTAAAAAAAATTCCCATGAAAACCATTTCTCTGGGGCCTCTGCCTTATCAACACGATGGTGAGGTTCCCTCTTCTCTTCCCTTCCTATATCCTGACATGATTGATGTTGATACACCATCCATTAACATCATTCGATGTCAGGATGACGAGTCTATTCTCACCTACCTTGGTGTGGAATATTATTATATTCATCGGTCGTTACCTTCTGAGATGTAAACCATGTTAAATGAATTGACCATAGAAATAAATATTAACACTCAAGACTATAGTAGTGCATTTCCTTGTTCCTATGTTGATATGCCTGGTTTTGATCCAAACATTTTGGTTCACAATATCATCACCATCCCTGAAGCCAAACCCATAAAACAGAAGCTGTGGAAAATGTATCCTCATATTTCCCTCCTAGTTAAGGAAGAACTTCAGTGCCTTCTTTTTGTTTCCTTCATCCTACCCATTGATTATCCCTAATGAATCTCTAACACCATTCCTATCACAAAAACAATAGGAGGACTATGCATTTGCATAGATTTCTACTGCCTAAACTTAGCTTTCCCTAAAGATGACTTTCATGTACCTAGTATTGACCAACTATTTGATCTTACTGCGGGTCATGAGATGTTATCACCTATGGATGGTTTCTCAGGTTATAACCAAATATTAGTCACCCTAGAAGATCAACATAAGACCTCCTTCATCACTCCTTGGAGCACCTTATACTATCATGTTATGGCCTTGTTCCTTTAAAATGTTAGTGCTACATATCAATGGGCTATGACCTATATCTTTCATGACATCATGCATCATAGATTGGAATATTATGTTGATGATCTTCTTACCAAATCCAAACATTGGGCTGACAACATTATAGTCCTTAAGGTCATGTTCGACCGTCTCATCAAGTATTGTGTTTGCCTTCAACCCAAGAAGTGTTTCTTTTCTATTCTCTCAAGAAAGGTACTTGGTTTTATCGTTTCTTTGCGTGGTATAGAAGTCGATCCTGCTAAAATCAAGGACATTCTTGAAATGCCTCCACCTTTTATCCTTCCCAAACTTTGTATTTTACAAGGTAAGTTGAAATCTATTCATCATTTTATTTCAAATCTTTCTGACCACTGCCACACATTTCATCATCTTCTTCAAAAGGAGGTCTCTTTCAAATGGGATGATGAATGCCACAAAGCCTTTTAAGCCTTAAAATAGTACCTTCTCCAACCACCTATACTCATTCCTCCTAAGGACAACCAACCATTTTAACTTTACATTTATGCTATGGATCATTCTTTGGGGGCCATGTTCACCCATCATGATGATCAACACCGGGAGAAAGTGGTTTATTACATAAGTCGTACCCTTTTGGACTATGAAACTAGATACACCCACACCAAAAAAATATTCTTAGCTTTAGTTTTTGTTTCCACTAAACTTCATCATTACCTACTCAATAACAAAACCTTTATCGTCACCAATACTAACCCTTTACATTACATGTATGCCAAACCCTACAAACATCAACGTGTTGCATGTTGGTTAATGCTTCTTATAGACCTCAACCTCAAATTCATCCATCAAAGGTCAAAATATCACTGACCAACTTACAGATGCAACCCTCTCCGGAAGTAAATCCTCTAACTTTGTTTTCCCAAAAAAATCTATTGCTACCCTCTCTTTGGATGATAGCATTGACCAAATGACCTTATTATTTGACGGTTCCAAATGTCAGCATGGGTGGTGTGTAGGAATTATCCTCATTCCTCTTGATAGTGAACCTATTGCACTATATTTTAAAGTGGATTTTGATTATACTGACAATATCACCAAATATGAAGCACTCGTATTAGGCCTTCAAACCTTCATCACCTTAGATGTCAAATCAATTAATATCTTTGACAACTCTCAACTAGTTGTAAATAAATTCAATGACATATACCAGTGTCGTAATGAAATTATTTAAAAGTATAAACACCATGTAGACATACTTTTGACTACCTTTGACTGTTATGAGCTTCAAACCACTCCATGTTCCACTAAAAAATTTACAGATACCATGGTTTGCCTTGCTTCTCAGATTCCTGCCTTGCCTTCCAACTCAAAAATCTTTGTCACAGTACAAAGGCTGCAATCACCTTCCTATCTATTTCGAGATGTCAAACTCTTCGGAACCATTACACTTAACCCATGTGACCTTTGGTATAAGTAGTTTACAGACTACCTTTCCTTGTCAATTCCACCTCCCAACCTTACTTGTAATGAGAAATGCACCTTTCTCAAATGTTTCTCTTGTTATGTCATCATGGGGGGATTTCTTTATAAACATGGCTTTGATGGTATCCTCTTGCGATGCCTTACAAGTTCTGAAATTCCCTACACCATTAAGGAGATTCACGACGGAATTTGTGGTGGCCACTTAAATGGCTTAATTATCACCAAACATATCCTCTGCCTAGGCTATTATTGGCCCACCCTTAACCATGATTTTTGTGAATATGTCAAACATTTTGTGAAATGACAACAACATGCTAATCTCCATCACACACCTTTTCACGCCTTAGAGGTCACAGGAGACCTTTGGCCTTTATCTCAATGGGGTTTGGATCTTGTTGGATAAATAAATCCCCATTATTGATAGCACCATCAATGGATTATTAACCACAACCAAGAACTACACTAAATGGGTAGAATCCATCCCCCTCATCTCTAAAAAATCTGAGATAATTTGTGAATTTATCAACCATCACATTATTTGTCACTTTGGTGTCCCTCACCACCTCATCACTCATAATGGAAAACAATTCTAAAAAAAACCCTACGAAAACTTTGTGACACCTTTAGCATTCAACTTAGTTTTTCTTCACCTTACTACCCATAAACAAATGGCCAAGCTGAATCAACCAACAAAACATTGAACAAAATTCTTATGAAGGTCGTTAATGATACTAGAAAGGATTGGCACATGCACATTTATTTCTCTTTATGGGCTTACCGTACTAGTATTTGTACCTCAACTGTAGCCACACCTTTTTATATGGTTCAAAATACAAAGGTTTTCTTGCCTCTTGAAGTCTAGATTCCATCTCGTCGTATTTCACTCAAAGAGATGCTTAACGATGACTTTTTCTAGGACCGTTTGGCATAACTAGAGTTATTAGATGAATTTCATCTTAATTTTATTGATCATCTCCAAATCTACCAAAAACGTGTCAAATGTTCCTACAAAAAATGTGTCCATGAATGAACCTTCCACGTAAGTGACCTCATCCTGAAGGAAAATCAACATGTAACCAAAGAGGAGAAAAGTAAATGAGGAAAATTTGCTCCTAATTGGCTTGGACATTACATCGTTACTCATACCTATGGATCAAGATTTTATTGGTTGTCTTCAATCAAAGGTAAACCCAAATTTGAGCCCCTCAATGCCTTGCATCTTAGACCATTCTACTATTTAATTAAGTCCTATATCACCTCTTGTCTATTAAATGCTCATTGCTTGAGCACTGTTCACCTTCCACTTTACCTATCTTAAAGATCAACAACTAAACTAGGATCATGTGATTACCTGTCACTTTTTCAGCCCTATATTCAATATGAGTACCACGACCCTACTCATGGCATGATTATCATGGATAATTTTCATATTTTTCAAGATGGTATCCCATGGTCATTCATAACATAAAATCTCTCTTCCATAGTTAGCCTCTGTGTGCTATAGTTTTTTCCTTCAAACCAGGAGCCTATTTTTCTCTATAGTCTTGTCCATGACCTAAAAGTCCAAAAGAAAAGAAATTTTAAAAGTGAAATGGGATTCAGCTCCTTGAGTAAATATTCTAGCAAAAAGATGATTCCCTCAAAAGGACATCTAATATCTTTGATCTCTCTACTATAAATCGACTACTCCCTAAAAGGATTGTTATACAAAGCTATCCATATTATACATAGTGTATCATAAAATGAAGACTATTCTTGAAAAAAAAAAAAAAAAAAAAATTCTAAAGCTTCCCGCATTGATCAACTTCACAAATACCTTAAGGAGATAATATAATCATCCTACATAGACTTCTCGCATCGACCAGTCTATCAAAATAGAAACAAAAAGAAGAAAATGATAACTTTTTTGTCATGGACTTATCTATTTTGATCTTAGGTATCTTGCCAAGTAGGCATGTTGTCTTACACTAGGTGATGCTAAACACCAACCATCTTCACCTCATTTCCTTTTTACCCTAATTTTCTACCTTCTCAAGGGACTTTTAGCAAACATGACATTTCATGATCATGTGACTTTCTTCACCCATAGTATAGTCATTCATGCAACGCCTTTAGGGTCTTACGTTCATAAGCCAATCTTTAGTATGGTGGACTCGTTATGGTTCTTATCACTTAGGCATCTATTTTTGGTCACCTCTTACGAACCACTTTTTTCATTACTTGTTGATTACCCTCTATAGGAACAATATTTCAACACCTCAAATTAACCACACCTAAATGACCTAAACTCAATCATGCCTAACTGACATAGACTCAATCATGCATAAGTGACCTAAACTCAACCATACCTAACTAACCTAGACTAAATCATGCCTAAAACCTACTGATCCATTCATCTATCCTCATCATATTCTTCCCTAGCTTATGGAAGAGCTACATTGGCCTGAGGCCCCTTTTCACTAGGGCTATGTAGGAAGCACTCTACGGGCATGGGGCCCTTAGAGGTTAGCTTGGCCATTCTTTACCCTAACTAATTTTCACCCCAATTTTTCATTCTACCTTAGTTTCCATTTTATAAATTACTTGGAAATTACACGAAAAGACAAATATACAAACATATATATCTACCTATTTATTGCATCATCATATCATACATTCATCATTTCATAATTCCATGATATCAAATATTTTGAAAATCCATGCCATCACATATATGTACATCATCATTTATTTCCCATGTTACCAATAAATTGGAAATTAAATCAAAACCACCAAACCTTAACTCCACCATGCCTAACTCACCTAGACTCAATCATGGCTATACCTGACTCAAACACGCCTAAATGGCCTAAAATTAACCATGTCTATACCTGAATCAACCATTCCTACTTGACCTAAACTCAATCATACCTAACAAACCTCAAAGTCCATCATGCCTAACTGACCTAAACTCAACCATGCCTAATAAACCTCAAACTCCACCATGCCTAACTGACCTAACCCAACCAGGCCTACATGACCTTGACTCAAACATTCCTAATTCACCTAGTTTCCATCACATACACAATAAAAATGGAAATTAAAAAACAAATACATCATCCATAATATCAATATCATCATCTGTAACCATGAAATTATGTGTATCAATACAAATTTACACCAATACAAATACATTTAAGTATCTAAAATCCCTCAGATACATCCTCACCATCTTCGGCATGCAGGTTGATATAAGATCAAAAATATCAAAACTCTTATGTACATCCTCACTATCATTGGCATGCAATCCATTATATACCAAAAAATAAGATGAATAAAAAATCATATTTGGTGATTAGTCATCACTCCATTTGATATCCATTCCTATCTCATTTATCTCCTCCTCACTTCCATCCTAGTGACCTAACAACATCTCTCCACCTAGCATGGGTATCCTTCTAGCCTCTTCTTGGCCCTCAGCTGGGTATGGCTTCTGTGAACTCATCATCTCACCCCGACCTTGTCTCTAGGATTGTCACCCCCTATGCTCTCTGAGCTATGAGGGTAGGATCGAGTCCTCTCACTCGCTACCTAATATTCCCTGTACTCAAAATAAGAGGGTACATCTATCCCTACAGTCATCAGATGGTCCTGGTAATATTGTTCCTCGTTTAACGCATCCCTGAACCTTTCCATCAACACCATATGAGGTGGTGTCATGGGTCTCACAGTAACCTGTGAGCTCTATCCAGATAGGGCTGGCCTCACACCCTTTACCTGTGCTCCTTTTCCTCCTCCCTGTACCTAGGGACCCTATCTTGTTATCATTGTCTATAATGTGGGACCCTATCCCTAAGTTTTTGGCAGTTCCTACACTGTAAGTTGGGCCCAAAGGGCCATAACCTAAGCCTATGCAGTGAAAAAATGGCCCTGCAAACCTGCTACCTACACCTATAAGGTGGAAACTTGTCCCTCATCTCCATGTTCAACCTATTCCTGTAGTGCTAACACTTGGGCCTATAAAATGGCAACATGTGCCTCTGACCCTGTGAGCTACCTCTGTAAAATTGTAATTTGTGCATGTAGGAAAACCACCTGAACCTACAAGGTATCCCTCTACACTTTGATGGTGGCTAATTCTAGCTATCATGGCCTTGGGGATGCCTCTCATAACTACGCCACCCACCACTGCCTATATATATCAGTGACCCTAAAATCATTAATCTGCATGTCTCCTACCTGCTCCTCCTACCCTGTTCGCACACTCAATTGTGGTGGATACATAGGTCTCTCCATGTCATCTCTCCTATACTGAGGGAAGGGTGGCGACACATCCTATGGTAGCCCAAACTACCATCTGGACCTATCTATAGGTATCATCTCGTGCTTTCTGGCACGATGCCCCTATATCCACCTAGGAAGTTGTAACTCCCCTAACTCCTTCGTCATGTCTCTATATGAGGGATAGCTAACATAAGGCCTCCAAACAATGTCCAAACCATGTGTGGCCCTAGTCACCCTATTCTCCCCACCAATTGGTACCCACCATCTATATCCGAATATGACCAATCCACCCCTGAACCAATCAAGTGGAGGCAGACCAACTAGATGCACACATATAATGTGATCATATTCCTACCAATTCAAAATAAACATGCAACACAAACTGAACCTCCGAAACCTCCCATAGGCCCATAGCTCCCTATACAACTACACCAAGAATTTTGGTACCCATGCAAAAAAATATTCTCCTCCACACTATCCTAGATCAATCTCATCAATGATCATGGGAATCTACCACCCTCGACATCTAATAGGGTGAAACAACATATCATCTCCATCATTAAAACAACCAACCTCATCTCCTAAGGATGGGCTGCATACATCTCTCTGTAGATGAGGCTTACACTATGGTATCTCAGCTCACCCATCGCCTCCCCAAACATAGCCACTATAGGCTCCACAGGGGCCTATGAAGAAATAGAATACACTCTCTCTCCCACAATCGGTATCCGCAGGATCTTGTATACATCCTCCAGGGTGACAATAATCTCACCCGTCGGTAAATGAAAAGTGTTGGTCATTAAATCCCATCTATCTATGAGTGCAACCATTAAACTAGGATCTCGCATTACATTCCTATAGCGTCAAATACCAATCAATCCAACATCATTCATAGGCTCCCACTCCTCTTCTACAACACTCGAACACATATCTACCAATAACGGTGGTACTCTGTCTTGCATACGTAGCTGTTCCCTAACATGCATCCAAGAAAACACAATATTTTTAAGACCTCGCTACCTCCAATTATGTCTTAACCCCAACACCATATCCAATCACACCAATCCTAATTACCCCAATTATCTAATTCACATACCAACCTCCTACCCTTTACACTCATGACTCATTACCTTCACATTATTTCACCTACTCACCTAACTCATCTAGCCAATGACCATATGCTACCCTTACCCCCTACAATGCACATTATTTTCCCCTTTTGACCTCTTTTTACTTTTGAAGCATATCCCTTCTTACCCCAATCCCTTTTTCACCCTAATCAACATCAGTCTCCTGGACCGTCATCGGTTCTCCTTGACCAAAATCAGTTCTGATTAACTAGTGTTGGCCACCTTAGTCTTGACTGATGTTGGCTACATCTGATCGATGTCAACCAAACCTTGAGTGACTTCGGTCTCTGTCATGACCCCCAAAAATTGAAACCCCCTCCTCTATTTATTAAAACTTGACAAAAATCAACCTAAAATCCTAATTAATCCTGAACACTCACACCCCAAATTTATTTCTTCCCCTAATTAACCTATAAATAACCTCCTCCCCTCGGATTTCATATATATTTTTACCCATATTTCAAAATTAACTTTCCTATCCAAAAATTTCTTCATTATAAAAACAAAATTGGAGTAGAAAAAAAACAAGCTAGAAAATATTGCCTACCTCATCTCAATGGCATCTACATGGTGGCACGTCAATCCACTGCATCAGTGGTCCATTCGACCCCTCTCCCACCTCTACCATACCTAAATCTACCTCGTACCCCTCCACCAATAACACATCTCTAACTATACTAGTTGACCCGTCTACCTAGATCCTCTTCACACTCCGTCACCTCCACGTCAAATTTGTAAAACAAGTTATCTTTTCTCCCCCAAAAAATAGATAATTCACTCAACTCTACCATTTTCTTAAAGTCAACAATAAGAATGATTCCATAAAATATAGAATTTTTCCTTTATAACCCTAACCTACCATGACCGACATTGGTCATACGAAATAAATGTTAGTTACCTGATAACCAACATCGGTCATTTGCCAATACCATTTCCTCCACATTTTTCTATTTTGACATAACCTCATTACAACCACATACCTTTTTTCTAGTGCCAACACCCATTGTACCCTATCCAAAAGCCTAAATTACCCTTACAATCCCTTAATTTTGTTTAGGGATTTATTATTTTACCTATACTTTGGCCTTACTCGTGCCACAACCTATTTACGTGGACTTTACCTACTTTTTGTGACCATTGAACTCGTGTACTTGCTATACCTTGCTATGTTGTTACCTATGTTGTTTTATCCTAACAACCATACCTTTCCTATTGTCATGTTATTTATTTTGACCAAACCCGTGGTGTACCGAATCATACCTAAATATTCCTACACCTAATCTACATTGTGTTTTTGGACCATATCCTATACCCTGGATACCTGATTCACTTCAACCTTGTTTGGATAAACCTATTGACCTTGGATGATGTAGATTTTTCCAGCTCTTCAACCCAGTACCGTGTTGTAGACTATACATGTGTGTGCATTTGATTTCCATTACCCATTACCTAGTTTGACTTTGGCCCATTACCTATTACCCGATTTGACCATAACAAATCCATATCAAAAGGATATACACAAAAAAAATCCATATTTATATATATAAGAATAAACCAAGAACCACATATATTTATATTCATCATGTTCGATAACCACAATGCATTCATTGAGGCCATTACAGATCAATATAATAGTGCAGACCAAATTCATGCATCATAACTGGAGTTAGTCCCTCATATTACAAAAAATAAAATAGGTCCATCCCCTTAATATTCCATTATTCTTATAGATATTCTAAACCCAACCCATAGAACACTCCACGATATTTCTGTAGAGCTTCATCTCTCATCTCCATCCTCTTCTCTACTTCTTTCTCACCAATTTCCCTTTTTCTTCTACCGAGCGCTTGAATATATAGCCTCAGTAACCACCACCAAGCCTTTCTAAAGTTATGAATCAATTGCCAGGTGTCCAAGGTGGTCCTCTAAGGAATCATGCCTATTTCATATTCGATCTCTCCACTCTTCGCAATGATGTCTTTTTTTATCCTTCTATCAAAAGGAATATTCCTTTTATGGGAACCAAGTTGCCAAGATGACACCTTATCCACTCCACATGTGCAGTTGAGTCATGCTTTTTTCATGGGTTGCGAGGAATGTCAAATGCGGCTAAGTCCCAAAACCCTTGCTCTTCCTTATGCACGCACCATAGGTTTTTCTAAACTCTTCTAAAACCCTATCCCATGTGCCTTCACCTTATGTGCCCACGTTCCTTCTTGTACTTAACCAATATTTTAGGGGCCCAATATCACCCCACACTATGCCTGTTTTCCGTCCTCGGAAACACTCTTAAATAAAGAAATAAAGAATGGTGGACCCTTACAAATGGTTGGAATGGAAGAATAAAATAATGAATAGATGGGGAAAATAGTGAAAGAATGGGGAACTTTATTTCTAGAGGAGATGGAAATCCTTCCCTAACTTTTCTTCAACATTTCCTCAAGTGTCGACCTTACTCTGAGCCTACTAACAAAGGTTCTCTACCAGGGCGGTCACTTCTTTAAACTCATTATCTCCCCCTTGGTTCTCATTATTTCCACAATATCCTCAAGTATCTTTCCCAAATCCTTGATTACGTCCATCCTCCAAGTAATTTGGGGATATAACTCCTTTATCCGGTTCTTGATTGAACCCTACAAGGTCTAAATAGCCTTTTATTTCTTTTCCACTTCAGCAAGGATCTTGTCTCACTTAGCCTAGTTTCCTTTGTTCTTCTCCTTGAAATCCTTAAGCTTTGTCTCATGTGTGGAAACCAGGATGCTCACCACCCTATCACTATCAACGCAATTTTCATAGGCCAACTAAACTACTTGTGTGGCAGTCTGTATGCCGGTAAGGATTTTTTTCTACTGAGAAATAATTTCTACTACCTTCATCTTATCCTCCTTTTCCTTACGAGTGAATGCCTCTTCTAAAGACTCGAAGGAAAGTGGTCACCTTTCCATGGTGAGAACATGAGTCAAGTCCTCTAGGAATTGAAAATTTAACCCATACTTTTGTGTGGGTGGTGTCAAGTCTAGATGCTTTAGGAAAATAACATATGTTATCATCTCTATTTTCTTATACACCTTGTGCTCCCTTTCCTTCTCATCCTTTAACTCATGCCTTAATTGAGCATTAATTAGCTCTTCCTTGCTTTAATTCCTTAGTATTTTCAATGATCTCTTCTTCCTTTTTTCTCCAGCTTTGCCTCTAGGAACTTCACCCTATCATTTCTCCCGAAGAGCATGGCTTTAACTTCAACCAAAACTTTATTCAGCGCATTATAGATTTACTCGTCTAATAATTATTGAGCATTTACCAAGGGGTTGATTCCTTTTGACTCAGACACCTTCATCAATGCTCCTTGGCTTTTACTTCATTCAGGTTCGTCAATGTGGGACTCAAATGCCCAAAAAAGCATTTTCCTCGTCCTAAGGTTATGCACCTTCCTCATCAAATGACGCCATGGCCAAGAGTTGCTCTATTGGCACAGTGCTTTGAAAACATGCACGTGCAACACCTTTCTTGGATTGTCGATGTAGCCCATTCCTTGACCTTTGGTTTCTTCCAATATCTTCCTTCCTATGCGTGTGACCTTTGGAAATCTTACAGCCAAAATGGGATTTCCTCCCATGCTGCCATATTCTTTTTCTATGGTTTCCTCTTTAGCTTCCTTTAGCACCACATCCATGCTTCGCTCCACCTCTTATTCTACTAAGGTCTCAATGATTTTTCCCCTTCCTTTTTTGTGGCCCCATCTATCTGTTCCTTTGTGAGGCTTGGGTTCCTTTAATCTTTTGTAACTTCTTTCCCACCTACCCCCTTTCTTTTGGTCTTAGCATCTTCTTCATCCTCCTCCTCATCTCCTTCGTTATACTAATCTCCTTCTTCTTCCTTATCATCCTCCTCTTCCTCTCCTTCTTCCTCAAAATCATGTACATTGAAAATTGGAGGGTCTTGAGCTTCTTCAGGATCATCATCATCCTTCTCACCTATGTAGGCTTCCAGGCTCTTTGTTTCCTCTGAATCTACCTTTTCTGTCACCTTCTACCTTTTCCTAACTGGTGATTCCAACATAGGAGATTCTACTCTTTCTTCCTGCTCTCCTAGTGACTTCTCCTTTATGATAGGTTCTTCCTACTTTGGTGCTTCCTCTTCAGGGGTCTTCTCCTTGATCAAGGACTTCTTCCTACGCACATAGGTACTAGGTTTTGTGATTTCCTCCATCATGCCCACCAATTGTGTAGTTTAAACACTTGGTGCCTTTTTCTCCTGTACCTCCTCTCTTTCCCTCTTCCTAGTACGGACTTATTCCTTCCTATATGGTCTTCAGGAATGGAGACATAGTTCTCAAAGTATGCACATTTTTCAAATTTCGGTCTAATGTGCAGATACACTCTTGTTGTTGTCCTCCCTATAATTGGAAGTGTTAGTGGCTTCAAAATATGGACCTCATGGGAGACATACTTCTCCACATACGCATGCTTCTTGGGGTAGATGATATTTTTTTGTATCTCTTGGTGGTCATGATCTAGCTCATTAAGGTCAAACCTTAGTCTCTTGGCCTCCTTCAACCTATTTACTCCAACTTGGAAGTATAGTGCAGTGAAGGAGAAGGGTAGCTTGCACCATAGGATCATATTATCATCTATCAATTTGAATCTGCCAATACAAAAATGCTAATACAATAAAAATTTGGTTTCTCCATACATGAGTTCTAGAAACTACTCTGGGATCCTCCATCCTGCACTGAATGCATCACGCATCCATTTGTACCACTTTTCCAAGCGCACCTTGTGAGTGGCGTCATGGTCTCACAAGTATATTTTACAAACCTCTTTGTGGGTGATGGGTCCTCTTCTGGATATTCCCAAATGAACTTTTCCATGCCATCAATCACTCCAATCTCCAAGAAAACAATTGTAAGGAGGATGTTTCCGAATAGTATCTTCTCTCCCTCCTGCGTGTTACTAATGATTTCATTCGTAGTGAAGGAAGACAAGTTATAGATGGTTCCCTCTGATATCTTTCGACATACATTTAGACATGCCTTATTTAGTTGGGTCCATTGTTCCTAATCATTGAGCTTAGCTACCAAGTATGTGGCCATCCTCATACTGGGTCTAGTATCTCGGCGATGTCAAAGTATAACAACCCCTTCTTAGAGTAATACGTGGCTACAATATCCTTGATAGCTTCATTGTCACTCAGGTCATCATCAATGTTATCTCCTTCACAATTGAGGCTGTGAACTTGGATATTAGCTACGGTGTGATGCAAATCTTGTTCCCTATGAAGTAAAAGTGATCTTCATGAATACATGACATCAGCCATTGATATAACCACTCAAGCATGCCGAAGTAAGGTAACTCATAAAGCTGAAACAACCTTTCCTTCTCCAATTTGACCTTTACTTCATCGTTGTATATTAGCATGCCCTCCAGCATCCTTTTGTTGGTTGGGTGAACCAACTCCAAAGCCATCTCCTTCTCAGTTGTGTTTGTATGATGATTATAATCACTCACAACCATCTTTCGTAGATGCAACTCCCACTCTTTTCCTAGCAATACCCCATCTGGGTACTGCATTTTTACGTACCATTCTTCATTGGTGCTCACAATGGTGGCTGTTTGCTTTCCTTTTCCCTTGTCCTTTTGTTTCTTGGGTGAGATGGTTGCTTTCTTTGGTGCCATCTTTTTGGTTTGTTTTAACACTTAAAAATCCTTCCCCTTACTCTACTATACCACTTTGTCCAATCCCAAATCTCAACCTTGCAAAGAAACCCTTCTAACACCATGCCCTAGCCACCAAACCCTAACCAGAAAAATCCTTTCACAAGACGAACACTTCCTCAATAATTTTTACCATGCCCTTGTACTCCCTCCACTCTGGTTTGTAGATATACTCTAGTCACATACTTTAGATGTTTTGTATTCTTCTTCACAAATCTCTCTGGATGCCCTAGTTTGCAAGAGATTTTTTCAATTCTTAATCACAAGGTAAAATAATGATGTTCCCAACTCCTTATCTATAGCTTTTCCTTCTTTTCAACATTAAATGGTATGCCACCTACCACTGTACTTAACACTAAATGCAGTTTTTTCCACTAAGCCAACCTTAAGCCTTTACCCAAGTGCCACATCTTGTGTGAAAAACCAATTTTCAACCTTTTAGTGTGAAAAAATCCAACCTGACTGAAGACTCTCACGCGTGTGTCCACAGTGCCGAAGGTACTTCTTTTGTCCTTTACCTGATTTTTCCTTCGCCTACCTCATATTGTTCCTGCACTCTTCATCCTTTTTGTACATGTTTTACACAAAGCCTTTTTGACACAACCATTTCTATCCACCTTTTATTCTATGCACTTCTTAACCTTACATGCTTTTTATTCTTCAACTGGGCCATTTACCACAACTTCTACTGCCATTCAAACTTGTATTAAGGCCTATACTTCACATCACTCCACCCCACACTAAAATAGATGTGTGGTCCTCTGCACATACACAACTTTGGATAAAAATAATGTGGTTACTGACACATAAGGTGAAAAACAAAACAAAAGAGAGGAACAAGAAACGAGAAAGGGAAACACAGGAAAATAAAATGCATAAAGGGAAATTCTAGACTAATTGGCAACACTGCCTTATTACAAACACCAAGAAGACTTATTTATAGTAGGTCTTTAGCCCACTCCCATTGAAGTGACTTGGTAATCTCATCCCATCCAGCACTTTTAACTGGCATGTGCTTGAATCAAGTATATATGAGATAATAAAGGGCCCCAACCAATGGAATTTTAATTTCCCAAGATGACACAGAAACTTGGAATCATATAACAAAACCATCTTCCCAACCTCAAACTTCTTGTTCTTGATGTGACAATCATGCCATGCTTTTTGTCTTTGTTTTTTAGTCATCTGACTCCATCTAGCAAGTGATCATCTTTCATCTAACTGCATAAAATTATAAATTATTTCTTCCAGTGCTTGTTCATCAGCTAATCCTCTTGTGCACACTATACAATATGATGGTAACATGAATTCCACTGGTAAAATAGCCTCCACACCAAACACCAATTGAAATGGTGTGGCCTTATTCAACCTTTTATAGGTTGTCCTGTATGCCCATAGAATGGCTGATACCTTATCATCCCAATCTTGTCTTCCAACGTCATAGATCTTAGTTAACGTGTGACTTAGTATCTTTTTAAATGCCTCAGTAGTTCCATTTTCTTGAGGGTGATATGGGGTAGTCTTATGATGGGCCACCATAAATTCTGATAACAGAATCCTGACTGTTTCATTGAGAAATTGTGTACCCCTATCACTTGTTAAACTTAAAGGCCAACCATATATGTTGATTATATTTTCCCATAAAAATATAGCAACCATCGTTGACGGTGTAATCCTTTATAGGTACTGCCTCTACACCACCGTGTCAAGTAATCAGTGTAAGTGATGATATACCATGAACCAGTCCTTCGTGTACTAGCGCATAATTGGCCCTACAAAGTCAACAGCCCATTTTTCAAATGGTTCAAGCACTAGCTATTTTTCAAGGGAATTTCATCTCTCTTTCTAGGTTTTCCAAGGTGGTGGTAATGGTCACAAGCCTTACAAAACTCAATACAATCCTTGTAGATGGTTTCCCACCAAATCCCTACTAATAAAATCTTCCATGCGGTAGCATTTCCTGCATAGTGTCCTCCTACAATCCCACCATGTGCTTCCTCCATAATTGCCACATGCTCATGCTCCAATATGCATTAGCACAGAACCTCATCATGACCTAACTTATACAGGTCTCCACTAATCAACATGTAAGGTGTGGCACGTATTGCTAATTGTTTTCTTTCTAGAGCCTTCATCCCTTCCGGTGCCACACCTATTTTTAAGAATACTGCGATATCTTCCAAGTCTGAGGGTGCATGCCACAATCTAAATAGTTATGCGTCTAGCATGGTATCCTCAATTCTTTGTTCATCCTGTCCCGGGTCAATCCTTGATAAATGGTCAAGTCCTGAATTACTTTTTCTTGGCTTCACCACCACTGTGAACTCAAACTCATGAAATACAAGGACCCAAAGACATATGTGCCCTTGTAGAATGGGTTTGTTGACTAAGTACTTCAATTCCATATGGTCCGTGTAGAATATAAATGGTGTCTCCAATAGATAATTCCTAAACTTATGCAATGCGTAGATCATAGATAATGCTTCGTGCTCAGTAGTTACGTAGTTCTACTCTGCTGGTGTCAACTTTCTACTTGTAAAGCACAAGGGATGATAAAAAATTCCCTCACCAAGTTGTGCTAGCACTACTCCCATAGATTTCCCTGAGGCATCAACATGCACATGGAAAGGCTTATCCAAGAAGGAAAATGTAATATGGGTGCCATGACAAGCCTATCCTTCAAAGTGTCA
Organism: Taxus chinensis; assembly: GCA_019776745.2. Lineage (NCBI taxonomy): Eukaryota > Viridiplantae > Streptophyta > Pinopsida > Cupressales > Taxaceae > Taxus > Taxus chinensis. Next base: position 468,832,998 of record CM034152.1, read on the forward strand.
AATGCCTTCTGTTGCACCTCTCCCCAATGAAAGGCACTTTTGTGTTTAACAATTCCTCCAAGGGTGGAAGATCTTGGCATATCCTTGATGAACTTCCTGTAATACCCCGTATGTCCAAGGAATCCACACATTGTGCTTTGATTAGTAGGCTCCCCTAATCCTATAATAACTGCAACTTTAGCGGGATCTACTAGCAAACCTTCTTTGCATATAATGTGTCCTAGTAGGGTCCCAAAGGGAGTAGCAAAGACACATTTCTTAATGTTGAGGGATATCCTCAGTTGCCAACATCTCTCAAACATCATCCTTAATTTTTCACAATGGTATTTTACCAGTCCATACATAGTCCAGTCATCCAGGTAAACTTTAAAAAACTTATGAATGAAGTCCTGAAATGCTTGTACCACAATGCATGAGAACACAATAGTGCACATTATTTAATCCAAAAGGCATAACCGTGTAGGAAAAAATTCCCCATTCAATGGTGAAATTTTTCTTTCTCTAGTCTTCCTTTGCAATCCTGACTTGGTGGTACCCTGAGAACCCATTCGTGAAAGAGTAGACTTCACGACCAGCTAATCCCTCAAAAATGTGTTCAGTAAAGGGGGTTGGGAAAGGATCATTGACACATACTACATTTATATCCCTCTAGTCAACCCAGATTCTTATCCTACCATCCTTCTTAATACTGATAACCATTGGGCTTATCCATTCTGATTCTTCCATTGCCTCAATGATACCAAATGCTATAATTTTTTCTATTTCTTCCTTAACCGGTACGCATAAATTTGGATTCATCTAATAAGGCTTCTTCCAAATTAGGTGCGCACCTTCCTTCAAATTTATCTTCATCTCTCCTAAGTAATGGTGGATGTCTTTGATTTCATGGTACCCGCGTGGGAACAAATCCTGGAATTCACGTAACAAATCAATGATCTTTAAAAATTCCTTCTCCAAATAATCTAATGATAACTTCCATAGGTTCTTCCTCTGAACCAATTTTAACCATATTTGTTTTCAAGGGTTTATGGTAGGCATGTGCATGCTCATCAACACTATCTATGACTTCACATGTACCCTCTGAATGGTTAACATCCAAAGTCTCCATCTCTTCTCTATCTAATACATAGACCATTTTTCATTTTTATTTTTCCATACACGCGTGCTCCAGCTATACTTCCTCTGATTCTTCTTCATTGAGGCATGTCTCCAAATAAGACTCACCTAGTAGCTCTAATAGCCTATCTTCTACCATAGCACTATCTCCCATCATAAGGTGATTGATCACTTGCAATGCCTTATCCATTGATGGATTCGGTACTCCTATACTCAAAATCTTTAATGAGATCAGCCACCAACTCTTGGCAATTACCCGTCTGATGACGGATCTCTGAATAAACATACCAAGCATGTGCACAACATTATAAGGTGTAATAAAACTTATATACCCATAACAAAGGTAGTAACTCTTATCCACTTCCCATCCATGCCTCTTCACATGCTTGGATATGAAATGAAGTGGTCTCTTTGCCATGGTAGTCTTGTATGACCGTGGGCACATTGCTCCTAGAAAACCTTATAGAAAATGTGATCCTTACCTCATGCCACTCCAGGAGGTTCTCCCGATGTGTAGCCCACTAATGCACTGCAATCCTGAGTAGGTTATTGTTAAGCATTTCCCTTCTCTCATCTTCATTTTTCCACTAAGCTTCTATTTCTCGCAAGAAAATTTTAGGATACAGCCTCCAGAGTAACTTGGAAACTTATTTCCTCCTAGGAAATTGACTGAGTGTGCCTTTATTACCCTTGTTACCAAGATCCTCTCAATTATCTCCCTATTAACTCATACATCCCATGTGCCCAATTGTTGCATGCCATACTAGTGGTATCACTCAAGGACTGAGCATCTTCAAACTAGATAACTCCCTCTGTGGGGTGAATTATCTCAGGATCTCTAATGGAGTGCACATAGATTCTATCAAGGAATTCTTCTCCTAAGGGCTCAGTATAGGGTTTTTACTTCCCATCTATCAAAGGAATGATCACCCTTTATTCCTTGTTTTCAAAGCTAATATACCCTTTGTTAAACTGCTGGTCGGCATTGTTCTTATAACACCATGGGCACCCAAGTAATGTTGGAAAGTTTTCTACCTCAGTGAGCACCAAGAATTCAAAATCTCTAGTGAACTTGGCCCCTTGAATGGTGATAACTGCATCCTTTAGGACTCCAATGGGCATTACCTTAGTCTTGTTCACCATATATAGCACATTCAAAGATGGTTGCAATGCGGGCCTTCCCATTTGGTTCAGGCATCTAAGGTAAGAACATTTACCTCTGCTCCCATGTCGATGAGAATATTTCTCAAAATCCATCCATCAATAACCACATTCAAAGTAATCTCCTTATCATAGTTGAGGCTGTGAGGAGGAAGGTTTGCATGCAAAACCTTACCTTTCACACTCTACTCCAGTGTGCGGTACCTTCTCTCTCAGCCACTCTCCTAGCAAGGGGATAATATTTTCTTGCCTTAATATCCTGCACACTTCCATGGCCTCATCCAGATCATCCTTTGGAACCTCGACATTCTTCCTTTACTCCAACTTCCTTGATTTCTCCTTCAAACATTGGATCTCCCCTTGTAAACACCGAATCATGTCCATAGTCTCTTGATACACTTCTTTTTATGAGCAGGGTCTGGATACTTTCCATGTACTACTTCCTCTCTTGAAAATAGTGTCCTTTATTTTGGTATTTCTTTAGTGCACATGGCCTCTACTCGCATCATCACTAGTATAGGTTCTAGTCCCTAACTCATGTGCCACTCTTAGCATCCACTGTGCATCGGCCTTCTTTATACTTACCATCCCAGCAACCTTTGTCTTTCCGGTGCTATTATCTCATGTGTTCAAAAACTTTTGGCATTCTTCATACTTATGCTTTTTTCCACACCATGAGCATTGTAATAAATCAGGACACTTGTTTTAATGTTCTGTAGACCCATAGTTATAACAAGTTCCTTGAGGGAAATCACTTCTTCCTCCTCAGTTACTGCCACCACGAAATCCTCCACAAAAACCCCTTCCATGCATTCCTCCATCTGCGCGCCCTTCATAACATCGGTCATCATCCTTTAAACTTCTTGCAAGGCTATTCTAATGCACACACCAAGATCAATAGCATCATGGATTTGATCAATCAGTCTGTAATCCTTGGTATCATGGGTTCGTAGAGGTACAAATATTACAATAGCAAGAAAAATTCTTGTGGATTTAGTGTTGGAGCAGAGGGCATCTACTTGCATCATGATCCCCATGGAAAATATCACAATCTACTCGACATAGTCACTGCACCGAACTTACAAGGGCAACTATCCTTTGCATGTCCCTCCACTTCACAGTCTATACACCAAAGCCCACCACAAACCTCATGTGCTAAGTTTGTAGATAGCTTCTCCAACTGCTTGGCCATTACAACAATTTGAGCCTCCAAAAAAGGGCTAACACTAGTGTCAACACTCCCAATAGCTTCATACAGGGCTATTCCAATGCCGCATGGTCTATAAAACTCTTGTGTGACAGATCCCTTCTAAATGGTGTTATCAATCCTCTGACAAACCATTAAGCATGTTGAGAAGGATGAATTTCATAAGATAGTTTAGACAAGAGAGTCTTGAAATGTGTGTCATACTCCCACACACTCTCTACCATTCCCTATTGGATCTCCTTTAGAGCATTGATGCTTTTCTACTTAAACTATGGGATATGGAACTCTATTAAGAAGGAATTCTTCAATGTGGTGTAGTCTACCACTGTCTAATGGGGGTCATACTTCCTATACCAACTATTCATGCACCCTTGCAACATTGTTTCAAAATGAATTTCCTTCCACTCTGGGGTAGTGATTCCCTTTGCACGCCGTAGTATTTCACACTTGTGCACATGCTCTATGGCATCTTCAATACCCCTATATTATAGCAAGTGTAAATACATATCAAAAACACTTGGGGAGGTGGTTGGGGTCCTTGTCCTCCTGATCCAGAGCCTTGGTTCCCTCTAGTGTTTCCTCCTCCACCAAATCCACTGGATCCACCAGGTCCTGTTCCTCTTGACCCACCAGATCCACTCTTGTAGTTGGAAAAGACCAGAAGTGGTTGCGCCTAGTGTTCCCAATGTCTCACTAAAGTGCACACCAATGATTTGTGATATTGTCCCACTACCAGTTGTATGTCTCACGCCACTCCTAGATGTGATACCCAATCCTTGCATACTTGCACCTTGTCCAAATATTCCCCCAAATACAGGAATGGCTTGCACATCCATGGATGTTCCAAACGAGAAATTATATCTCCTGGGCACAGATCGGTCACTTCCACCAATACCAACTGGGTTAACAATACTTCTCCCTTGATCTAGAAAACCAAGCGTGAGGGGTTGGTCGCTAGGTGGGTTCAGATGCGCTGACCAATATCTTCTCTCTCCATGTGATGAACTCTCATCAGAAGTTGAAGGGGCCTCTCTCCACACTTGCCAAGATGGGGTAGCACATATTGCTCAGGCTCCATGTCCTCTGAATGAACCTCAACTCCTTCCCACAACATCTACATCCATAGATCCATCACACTTGTAACCTCACATTGTCTATTCATCTCCCTTTCACGAGCTTCACTATACTTGAGTCGTCTCTCCTCCCTTTCCTTTTCAGCCACAATGTCTGCCATCTTCCTCCACCCTAGCTTCCTCTCCCAACACTCAGAGAAGCTTAGCCATCCATGGGGAATGCTTCTAAACTCAAAGTAATGACCAAGATCTTCATAGCCAAAGGAATAACACACAAAAATGATCCTCTAGACTCCCTCAAAAACTCAAACTCAACAACTTTTGGGTAATAATATGTCAAAATGACATATTCTAAAGTATAACTAGCAACACTACCCTCTTCCACCAATGATAAATAGCATCATGCGTCCAAGTCAAATCCACATCTTGCAGCCTCTGATATTCATCTTGGGTCCATACACATGATCTATAGTACCAACTCGATGTGGATGCATATGCTGAAATCCATTCATATAGTTCTACTGGGAAATAATACAAAATAATGTCTCATACAACTCATGGTATATGTTCTCTTCTACCCATCTACGTGCATCGAACTCAGGTCCAGTGTTGAATCTTTGAGAAAACTCATCCTCCATGCTCTTAAACCATGTTTCAACACTTTCTAAGGTCAGGTGCTCTATCATCATGCATCACAGGGACAAAGATGCATGTCCATTTCTCATAACAACTTCGAAAAGAGGTCACGAAAACTGAACTAAGATGTAGTCATGTTTGTACCCTTCATAGAACAGGAAAAATACCATTGCATTCGGCCTATCACCCAAAGACATGTTAGGTGCTCACCCGAGGCATGCACGGGCACTGAGCCCCTCCTTTGTGTGAGTTGTGTGAGAATGCATCATTTATGACAGATACTTAAATGCAAAAGAATGTAAAATAACCATGCATTCATATTGTGAGCGTATGACGAGTTTCTAGACTAAAGCATCCATTTAGACAAGGAAAACATTAACAAAATATAGATCTAGACCATAATAGAAAGGAAATGCACAAGGGTTTACATCCATTCACAAATAATATACACATAACAGATCCATATAGATATAAGTATAAAAAATAGAACCACATATATTCATATTCAACATGTTTGATAATCACAATGCATTCATTAAGGCAATTATAGATAAATATAACAATGTAGACCAGAGTCATGCATCAAAACTAGACTTAGGTCCCTCATATTACAAATAAAAATACAAGCCCATCCCCTTTATATTTTATTATTCCCATAGATCTTCTAAACCCAACCCATAGAACTCTCCACGATATTTCTATAGAGCTTCACCTCTCATATCCATCCTCTATTCTACTTCTTTCTCACCAATTTCCCCTTTTCTTCTATCGAGTGAACTTGAATATATAGCCTCAACAACCACCGCCAAGCCTTTCTGAAGTTATGGATTGATTTCTAAGTGTCCAAGGTGGTTCCTCCAAGGAAGCATGCCTCTTTTAGATCCAAGCTCTCCACTCTTCGCAATGATGTCTTTCTGGATCCTTCTATCATAAGGAATATTCCTTTTATGGGCACCAATTTTCCAGGCTGGCACCTTATCCACTCTACATGCATAGTTGGGTCATTTTTTTCATGTGCTATTAGGAATGTCAAATGTGGCTAAGTCCCAAAACCCTTGCTCTTCCTTGAGTGCATGTGCCACAAGTTCTGCTAAACCCTTATTAAAACCATGTCTTGCATGCCTTCACCTTACGCACCCTTATCCAACTAGGCCTTGCATGCCCACATGCCTTCTTATACTTAGCCAATATTTTAGGGGCCTAATAGCCATTCATTAGGTTAAATACATTTCCAAAAGACTTTATTGATGTTTTTCATTAGATTCAAGATCTCATACAAACAAAGACTTGGAGCACTCGGATTTTCTGGAGCACTCAGGAAAAGGAAAACACATGGGAACCCTACCAACAACCATTCGCATCCGTCACCTTCTTAACGATCACAGATTCACATGGAGACTCAAACTTCCATAGCATGTACGTGATGTCCCTTCTCTCCAGATCTCTTTTATCACTATTTTCATCACTTACACTCTCCATATCTACTCTTCAGTAAGTATCTAATACCTTTTCATTTATCTTTGTTTTCTTTCAATAGGATTTATTATTCATCTTAGTAATTTATCCTTCTGTACATCCGTACACCTCCATTCCTCCCACCAACATATCACCTTACCATACCTAGACCTTCCACTTGTCTTCCCCTTATCCTAATGATCTTTGAACCTTTTAGACTATTCCACTACCTCACTGCCCCCACCATTGCTAGCCTTTGTGTGATCACAGAGAGTCTAAAGACCATTTCTAAGAAGATTTTTATTAACTTCCCCTACTGACACCAGTTATTAAACAGATGTTGGTCATCTTAAAAAACCATCATCAGTCACACAACTGACATCAGTTACTGTGTCTAGAAACATACCTAAGACCAACGAGCTCATAGCCATTCCCTAACAACCCATAATCACTCCTAATCTTGACCAAACCTTACCCAGAGTCTATACCAGACCTGCAACCCAATACCAACCCATCACTTGACTTGTTTTGACCTCAATCACCTTTTATCTGGACTTTCTTATTTTTTGTACAAGATATCTAAATCATTTCAATTCCAATAAAATTGTTATTTTATGTTTATTTTGGATAACATTAATATTGTTATTCAAAAAGTGGATTGACATCCTATTAAGGAAGAATCATACTTCCTGAAACTAGCTTTCACTAGGTAGTCTACTTGTTTTATTTAACTCTATCTGGTGGTATTGTATTGCATTTTACAGGTAGTTCCCCCTATCAAAAAGGGAGTATTCACAATCAACATTGGATCGAGAAATCAGAATACGTGCACAACCTTCAACTGACATCACAAACAGGTATTCCTCCTTGGCCTATCAACCTCTTTCTATTTCATTAATTTATCAAGAATCCAATGAAATTTTTTTGTTCTAATTACTAGAAGAGGAGTTATCTCTTCCTAAAGTATAATAAATTCTTAAGTACAATGTACAAAGAAGATATACCACATATTTTGGTTCTAATTTAGTAAGGATAATTAGTCATTGCAACACCCCATAGATATTATCATTACTTACAGGGTTTTCTTTAAAATATATCTATGAGGGAGATCCTATTATTGTTAACAAAGTATGTGAAAGTATAAAGGAAAATAATACCCAAGATGAAGATTAAAAATATGCAAAATATAAACCCTTGAAATTGACAATAGAAATATTGATTTGGAATTGAGTGAATGAGGCCAAATAGGTTGAGTATTAGATCAACAAGTGAGTTCACCAAATTATTTAACCCTAAATAAATAAATAAAGGTTAAATAAATAAATAAGTGTGTGTTTACTGATTATAATTTTGTATTGGGGTTAGAAAAAATATATAGTTAGGTTAATTCATTTATAATTAATGTACATAATAAAATATACTTATATTAGCATTGTACAATATAGAACTATTGAACGAAGTGTTTAATTAAAAATGACACAAGAGAAGAGATGAATTCAGTTATTATGTTTCTCTATAATATGATCTAGTGATGGTAGAAGGATGAAAATAATGTAAATGATCTACAAGTTTTTCGCTTCTAATTCTAGAATTGTAGGATGAGAAGGGAAGAAAAAATTGGTTATGTATGAAGCTATTTGGTGGTTCCATATATATTTGGTGGTTTTATATAGTGATATTTTTTACATTTTGTAACGTTTTGTACATGTGTGAGCTCTTGGAATATTATTTCTTATAAAACCCTATGTTTGGAAGATGTGGGAAACCATCTATATGACCTAAAATAAACCTATACCCTAACCAAATGTAAGAGACCCTATAATAATGTTATTAATTAGGTTGAAGTCTAATTTGTAAATTTTTTATGTTTTTCAGTGCTCTGAAGAGGCCTCAAAGCACATATAGCTATCCACCTAGAGATGTAATATCGATATGGATGAAACTATATTTAGTAATGTGTTCACTTGATAATGTTTTGTAATGCGTTGGTGTGCTTTTTCTTGACTTGTCTTGGAGAGATCAAAATTTAGAAAGCTATACTCTTGAACCTATTTGGGAGTGTTTTAGACCTATGTATGGGCTTCTCCTAATGTGTGATAGTAATTTTAGGTAATTTAGAAGAGCTTGGAGTAATTTTGGAATGGTCTTTGTAAGAGGTTCTCTTGAAAAATACAAGTGAGTAAATGAGTTATTTCGAATCACTTATATAGGATTTTGTAGGTTTAGTTTCAAATTAATGCTGACCTATAGTAAAATTACCACTCCCTAAAATATATAAAATTGTTAAAATTACCATCAGGTTGGTTAGGATGAAACCACTAGTTTTGTACTAAACCATTAGATGGTTTGGTCCTTATTTTTTGGTCCCATACGAGTGAGTGAGGTGTTAGAATTTTTTCGGATGATACATGGGAGCAATAAACTATTGTATACTTATGAAACTAATTGTTTTAATGGCTAAGTACTGAAAATGAGGAGATAAATTCATGCAATATAGCTAAGGATAGGAAATTGAGCTCATAAATGTTTATACAAATCATAATTTAAGGATTTGGAAAATACTAACATTATAGTCCCTTCAAAACTATTTACCATTAATAAAAAAACATTACCAAGTGATAAATAACAAAAATTATGTGTCTGCAATACCTTCCCATGATTTTTTGTGCATCTTCCCCAAGATACGATTTTATCCCTTCATTTCTTTGTAACTCTTGAGAAACAAATCACGATAGTTTTTAAAAATATTTGTAATTCGAGTGAATTCCACATCACCCCAATAAATCTCTTATACTTTTCATGCATGTATCATCATTCATTCCAATATTCCTAATTTTATGAGTAGAGGTTGGTTATATTATTTTTAGGGTCCTACAAAACTTCTATAACTTTCACTCCCTCATAAGTCTCTATTTTTTTTATTTCATCTTCAAATTTAGCCTCCTCAAACCCCTGTACTCAGTGGAAACCTTTATGCTATGAAGAGGAGATTCCCCATACCAAATAGTTACTCCACCCTTTTAAAATAACATGTTTAATTAATAGTACTCTTCATAAATCTTGTGGATCTTATCTTCCCACAGTGAATCCTTATAGAAAATCATGTCTATAGTCATTGTCAAAAGTGTTAATAGCCCTTTCTCTTTTATGTTATAAGTAAAGGTCTTGACAAAATACTCTTTCACGATTTCCTAGAGAATCGTATCACTTTTAGTAGTACTCCAAAAATACCAAACCTTATCTCATGTTTTCATATTCCCATACAACACATGAAATCATAACAAAAATGGTAGGAAAAAAATACTCATAGTTTATTCCCTCTCACATCCTCTAAAATTTTCATCTAGACTAGTGTCACTCGCATGAACCAAAAGCCATTTCTTAACATTTATTATTTAAACATTGTGCACATGAGATCCTTGATCTATGTCCATCCTAGAAAATTATAATTATTTTTCTTCCACTAATGAGAAATAATGTCTCTCATAGTTTGGTTTAATGAAAAAAATATATATTCCTCCTTTGCAAAAGAAGCCTCTAGGTATTCCACATAAACCTTCATATACTGGAACTTTCATACTTGGGTAACATTTCTAGTCATCCTATACTAATTTTCATCACGCATCATATATGTAGCCCTTGATTTTAATCCCACTTCACCATAATAATATTTTCATTCACTATCTTGTACATGCCATTTTTTTATCAACCCCTCTATCTTCATGTGACACTTCATCACTCCACATTTTCTTCTAGTGACATCATACTCCTCGATAACCCATCACTCACAAGAATTTTTTGTGGTATAAAATACTAATTACCAATTTTATTTCCCATATTTTCATTATCTTGAGGGTCAATATATTCTTTATCTTGCACGATAATCTTGTAGATATTACTAATTTATTCCTCTATATATACACTCTTGACATAAGTGGGTCCCATTAAATCATCAATAGTGATCACAACCCTTTATCTATACTTCTAACAACTCGTGACTATTTTATTGAATGTCATATCCATGTGGTTATAATAAAATCATGGTCATCTAAGAAATAGAATAAAATTATTCTTTCTCGTAATCTCTATCACCTCAAAATATGCATTGGATTTGACTCCCATGATGTCTAATTACACCCCACATAAAATATTGATTTTTATTTAATCTTGTATTTCATAATCAATATAATCTATATTGGCTCCAACATAGGACTTCTCAACCTTATCCATGCATATTTAGTTAAAATTTCTACCTCAGAACCTATATCAATCAACACATTTGTCATATCTCAGTCATAGATTTATGCTTCCAACAATAATTCCCTATCATACCCTATTTTCTTCATAATAGAAATATATTTTAGGATTTTAATCCCATATTTTTCCAAAGTCTCAAAAATTTATTGTAACAAATTCCTTATCAAAGGTAACACTCCTTTCTTCATTATCACCAAAACCTTATTCAACTATGTGATCTTCCTCAAAGTGATTGATTACCTTTTATTTTTAGTCCCTCATCTTCACTTTAACCTCTTGGTCATATTGTACTTCACCTTAGAGATTAATAATCATTTAATTCAGACATGTCAACATATTATTGTAGGTTGTAATATAAACATTCCATGTAGGGGTATTCTTGTCCTAAGAGATCATCCCTCTCGAGGTAGATATGTGAACCTTCACCTCCTCTGTAACATATTACAAGGCCAATAATTTGTGCCTCCAATTATTCCCAAGTATAGATACTCCTTCCAGCTTATATACCTCTCCATTGTATGAGTAACTTGGTATCTTTAGACAATCTATTTGGTATTGATATGGTACCATGCGCTTAAATAACGAGCCTTGAAATTAGACACCACTCATTCCTTTGTGACAAAAAAACTAGCCTCCATGCCCCTGGTTTCATAACAAATACAAAGTATTATTCCCTTGTATCAATTATCTATTTTTTTATCTTAGCATATTTCTTCAACTTATGTACAATTTGTGTTATCATGTGGATCATTTCCATATACTTTACACCATGTCACCTTACCCCATTTCACACTTTACACCAAAATTAAATCACATGACTCATATTTCTCTTCACATATATCACAATAAATATTTAAAAGCTAAATATTTTATTGAATGCACTCTCATTTGGTGTTTCTAGTCACATTTTCGTCAATGAAATAAAAATAACGTTCTTTTGGAAGTTTAATACTATTTTTTTCTCCATGAAAGGGCTAATACAAACATCAAAACTTCCTATAACCTCCACATAAAAAGATACATCCACATATTCATGTAGATAGTTAAAGTTATTAATTGAAATTTCCTCATAAAAGGGGGTAAAATCCCTACCAAAAATGGTTTGCATAGGAACTAATGGATTTCAAAGGATGTATTCAATGAAAAGGTATAAAAATGTTTTTTATGAACTTGAACATTCTCTTCTAGTTCCTTCTTAATTTCCTTGAATACAAAAATTGTTTCTTACTTGAAGGGGAGTATATGTAACTCCTTGATAAAATTGGTCTTCAACACATCAAAATCCACTATAGTTTGGTTAGGATCATACTTCTTATAATAGTTATGTTATCTTCCAAACATTGTTCTAAAAAACTAACTCAATTTCACCTCTGATGATGATACCCTTATCTAACAACATAATTTCACATATATGGACTTAGTTGGACACATCTTCTATCTACTAATACTTTTGTATCTTCATCATCATATCTAGGTACATTGCGGTCACAATAATAATCAGAAACTAAAATATTGTAAGATTCACTGAAATGTATCCCGTAGTAACTACAGATGTTGTAGATCCAATATTATTTTACCTTTAATATCTCCACTTGAACTCATTATTTCATGTGCATAATCTAAAGATCTACATTCAACCATACTCAAATATTATTTCCAAATTCCAAAAACCCTATCTTTATGGGAAACCTTCAAATAATAATAGTAACATGAAAATTCTTTAGAATTAGGTAAAGTGAAGGTGATTACTCTCTCTAATATCACATACTATCTCCATGGTAGCCTTCATACCTTTTCCTTGTTCTATCCTTCATCCAAGGATTTTATTCCATATAATGTCTTTCCAAAGTATAATTTTTGGATTCAATAGAGGAATGGAAAATAATTATTTTCTTCTTATTCCCCCATGATATTAGAATAAATCTTAAATAGAATAGATAACTTAATGTGGATGTAGTCATTTTTGCACCCACCAAGACCAAGGGAACCTCATGCGTGTCGGCCTATCATCCAGCGAGCACTGGGCGCTCACCCGAGGCATGCAAGAGGGAGCCGAGTCTCTATTTTATGTGAGTTTAGAGGAAGACATCATTCATGGTCTTGAATTAGTGATTTAAAGGACATGAAAAATATATAGAGCTCATAATAGCTTCTATACCCTTTTAGTCATATCAAAGTAAAAGCGCTTAACAGAATTAATAGAACTAGGAAGTTGTAAATCCACAAATAGACTTAACATTCAAATAAGGTTCATGATTATACAATCTCAAAAGAATAATAGAAATATGTAGATAATACAGAGAGAAGATCTTAATACAATCATCATGGTAACCTTATCATCTTCATTCATAGCATTACTATAGAATATCATAGTAGGGGAGACCGTAGTCATGTGCCATATCTGGATCCATACATGAAGGATTTCAAAACAAAATTGACATTCCCCATTCCCTCATTACATCCTTCTTATAAACATCTACCCCTTTTATCCCGTAGTTCTCGTATTAATTCTGCAGAGCTCCACTTCCTTCCTCCGGTTCTTCTTTCTTTGCCAAGGGTGTGCATATAAATAGGCATCTGAGCTCTATCAAACTCCTCTGCAACCTCAGATCTAGCCCCAAGTGTCAAGGTGTGGAACAACCCAGGTGCATGCCTCTCTATCTCATGATTATCTTTTTGGATCTTCTTATTGCAAGGTATATTCCTTCCTAGACACCCTATTGCCAGGGTGGAACCTTATCCAAAATGAAACACGTTCTTCATGTGTTCTATCCAAAAGGCCAAAAATGGATAAGTCCCGAATTATGCTTTGTGGGCATGTGTCCTTGGTTCTCCAAGAACCCATTTTTGAATCCTACCTTGCACACCTTCACTTGCGCGCTCCCTCCGGCCATGTGCACCTACGTGCCTTTAATATTTGGAAGCTACAATAGGGTACCAACATTGCCCCACACTTCACCTATTCTCTGCCCTCAGGAACATTTTCAAAGAATGCAGTATAAAAACGAAAGGCCTTGCCTTGGAAAAGAATGGAGGGAAAGAATAAATAATGGGGGAGAGAAAGAATAGAAGGAAAATTACCTAAAGAAGGAGAAGGGGAAAATTCTGCCGCAGGTCAGCCTCCAGCGTATTCCAAGCATTGACTTCATCCTGCGCTCTTGTGTAAAGGTCGCCAACCAATGTGCTCACCTCGTCAAAGGTTAACCCTTCCCCTTTTATGTTTATGGTCTCTACCACTGTCTCCAGTTCTTTTTCTTGGTCTTCCAAGGCATCCATTTTCCTCATAATGACCTTGTAGAGCTCTTTTAGCTGGGTTTTGATTGAGACCCGCAGGATCTCAATAGCTTCAAACTTCTTTTCCACTTCGGCTAGGATATTTTCTCACTTGGCTCTATTGCCTTTATTATTTTCCCTAAAGTCCTTCAGCTCAGCCTCATCGCTAGCAAGCAGCATGCTTGTTAGATTTTCCTGGTTCGTGTAATGGTCATATGCTACCCCAATTGTTTGTGTAGCTATTTTTACATCAATGAGCACCTTGTTGTATTTAGCTATAAGTGTGATGACTTTAAACTTGTCCTCCTGCTCCAAGTGCACAGTTACATCCTTTGCTGACTCCAAGGCCAAAGGTTACCTTTCCATAGTGAGAATCCGAGTCTAGTCCTCAAGACACTCCAGGGAGGAACCATATTTTCACACAGGAGGGTTAAGGTCTGGGAGCTTCGTGATAATGGCCTGGGAGACGAGCTCTACCTTCTTGGAAAATTCACACACTTTAGCTTTCTTCTCTTATAATTCTTGCTGTAGTTGAGTGCTGATCAGATTTTCAAGGCTGAGTTCCTTTATTAGCTTAACTATTTCTTCCTTCCTCTTCTCCATCAGGTCCTCCAAGACTTTAACCCTGTCATTTCTGTAGAAGAGCCTAGCCTCAACTTCCATGGAGACTTTTTTGAGTGTGTTACACACTTTCTCATCTGATATTTGTTGCGTGTTTATAATGGGGTTATCCCCCTTTCCTTTGGACAACGCTAGTACCGCTCCTTGGATAACCTCGAACTTAGGCTCATCAAGGTGGGAGTCAAATTCCCACGATAACATTTTTCTAGTGTGTGGGTATCCACCCTCAGGATCAAAGGACTCCATGGCGGTTACCTCCTTGGTGGGCATGGTACTCTTGAAACACATGTGCAAAACTTTGTTGGGGCCATCAACATATCCCATCATTATTCTTCCCCCTTCCACATGTTTACTTCCCGTGTGCACTCCCTTGGGAATAATTACTGAAAGATTTGGGCCTTTCTGCTACCCACAATCTTGTCCCTTTGCTCTTCCTTGAATTCATTGAGCACAAGCTCCACGCTATGCTCCAATTCCTTATCGACCAAGGTATTAATTATCTTCTCTGCCTCCCTTGTCACTTTCTCATTCACCTCCTCCTAAGTGAGTTTGAGCATATCTGGCTCCTTGTTAATTTCCCCCTCGCTCCTTTCTTAACTCTATGTGCCTTCCTCACCTTGGGAACCCTTCCTCCTTGCAAAGATGAAGGCATTGTTTACATCTTCTACTTCCTCTTCCCCCAAATTTTGGACATCAATCAGCTCCTAATCTACCTCCAGCTCTTCCTCTTCATCATCATCCTTTTCTCCTATATAGGCGTTTGGTTCATCTGTATCTTCAGACTCTGGTTCTTCCATCCCATTTTCTTCTTCCTTTGCTGAAAACTCCAGAGTTAGGGATGTGGTTTTCTCTTCATCTGAGTGCTCCTTAGGGGATGGTGGCTTCATAGGTTTTGGGGTCTTCTCCCTGACCACCATTCTCTTCTTCTTCCGGATGTAGGTACTTGTCCCCATGGTACCTACATCCTTCTTCTCCACCACCCTCTGTTCCTCTTTCTCTT
This sequence comes from Taxus chinensis, assembly GCA_019776745.2. Classification (NCBI taxonomy): domain Eukaryota; kingdom Viridiplantae; phylum Streptophyta; class Pinopsida; order Cupressales; family Taxaceae; genus Taxus; species Taxus chinensis. Next base: position 468,848,797 of record CM034152.1, read on the forward strand.
CCCTCTCCTTATGCTTTGGCATGGGCTTCTTCCTTTTAGTAGGGTCATGAGGGATGGATATCTCATTCTCCATGTATGTGCCCTTTTCAAATTTTGGCCTTATGCATAGGTAAATCCTTGCAGAATTGCACCCAGCAATAGGTAAGGTCAAATGTCTTACAATATACACATCTTGTGACATGTACCTTTCAACATATGTGCACTTCTCTGGGTAGACTAGCTTCTTCCTCATTTCCCTGTGCTCTCTATCCATGGTGGACAAGTCAAGGTCTAGTTTCTTTGACTCCATGTATCTATTTACTCCCACTTGGAAAAATTGGGCAGTAAACGAGAATGGTAGTTTGCACCATGGACTCCAGCTTCCATTGACCAAAATGAACCTACCAATACAGAAGTGTTGGTAGACTATGAACTCTACTTCTCCTTCAGTCACTGTGGGGAGTTGTTTAGGGATCCAACATTCAGCCCTAAATGCATTCCTAAGGTGCTTATACCATTTTTCTAAGCACACCTTGTGTACCCCTGTCATTGATTCACATGTGTATTTCTGAAACCTCTCCACAGGATGGGGATCTTCAGTAGGGTACTCCCACACAAACTTTTCGGATGCATCCGGCACCCTGATTTCTGAGAACACAATTGTCAACATAATGTTTCTAAATAAGATATTTCCTCCCTTCTCTGTGTTTCTTATGATTCCATCTACAATATATTGGGAGATAATGTATATGGTGCCTTCTGTGACTTTCCTGCATACATTCATCCAGGGTTTTCTCACATGGGTCCACCTTTCTTGTCCATTTAGCTTGGAGACTAGGTGTGTGGCCATCTTCATCACCAGATCAATGATATGTGAGACATCATAGTACCTTGATCCCTTCTTCAATCCTTGGGATGCTATGGTTTCTTTGATTGCATCCTCGTCGAGGAGGTCATCTTCGAGCATGTCTCCTACACAGTTTAGGCCTGTGAAGCATGAAATTAGTTGGGGAGTTATGCACATTTTGTGCCCTGTAAAGTAGAATAAGTCTTCATGTATGCATGTCATCAGCCACTGGTAAAAGCGCTTGGGATTCCTAAAATATGGCAACTCAAAAAGTTGGAGAAGCCCTACCTTCTCCATTTTCACCTTGACCACATCACTATAGATTGGCAACCCGTCAGGTGTTCATTTATTTGTGGGGTGCACCAGCTCCAGCACCATTTCCTTCATGATTTTACTTGACCAGTGATTGTAGTCAATCATGGTCATCTATCTTATGTGGGACTCCCACTCTTGTGCTAGAAAAACCCCATCTGGGTATTACATCTCTGAGTACCATTCCTCATTTGTAACCAAGGGTATTTCTTCTTATTTCTTCTTTCCTTTTCCTTTACCCTTTCCCTTTTTGGATTGTTCTGTAGGTTTACCAACTGGTTTGGTGGCCATCATTACACCCTTTTCTTTCATTCCCAGGTTAACTTGCAAGTTGTTTGAACATTTTCCTCGTGCGACCCGTGCCCTAAAACACAAACCCTAATCTCAGATTTTTTTCCTTTGATCACGTTGCTTCTTCTCAACGTTCCTCACACCTGTGAATCACTTCTGCTCTAGTTTTGAGATCCAGTAGACTGATTGTTCTTAATTTCTTGGGATTTTCCTTCGCACGATTCAGTTCTTGAAACTCTAGCTCTTGAAAGAAAATCACTCTTCTTGTGTTCGCAAAGTGAAATCATGAAATGCCCACTCTTGTATTTATAGCTTTTCCCACTTTTATGTATTTAAGGCTAGGCTACCTACCACCGTACAACAATATTTAATGTAGTGTTTTCAAACAAAACCTGACTTCAACACTTCTCCTTACGCGCCCAATCCTTGCGTGAAAACTTTTCACCCGTGCCCAATCCTTGCGTGAAAACTTTTCCAACCTTCTGGCACGCAAACAGTCCATCTTGATAGAAGACTCTTACATGTGTTTTACCAGTGCCAAAAGCACTTCTTCTATCCTCATGATTCTTTCTTTCTCCTACCTCGTGCTTTTGCACTTTTTCTCCTTTATACATGGATTTCCAATATCACCTTATTTTTCCACCGACCCAAATCCTCCTAGTAGAATAACTCCAAGTTTATCTTCATCATCTCACCCCACACTAAAAATATATGCGGTCCTCTGTGCATTCATAAGTCAAAAAGTAATAAGGTTACCAGCACCCAAGGTGTAAAACAAAACAACAATGTGAAAGGGAAATACAAGAAAGGAAAGCATAAAAGGAAATTCTAAACTAACTGGAAAAACTACCTTATTTACAAACGCCAAGAAGCATTATTTATAGTAGGGCTTCAACCTACTCCCATTGAAGTGTTCAGGTAATTTTGTTCCATCCAGTGCTTGTAATTGGCACGCACCCAAATCAAGGATGTATGAAATTACATAAGGACCCAACCAATGCACCTTCAACTTTCCAGGATGGCGTAAAATTTTTGAATCATATAGCAATACCATCTAGCCAACCTCAAACTATTTTTTTTTAATATGGTGGTGATGTCATGCCTTTTGCTTTTCCTTCTTAGTTGTTTGGCTCCATCTTGCTATTGAGTGACTTTCATCCAACTTTATCAATTCATCTATTCTTTCTTCCAGCACTTGATCATTGCCCAACCCTCCTGCGCATGCTATATGTAGAGATGGTAGCATTAATTCAAATGAAAAAACTGCTTCCGTGCCGAACACCAGTTGAAATGGTGTGGCCTTGTTCAATATTTTATACGTTTTTCTGTATGCCCAAAGAAATCCTGACACCTTATTATCCCAATCTTGCCTACCCACATCACATATCTTAGTCAATGTGTGACTAAGGATTTTGTTGAATGCCTCCGCAGTCCCATTTTCCTGAGGGTGATAAGGGGTAGTCTTGTGATGGGCTACCATGAATTCTGCCAATAGAATCCTGATGGTTTCATTTAAGAAGTGAGTAAACCTATCACTTGTTAAACTTAATGGGCACCCATACCTGCTCATAATGTTCTCCCACAAAAATCTAACAGTCGTGGCTATGGTACAATCCTTAGTAGGTGTGGCCTCTACCCACCTTGTCAGATAATCAGTACAGGTAATGATATACCAAGAGTTAGTTCTTCGCACAGCTGGTGAGATTGGTTTCAAAAAATCTATTTCCCATTTCTCCAAAGGTTCCACACTGGTGATGGGGCACAAGGGAATCTCATCCCTTCTTGTAGGTTTTCCAAGGCACTGACAGTGGTCACAGGCCTTGCAAAACTCAATGTAATCCTGGTGAATCATCTCCCACCATAGTCCGACAACTAGGATCTTGTGCGTGGTTGCATTCCCCACATAGTTTCCTCTAGAAATCCCACCATGGGATTCTTCTATTATGGCCACACATTCATGTTCTAATACACACCGGTGTAAAACCTCATTGTTGCCCATTTTATACAAATCCCCATTAATCAACATGAAGGGCATGGCGCGTATGGATAACCTTTTCCTTTCCAGTGCATTTATCCCTTTGGGCACCATACCTTTCTTGAGAAAAACAACAATGTATTTTAACTCCAAGGGTGCGCGCCACAACCTAAATAGTTACACTTCCGGCATGGTTTCCTTGATACTTTGTGCATCCTCTCCTGAATCAATCCTTGATAAATGATCTGGCCCACAATTGTTCTTTCCTGATTTTACCACCACTCAGAATTCAAATTCCTAAAATAAAAGTACCCAACGGCATATGCGCCCTTGCAACATTGCTTTATTTACTAAATACTTCAAGGCCATATGGTCAATGTAGAATATGAAGGGAGTTTCCAGCAGATATTGTCTAAATTTTTGGAGTGTGTAGATCATTGAAAATGCCTCGTGCTCAGTCATTGTATAATTTTGTTCTTCTGGTGTCAAATTTCTACTTGTAAAACACAAGGGATGATCAAAAATCCCCTCTCTTGGTTGAGTAAGAAAGGCTCCCATTGTTGTACCAGAGGCATCCATGTGGACATGGAAAGGTTTATCACATGATGGAAATTGTAGAATAGGTGTGGTGATAAGCCTTTCATTTAAGGTGTCAAATGCCCTCTGTTGCGCCTCTCCCCACTGAAATGCACTCTTATGTCTGAGCAATATTTTCAAAGGTGTGACGATCTTGACATATCCCTTAATGAACTTTCTGTAGTACCCAGTGTTTCCAAGAAATCCATGCACAAAATTTTGGTTGGTGGGATCCCCTAATCCCACAATAACTAAAAATTTCGTGGGATCCACCAGTATGCCCTCTTTACATATGATATGCCTCAACAACGTTCTAAAAGGAGTTGCAGAGACACATTTCTTGATGTTGAGGGAAATCCTCAACTACCGACATCTTTCAAACATCAATATCAACTTATCACATGTCCCTGACCAATCCATACATTGTCTAATCATCCAAACATACTTGAAGGAACTTGTGGATTAATTCCTTAAATGCTTGTACCACTATGCGTGAAAATACAGTGGGCACATTCTTCAATCCAAAGGGCATGACCATGTATGCAAAGCTTCCCCACTCGGTGGCAAAAGTTTTCTTTTCTTGGTCTTTCTTGGCAATCATTACCTGATGATATCCCGAGAATCCATCCATAAAGGAATAGACCTCGCACCCAGCAACTCCTTCCAAAATATCTTCAGTGAAGGGGGTGGGAAAAGGATCTATGATACAAACAACATTCAACTCCCTGTAATCCACACATATCCTAATCCACCCATCCTTCTTTATGCTGATCACCATTGGACTTATCCATTATGATTCCTTCACATCCTTAATGATACCGGATGCTATCATTTTGTATAGCTCTTCTTTAACCCTTACGCACATGTTGGGATTCATCTTGGAAGGCCTCTTCCTGACTAGGTGCACACCATATTTCAACTTTATCCTCATTTCCCCCAATGAATCGTGGATTCCTTTAAACTTATGGTATCCACGTGGGAATAAATCGTTGAATTCACATAAGAGATCGATAATCTTTTATGTTTCCTTGTCTGACCAATAGTCCCCAATGATAGCCTCCTTGGGCTCCTTCTCCGAGCCGATGTTAACTTTATTGGTTTTGAGTGGTTCATGATATGCACGTGCACATGCATCCACATTGTCAACTACCTCATGTGTCCCAACCGAATGGTCAACATTCAGTCTCTCCATCTCCTCTCCATCAATAATGTATACCATCTTTCCTTTTTCCTTTTCAACACACGTGCGCTCGAATTATATGTCTTCTGGTTCCTCCTCTTCAAACCACACTTCCAAGATAGGTCCACCAAGTAAGTCTCGTAATATATCTTCCACCATGGTGCAATTCCCTAGAGTGAGGCACTTGATAGCTTGCAATGCCTCATTAACCGGTTATTTGGTACTTTGGTACTCGAATGTGTGAACCAGGTTAGCCACTAATTCTTGCCAATTTCCCGTTTGGCGGCAAGTTTTAGAATGGATGTACCAAGAATGTGCACAACCTTGTAGTGTCAAATACAGCTTGTGCACCCAAAGGGAGGATGGTAAAGCTTTTGCGCCTTCTCCCCAGACCCTCTCACATGCCTGGATGTGGGGGGAGGCAGGTTCATTGCCATTGTAATCCTTGATAGCGGTGGGTATATTGCTCTTTGAGAATCAAATAGTGAGCGCAATTCTAACTTCATGCCATTCCAACAAGTTTTCACTATGCACAGCCCACCACCTCGTTGTTATGCCTATCAAAACATAACCTAGCATATGTCGTCACTTGTTCTCCCTCCATTGAGCTTCCATTTCTCTAAAAAAGACCTCAGTGTATATATCCCTAGAATACTTTGTTATTTCCTTTCCTCTCAGGTGCCAAACTATATGTGCTGTGGTTACCCTGGTCACCAATCCTTTCAAATGTCACCCAATCATCTCATAAGTCCCATGCACCCAATTATCACATGATATACTGGTAGTATCACTGATAGATTGAGCATTATCAAACTGGATGAATCCTTTTGTAGGGTGGATGGTCTCTAGATCTCTTATGGAGCACAAATATATTTTTTCCAGGACTTCCTCTCTAAGGGGTTCAATATAGGGTGTGGAATTTCCATCAACAAGTGGTATAATCACCCTCTCTTCCTTGTTTTCAAAGCTTATGTACCGCTTGTTAAACTGAAGATCTGCATTATTCTTATAACACCACAGGCACCCAAGTAATGCTAGAAAATTATCTGCCTCGACAAGCGCCAAGACTTCAAAATCCCCAGTGAACATAGTCTCCTGAATGGTAATGGTCACATCCTTCAAGACACCTATGGGAATTGCCTTTGTCTTATTTTCCATATACAACACATTTGAAGATGGTTGTAATGCAGGTCTTCCCATTTAATGCCAGGCATCCAGAGTGAGAACATTAACCTCCACGCCTGTGTTAATGAGGATGTTTCTAAACATCCATCCATCCACTAATGTGTTCAAGGTGATCTCTTTGTCATAATCAAGGCTGTGAGGTGGGAGGTTTTCATATAGGATCTACCTTTCATGTTCTTCCCTGGTGCATGGTACCTTTTCTCTCAACGATGCTCATAATAGGGGAATAACATTCTCTTACCTCAGCAGTTTACACACCTCCTTAACCTCATCTAATTCATCCTTTGGTACTTCTACTGGTCTTCTTTGCTCATCTTTTCTAGTTTTCTCTCTTAAGCATTGGATCTCCCCTTGTAAAATTTAAATTGCGTCCATGTTTTCCTGGTAGAATTCTTTCTGGTGAACCGAGTTTAGATACTTCCCATGTACTAATTCTTCCCTTGAAACCAGAGGTCTCTACTTAGGTCCTTCCCTTGTGCACGTGGACTCCACCCTTGTTGTTACCATAATAGGCTATAGTTCTGATTCACGTATTACTTGCGGGAGTCATTGTGTGTCAGCCTTCTTAATACTCACCATGGTTATGCCCTTGTCCTTTTGGTGCTGCTGATTCATATGTTCATATAACTCTGGGCACTCTTTGTACTTATGTTTTTTTCCACACCAGGAGCATTGTAGAAGATTTGGACATTTTTTCTTATAATGGTTTGTGGCTCCACAATTAAAGCATGTTCTACATGGGAACTCACTTATTCCCTCGCAGTTACCACATCCATGAAATCCTCCGTGAAATCCCCTCCTATGTTCACCTCCATCTCCATGTTCTTCATACCAATGCTCATCTCCTTTGGAACTGCTGGCAATGCCAGTTTGGCACACACTAAGATCAATTACCTCATGAATCTAGTCAATCAATCTACAATCCTTGGTGTCATGTGTGGTTCAGGTACATATATTGCAATAAATAGATACATTTTTATAGATCACGTGGTGTAAAAGGGGGCACCTACTTGCATCATGATCCCCATGACATATCTCGTAATTGACTGCGATAGTACGTATCACCTTTCGAGTACATATCCTGCCATTATCCTTTGTGTGTCCTTCTACGTTACAATTTGTGCACCACATCCCACCACGAGTCTTTGGAAATGTGTTGGTAGATAATTTCTCTAACTACTTAGCCTTGGCAGCGATCTAAGCCTCCAGAAATGGGCTAAAACTAGTGTCAACACTACTAACTACCTCAGCATGTAAAGTATCTTCCAACGCTTCGAGTGGGTTCGTGAATGTTTTATGAGATAAAGCCCTCCTAAAGGGTGTGATCAATCCTTTGAAAAACCACTGAGCATGTTATGAAGGGTGAATATCATAAGACAATTTAGACAATAGATATTTAAAGTGCACATCATATTCCTGCATGCTCTCTGCCATTCCCTGTTGGATTTCTTTGAGAGAGTTGATGCTCTTCTATTTAAACTCAGGTATGTGGAATTCCGTCAAGAACGCATTTCTCATCGCGGTATAATCCAAAACAATTTGATGAGGGTCATACTTTCTATACCAACTATGCACGTGTCCTTGCAAGGTTGTCACAATTAACTGGCCTTTCAATCCTAGGTCGTGATCCCCTTCGCATGCCATAGCAGCTCACACTTATGCACATGCTCTGCGGCATCTTCTATACCACTGTAATCTAGTAAGTGTAGAGACATCTTGAAAAAAACTTGAGGAGGTGGTTGAGGCCCTTGTCCTCCTGACCCAGTCCCTTGATTTCCTCTGGTGTTTCCTCCTCTACCGGATCCACTAGATCCTGAGCCACCAGCTCCACCACTTCCACCTCTAGATCCTCCTATGTTAGGTACAGGGCCTGTGTTTGTCGTGTTTAATGCTCCCATCATCCCACTGAATTGCATGCTGACAGTTTGTGAACTAGTGCCACTCCCAGTCGTATTTCCTCCACCACTTCCTGACGATTTCCCAAAACCACCTATATATATGCCTTGTCCAAACATTCCACCAAATATTGTAATAGTGTGTGAAGCCATAAAAGTCCCAAACAAGAAGTTGTATCTTTTGGGTGCCGATCGGTTGTTTCCACTGATATCAAATGGATAAACTATACTTTTCCCTCATTCAAACAAACTGTGCCAAGGGTCAGTCACTAGGTGGGGTCAGATGCATGCCAATGAATCTTATTTCTCCATGCAACAGGATCTCATCAAAATCCGAGGGGTTCTCTCTTTCACATTTTCTAAGATGGGGTAGCACAGACTGTTCAGGCTTCACATCCTCCATGTGAACATCTTCTCCCAAAAATTTCTACCTCCATGGATCCATCATAAATGTGCCCTCATTCCATCTCACAATCTCCCTCTCACGTGCTTCACCATACTTGAGCCATCTCTCCTCCCTTTCCTTTTCAGTCATTATATCAGCCATCTTTCCCCAACCTGGCTTCCTCACCAAGCGCTTAGAGTGGTTTAGCTGGCCATTGGGAATTCCTCTAAACTCATGGTTACCATCAAGATTTTTATTGCTAGGGGGATAGCCCATAGAAACGATCCTCTAGGCTCCCACAAAAATTCAAACTCAGCAAGCTTTAGACAAGAATACGTTGAAATTACATATTCCAGAGTGTAGCTAGCCAATACTCCCTTCCACCAATGATCTATAACATGGGTCCACGTTAGATCAACATCTTGTAAGTTCTGGTATGTTTCTTGGGTCCAAGGGTGTGATTTATAATACCACCTTGACCTAGATGCATATGTTGAGAGCCACTCAAATAACTCTACTGGGAAATAATAGAAGAAGGTTTCATACAACTCATGATAAAGAGTGTCTTCCACCCATCTTTGCGTATCAAACTCAGGTCCAGTATTGAATCTCTGAGAAAAATTGTCCTCCATGCTTTTAAACCAATTCTCAACACCTTCAAGTGTTAAGTTTTCTGTCATCACTCTTTTCATAGACCAAAATGTATGCCATGTTCCACTAAAACTTCAAAAAGAGGTCCTGGCATTGCACCCACCAAGAGCAAGGGAACCTCATGCGTGCCAGCCTATCACCCAACGGGTGCTGGGCGCTCACCTAAGGCACACAAGAGGGAGCTGAGTCTCTCTTTTATGTGAGTTTAGTGGAAGGCATCATTCATGGTCTTGAATTCGTGATTTAAAGGACATGAAAAAGCTATAGAGCTCATAACGACTTCTATACCCTTTTAGTCATATCAAAGTAAAAGCACTTAACATAATTAATAGAACTAGGAATTTGTAAATCCACAAATAGACTTAAATTTCAAATAAGGTTCATGATTACACAAGATCAAAAGCATAATAAAAATATGTAGATAATACAGAGAGAAGATCTTAATACAATCAACATGGTAACCTTATCATCTTCATTCATAGAATTACTATAGAATATCATAGAAGGGGAGACTGTAGTCATGCACCATATTTGGATCCATACATGAAGGCTTTCAAAACAAAATTTACATTCCCCATTCCCTCATTACAACCTTCTTATAAAAATCTACTCCTTGTATACCTTATTAATACTATCTCCATGGTAGCCTTCATACCTTTTCCTTGTTCTATCCTTCATCCAAGGATTTTATTCCATATAATATCTTTCCAAAGTATAATTTTTGGATTCAATAGAGGAATGGGAAATAATATTTTTCTTCTTATTCCCCCATGATATTAGACTAAATATTAAATAGAATACATAACTTAATGTGGACTTCTTATCATCTAGATTCCTTACATGATCTAAATTTGTATATCAACTCAATACTATTGGTTATTCTTCTTGTTATCTAGGTAAAAGTTAATTATTCCTTTGATGTACCATAAAATCCACTTTTCTACTTTTTAAGACTAACTTTTGAATATGGCCTGAATTTATAGATATTTGTATTTTCTTGAGGTGATGGATCTGATTAAGACAACTGAATCATTACCTCTATAGGTGTAGTGATATGTTTGTATTCTATCACCCTGAATTTCTTAAGAATTTCCTTGGAATACTTCATCTGAGTAAAAAAAACAGGGTTTTATTTCTACCATACTTCTATTCCAAGAAAATAATGGATTAGCCTAAGATCTATCATGTCAAATAATCACTTAATATTTATATATGTTTCTTCAATCATAATCATGAAAATACCAAATATTTCGATATTTTTGATATAGAATACCATAATTACCATCTTATCCATTATTTTCTAAGTTAGAGATTAAGCTCATATGGATTCTTCTTAATTTTTTGGTGATTGACATACTCATAAATTTTGATGTGCCATTACTGGGATACTTTTTTGATACTACTTCTAGTCCAAGACAATAATAGAGTAGCCAAAGATATATCATGTCAAACAATCACTTAATATTTATCTACGTTTATTTTATCATAATCACTTAACTACCTCTTATTATGATATTTTCGACATAGATTTCCATAATCACCATCTTCCCCTCTAATTTTTGAGTTAGAGATTGGGATAATATTGATTCCTCTTAAATCCTTTTTGAATGATATTCTCATCATTTTTGATGGATCATACTTAGGGTTCTTGTTTAATACTATACAATGATTTTGAAAGTCTACACACCTTTGTTTATTGGTTTGGTGTGACAAAACCTATTGGTTGATTCATGTAGACTTCTTCATGAATATATCCATTGAGAAATACACTTTTTAGATCCATTTGGTGTAATTTCCATATGAACTATGCAACCACATAAAATAACATCCTAATTTACTTAATTTGGGTTGTGGTAGAAAATTTTTGATACTCAATGCCTTATTTTGTAGCACATTCCTTTGCAACGATATTTGCAGCATGATTTTCAATGTTTTTATTTTCCTTGTACTTGTTCTTGAAAAACTATTTGCATCCTATTGTCTTCTTCCCTGGTAGAATATCTATAAGCCACTATGTGTTGTTTTTCATCAGTGACTGGTATTCATCCTACATGGCTTCTTTCCAAGGTCTTGACTCAAAATATTCTTAAACCATAGAGGGATAAATTAATTATAAAACTTTTTCAATTATTTCCAAATTGGCCTCTTCTCAATATCTGTTGCGAGTCCTTTGACTATAAGTAGATGTGTCTCTCTAATCACATTTTTACAGCACTTGGGAATACACTGAATTATGGGTTGTGGAGCTTAATCATCCCCATCATCATTATCCCCATGTTATTCGTATTCCTAAGGGATCATAAGTATGATTCCTATATTTTTTACATTTTAGTATGCAAAAGATATACTTGAAGAACCTCTTTCATCAAACTCAACATCCCTGCTTATCTAAAAATTTTGTCTTTGGATCCACTAATTGAATCCCATTGATTCTTCATTTTACCCAAGAGATATGTATGGAATTTTTGTCCAATTTTTTCTTTTCCACTTGGTAACTAGCATGTGTGCTTTGTTTCTAAAAACATGAAGATGATAAATACATTGCTTTTTGCCTAATCATGCTTCTTGTGGTGTCATGATATAAAGTAACAAATTTGGTGATATGTTAAGAAAATATATTGTTGTTTTTATTTCTTCTTCTTAGTATGTCTTGTCAAAACCTACATACTCAATCATACAACACACAATTTCCATGATAGTGTGGTTCCACCTTTTTGAAATACCATTATATTTCAGAATTTATGATGCATTTAATTATTGGTGAATGTCATGTTATTTTAAATAGGCTAAGAGTGCATTAATGGTGAATTCCTCCCCTTAATTTGAGTGGATTACTTTGATTTTATAAGCAATTTAATTTTATACGAGATATTTGTTTTGGGATATCAATATTAAGTGGGGTCGCCATTAGGTGGGCCACCACTTTATTCTATCTTATAATGTTTTAAATAAACATTATTAAACCTATTTAATATATGTTTTTGAGGTCCCCTCTCTAGTTAATGTGCAATTTTTGATTAATCTAATTAATTAAGAGTGAGATGTGAAATGATGCAGTTAAGTACAACTGATTTCACTCACCCTATTAAAAGGGGTTAGAAATTTTAAAATATGTTATATACGAAAAATTTATTTAATTTTTATATTATAAATGTTGAAGGTGATTTGTTGTGACCCAAGGAGGAAGTGGAAGTTCTGGGTTAAAATTTGTAAGTTCTCAATATAAAGGAAGTGCTTATTTTGTGGGGGGGTTTTACCTCGAGGTTTTCCCCATGTAAATCTAGTGTTCTATATTTACTTTTACACATTTAATTTATGAATTTATTTAAAATATATTTACTTACACTCTTAATAATATAATCCTTAGACAACTTATTTAGTGGATATTTAATTTTTTTAATAAATAATTATTTGTCCCATTTTTCCTAACATGGTATAAGAACAAGGATGAGTTTCTGAGTGTGCAAGGAAGTTGAGAAGTCATTAATTCATCCCAATTTTATGAAATAAGATTTTTTAAGTGATTTAGGGGTAGTTGTATCTCTTAGAATTTTTAAAGAGAAATTGGGTCTTTAAGGATTTTTTTAGGTGCAAGAACTTTAATCCACAAAAATTATACTAAAAATATTATTTGAATTTTTTCGCATCTGAAAAAATAAAAATTTATGTTTTTAAAATTAAAACTACTATACAAAGATTTTAAATACAAGTATGAATATTAAAAAAAATCTAAATCCCAACACATACTATACACATATAATTTTCTGTCAAATTGAAGACAATATTTTGTATAATTTATATTTAAAGAAAACATCCATCTCTAAATATATCGAAAATTTATTTTCCTCTCTTGAGGATTGAATATATAATATCAATATCTATGTTGTTAAAAATTCAAACATTTATATATGTACTAATATTACAAATTAATATCTATAAAACCTAGTTTTATCTAAAAAGAACTCTCCTACTACTTTCCTAGCGACCCTTAGGGAATTCTATGTATAGTTGTGTTGTGTGTTTTGGCCCCAGCCATTAAGCATACAAAATCCTCCACACTAGGCCTCACCCCTTCACATTGGGCCTCACTTCTTCACATAAAACTGTGTAAAATCTAAATAACACCTTGGTTAATATGAAATAGATAACATAAAACTATAAAGTGTCTTGTTAAATCTCCATATGGTTGTCGACACACCTCCTCTTGGTTTCCCTAAAATGGCCAGTAAAAGAAGAAAAAATTCATGTTATTTGATATAATCTTTAATCTAAACCCTGCATTAAAAAAAAAATCAAAACCGTGATAAATCATTTAAATAGATATTCAAGCTTAAAATTCCCTAGTAGAAGCCCCCACACCATACTAAATGCATATTTTGTGTTGACCAAAAGGCCAAACTCATATGATAGAGGCCCTCACATCCATTCCTCTCATCTATAAATATTACTTGGTCATCTTCAATGTGGTATACATGGCCTCCATTTTTTTCTTTACCCTAATTGACGTGAAAGCAAAGATAAAACTAAAATTTCTTTATTTAAAAAACAAGCAATCACATGTGACAATGCAATGTGAATGCCGAACAGTATATGTTATTTGATTTAGAGGTATAGTTATTAATTTTTTAGTTGATGTTGATAACGAGTGTGATTGATTTTGTAAGTGTAGAAATATAGATGTACCACTTAATTTAAAGGTTCTCTCTAAATTTCAAACTTGTTACAAATTTGTACATGAATACATTTGATACCATTTTTGATAGTTAATTACTTGTATAGTTGATGTTGTTTTTATTTATTTTGGGTTAATTGTGTTAGTGTTGTGTCGGTTGTTTGGTTGGGTTTTTGTTGAAAAAACCTTTATTGTACACTTGATAATGCTTGTGATTGATAGTGGTAGTGTATGAATATAGATGTAACATTACACGAAAAGGTTATATGTTTACACTTAATTCTGTTATAGATTCATACATTTAAAGTTGTAAATCATATATCACAATATAATATACATGAAGACTTCTGTACACATAATGAGACATGTATACATTTGTAGTATTTATATCTTGAATGGTATCCTTTTGTGGGAAATTTTATTTTCAGTAAACATGATTACACTTGATACCTATTGAATACAAGAAGTGTTGAGTAAAGTAGTAGTGGAGGTGTTATCAAAGTAGAGGGTTGTATTTACGATGGGTTGAGGTGTGGTATTCTTGACTCCTCATTTATTATTGCTCCAAGTGTTGGTACGTGCACCATATTTGAGTACCTTTCGAATGAAAAAGTAGGTTAAATGCAAAGATTTGCAAGTGAGGGAACTATTGAGAAATGTTTGAATGTCAGACCCTTCCTTTTAGTGGTTCCAATGTCAACAGTTTCTCTATGCAAAGTAAGTCCCTAGGAATTGTGGATAGTTAATCCCGAAGCCATCTAAATTGGAAATTTTCTTTGATTCCCTCTTGAAATGGGGGGTATGGGAATATGTAACGAGTTGGAGGGATTCCAACATGGGCCATTGTATCTATCAAAATTGACAACAATAAATAAAGGTAATGTGTGTGGTTGTATTGATGTCTCATAGACACTGTCGGTGATTGTTCTTGTAGCACCATTTACGAGGCCTATGTCGACCCATAAATTTACAATAAGCATGATTTTTTTGCACATCAGAACTTTGTGTTCTAATTAATCATCATCACGATCTCTTGTTCCACCCCTTCCTGTTACTTTTAGTAATGGATTTGGGGATCAGAACATTCAATGCCTTCAACATCTGAATGTTTTGGGAGTCCACGAGATCATTTTTTATAAACAAATGTGGTGCATCCTTCAAATTTTTGAGCTCTTTCTAAGTTAGTTGTGTGTATGTGTGATACATTAGGAGTTCCCAATCCTTAATAAGAGGGGTTGAATCTCACATGTGGAGTAATAAATTTCAAAATGAAACTTGTGCATTGGTTGTTCCTTGTTTTCGAAATATTGTTTGCAATGTAATAGAAGAATTGAATCCCTTCCAAAGTTTGGTTCCATAGGAATTACTTGAATAAAAAGAACTATTCAAAAATGGTGGAAATTAGCTGAGGTCACCAAGGTGGATGACTTATTTTTTCACAAATTTAAATGTTTTTGAGTGTGGGAAAGCTTTGCATAGCCTAGTGTCAATTTTTCTTTCAATCTTTGGGCCGATGAAACTCATTTAATCAATAAGAACATATTATATATGTTTCAATGACTCTTGAAAAGATGATAATGCACTGCCTTTACGGGGTTTCAGTTCTTTGATTGGAATACGTAGGGTTGCATGGATTGTGGATGTAGAGATGTTGAATGTTGAAACACCGATAGGGGAGAGCATGAGTAGAGGTGAGGGAGATGTGGTTATTGATGTGAATGAATTCCATATTTTATTTATTAGAAATATTTTTTTGTGCCAGCAATTCCTTGAATTATCAATCTTAGTGGAGGTAGAAGGGTTTTGTTTGTTGAATGGTGTAGTACGGTATCAAAAGCTACTTTTTTTTCTGAAGATAAAGGAAGTGTGGAAGATGGTGGTATGGCCTGCATGTTGATGTTATTTGTGTCTTCCTTTTCTCTCTCGATGAATGGTGAACCAATTATCTGCAAATATGGTAGAGCGTCATGTATGCTCCAACTATTGTGTATGTCAACATCTTGTTTCCCCAAAATTTCAAGACTATCAAGACCCATTCTATTTCTAAGACGAATTTGTGTGAAGACTTTCCATTCTTGTAATGGTTCATGTTGAATACTAAATTTGGCCTCATAATCAGAATTAACATCTGTAGCATGTCATGTGTCTGTGGTAGTACACAAAATATGCCATAGTTTGTATTTGTGCTTAAACATGTCCCAAGTTTCGTTGATGTTAACTAGGGTTGAGCCAAAGTTGGAGGAAATATTTTTGAAAGGCTTGTATAAAAGGAGTTCTAACCAATAGATAAGGTCATATGACGTTGAATCCTGAGCTGGGACATCCAAAAATCTTGGGTGGACTCGAACAATTGCTTGAGTCAGTCACATTTTCCATTTATCACCTTTACAGTTCTTGTTGTAGATCTAATCTCAAGAAACCTGAATAAATGATAGGTGTTCCATGGTTGTGGGATGAACTTTATATGCATCTAAGAAAGTGGTAGTTTGTTTTGCATCGAAGTCACTTTCAACGACATGTCTCAGAATTTTTTTGCCAACATTTAATGATACAAATGAACGAATGAACATAACAAGTGGCAATTCTTTTAGCACGTGGCATGTTTCTTGTGTGCTTATGTCATGTTCAAAAATTCTTTTTGTGAGCATTTTCACAGTATGTGCTGGAGAATATGCATCAACATCTCTTGAAAATATGGTTAGCATTTGGTGATATGTTTATAAACGTTGTTATGCTTTTGAAGAATATTTTACAATATACTTAAGAACTGCATGGATGGAAAGTACCGGTTGAAAATCAACATTTTCTCTCCATATATATATCATAGTTTTGATTGTGGGTGTTCAATTTTTCATCGTTTTTGGAAATGGGGTACTTAATTTTCCCATCATTTCCAATCAGTAAGGATGACATAGGTTGTGTGGCCCAGGGGGAATTGCACCTACACTGCAATTGTGATTGCTTTGTACACAACCATGTCTACTCTAAAAATTTAGTTTGGCATTGAACATGATTAAACATGTCTTCAAGGTCTATATGTGGGGAGGAGGATAGAATCTGTGTTGTATCTAGAAATAAAGGGTCATCTAGGAGTGACCTGCGAACAAAATCCAAGTGGTTACAAGTTGGGTGGGGGTTCTAGGTAGACACAAACTTATCAAACTATTTTTTTGTTGCCAAAATAACTGTTGTATCCTATCAGTCATTTTCATCAAATTTAGGAGCATTATCAAGCCAAAATAAACCTTGGACATGTGTAGAGCCTCTATGTTGTCATTCATATTTGTGAGATGAGGGAACATAAATATTAGCTGTGTAGTTTGTGAATAACTTATGAATAAGTAGATTTGATTACCTGTACCAAAATTCTACTGCTCCAAGATCCTTCTGTAATATTTCTTCATGAAATATTATAAATATTTGATGTGGGTATGTTGATACTTGATGAGGTTTAGATACAATGTTAAGTGTTCTCCAACAATGTGTGGCTCAAGGATCATCTTGACATTCACCAGACATAAAACTATGGAGATTAGGCCATTTAGTGTCTGAAATTTAATTTCACATTATTTACATGTTTAAGCATGTTTAAGCACGATATTATAATTGAGTAGCATTTACTAAATATGCTTAGTATGTTAAATGATATAAGTGATAGTTATATTGAATTTCAAATTAAAATAAAAGAGTTTTCAAATGAATAAATCTAACCTCTTTGATTTAAAAAGAAACAATTTGATACAATGTGTAAGATGTTATTTGTTTTTGGATAAACTAATGAATTCTTATTGACTATCCATGAACGTAAATTAAATACCATAATTTTAAACATATAAAAACTTAACCTAGTTATCAAGCTAATAGTCTAAATATCTCCTCTCTTATTTACTATTCATGATGTGCATGACACGTCCCTTTAATGTAGTTGTTCCTTTCCTTTCATATCAAGATTCTCGAACCACATAGGTTGTCGTACCATGTCAAAAGATGGGTTAAAACTTCTCTCAGAAAAATGAAGACAAAAAAAATAAAAACATGAAAATAAGATAAAAAATTTCTAAAAACTCAAATTTTAAAGTTTTACTACTGATTCTTCTTTTATGAACTTATTATATATCTATTTTCTGACTTTCATAGACCAATGTAGATAATTACATGTGTCCTTATTTGAAACAATATTTAGAAATAAATATGTGGAAGTAAGATAAATAAAGCAATGTATCTTACTCAAAGCAAGGCATTCTATCGTCATGTTCATTCCACCAAGGAAAATGGTATAAACACAATTACTACAACAAATCAGTGTTTTATCCCCACCAAGTTTTGAACTAGAAAAATTATTGAAGCTAGTGTAGATTTTTTGTTCTGCTAGATCAAGATCAGATGTTCGAATCATAGGACCTCCTATTGCAGAGTAAGAATGCAGGGTACCCACCATCTCTTTTATCCACAAGAGTAAGAAATCATCTGACATCTCTCAAGGTATTTACAAAATGGGGTTTGCAATTAGGAATGGACATATGTATTCCTACAGACTTATCTCAAATTTATGTCAATGATACACTACAATACTCCTCCTGAGGTCACCTATCTCATCTCTTATCTGAATTCCATTCTCTAACTTACCATATAAATAAATGTGTAATAAAAGACCACCTGGGGTTCATATTATAAGGGTCATCCCACTATTACATCAATTCATTATTACAAAGGTATCTAGGATGAGTTTTTTTACTCTTAATTTCACCACTCTCACCTTCTACTTTTAAGAGAGTTTGAACTTCTTCCCTGATCTATGTTGAGGGTAGTGACTTAAAGTCTTATCAATCCATAAATTTTTAAAAGAAACAATCTTTGGTAAAAGTTTTTCTAATTTTTATTACAAAACTTTTTGATATTTTTTAGGCCTTGATTTTATTTGTTGATAACTATTGATTTTTAGGCGAGACCTGCACTGATAATCTAGACAGTAATTTTTATGCAGTTTTTTTTTCTAATCATTTCAATTAGTTGTGTTTATGAGTTCCTGTAATAACATAGTATTAAATTTATGCTGAGCTTGGGCTTATTTTGTGAAAATTTTAAAGCAATATACATTAAAAAACAAAGAGTCTAATGAACATCACAGTGCATGGTGTAGAGCTATCATTGTTACTTGAATGATAGCACCTAATTAAAATGATAGCACAAATCTAACTATCAAATCTATAAGTTGAGACACCAATAACATTACAATCACAAAATCCCCTTCCTCATATCAATTCACAATTTTCACTTCTATAGTGTGACTTGTAACCTACATTTTGTGATTTCATTAAGGAGAATAGTTAGAGATAGTCATGTCTTGTTTTGGAGCACCCATCTTATTTATAAAATCTAAGCATTCTTAGTTATCCATCTATAACCATTCTACTGTCCTCAAGATATATGATTACTCGTTGGGTATAATATATTGTAGCATACACATCTCCTCAGAATCTATTTAGTTATTGCAATTTCCAAAACACAAACAAAGTCCTAATTATTACATTTGTTTTCAAAATCTATTCATCTCAATCATCCCAATTTCCAAAACAAACCCAAAAACACCAAAGGTTTTTTTAACTTGTTAATCTTGTCTAGCTAAATAACACCAATTTATATAGCAAAAATCAAACTCCTAATCCTTTTCTTAGTTTTCAGACTCCACTCACCTAATCTATTGCAATTTCCAAAATTAATTCAAACCCCTAACTCTTTTTTTTATTTTAATATTCTACTCAACTAAATCATCTCAATTTCCAAAAAAAATTAAATTTGTATCTTTTTTCTTGATGTTTCAATGTCTATTCAACTAAATCACCCCAAATTAGAAGATAAAATCAATCCCCCAACTATTTTCTTCATTTTTAGAGCCCATTCAGCTAAAATATCCCATTTTTCAAAAATACTAATTTCCCTCCCAGATACTTACTAATGTCGATAAAACAATATTTGGCAGCCTCAAAACCCTAATTATATTCTCAATTTTGAAATAATTAAATCACGAATCAAAATAAGATTAATTAGCACCTTCAAGAAAAGATAAAAAATAGGAGGCAACTTTCCAAAGTGTGCACTTGTACCTGAAAAGTGAAAAATCCCTTAGGAGTGCCAGACCATTAGAATTGAGACCGCCCTGCAAACTAACTGACACTAAAATGCTAAAGGAACAAAAACTATTAAAAATATTTAGAAATGCGAAAACGTTCAAATGGCCATCAAAATTAATTGTATTGAAAAAACGTCCAAACGAACATCAAATTTAACATAGTTGCAGAAAATTCTGGAAGGGCCTTTCCCATAGGGGGAATGTCTTTGACATAATAAGTAATTAAAAAAAATTAAACCCTAAATGTTATAAACTTAGGGATGGTTTGATTTAAATTCTTTGTATTTATTCACACACCTTTTGTCATTATTTTTTATTCTATAATTAAAAAATTAAAAGATAAATTTAAAAGAATCTTATTGTTAAATCATAGAGTTAAGTAGCTATATTCGATAGATAAGTTCTTAAAATCTAATAAGAGCATAAAGGTGTGGATCTCGAATCCCAACCCCTCTCATTCTTAGTATAGATCTTATTTTATAAAGAAAATAATATTGGTTTGAAAAATAGTTTTTTTTTCTCCTCAAGAAAATTTATCGAAAAAATATATTATTATAATTCTAGTTTTTAATAAATTTTATGGAATAACAAAAGAAAAATAATTAAGTTTTTTAAGTTATGTATTTTCCTTTTAAAAATTAAGGTTTTATTTTGTTTAAATTTAAGTTTAATTTTTTCCAAGCAAATAAGATAAATTATTATTTTTTGTTAATAGTGAAATAAAATATTTTGTAGATGCTTAAGTTTTTGGGGTAATTTCATGTGAATTGTTTGTTGTCATAGTTGTTGCTATTTATCATTGAAAATGGCCAAAAAAGCTACGTTTTCAATGGATAAATTCCAACTACTTGATGAGACTAAATATATATTTGGCCAGTTAGGATGAAATCCATTTTCATGGAAAGAAAACTATAGGATCTCATCAATGGTGTGGAGAATAGACCCACCAAAAGAAAACCCTGAAAACTTAAGTTCCTTCTCCCAAAAATCTTAGGAGGTCATGTTAATATTATTGCAAAGTATAAAATATGAGTTCTTGTTGCTCATAAGACACGTGGAATATCCCACTAATGCCTAGAAACAACTTGAAACAACAAATGAGGGTAGTTTCCTCTCAAAAATCATAAAATCATGGAACTTTTCACAAATCCAATGAAGGGAGATGAAAAAGCCAATAACTATTTGGAAAAATTTAAAAACATCAAATCCTAGTTAGATGGTTATGACTACCAACTATTCCAAGATAAACTGTTGTACTTCATAATCTAAATCAACATACACGAGAATTTTAGGAAATATATCTTGATTTTGAACTCAAAATATCAAAATATGTCGGACTTACATAACCTTAACACCCTGCCATCTCTCCTAAGTTGGGATGAATGCGTAATGGCCATTTTTTATTCAAAAGAGAATGCCTCTCAATATATTTTCCCATATAATCGAAAAATAATTCAAAATCAAAATAACAGTAATTCAAACCAAAAACAAACTTCAAATTAAAAGCTAATCCTAAAAGTAACCCTAATTGGAATAAAAAAAAAATTAGAGTGGAGTTTAATGGAACTTGTAATAAATATGGTAAATTTGGACATAAGGAATCAAACTATTGTGTGAAAATAATTTTTTTTGAAAAATTCTAGAAACAAGAAATTTAACAATAAAAAAAGACTCGAAACTAAAATATAGGTCAAAACCACGTAAATAACATTGAAAAAATAATAGCTCTTTACACTACACTTTCAGTTTCAAATGATAATGAATGGATCCTAGATAGTGGTTCCTCCAGGAACATGACCTAAATATGTTACATCCTAACATATGTCATAGAATTTCAGGAAAACATCTATCTAGGAGACAACTTGATCATTCACTCTGAAAGCTACGAGAATGTGAAACTTGATAATGGAATAATCAAGAATGTTATGTTTTTCCCTAGATTAAAAAATAATTTTTATCTTTCACATAGTTAATTAAATATAATTGTAATTTGTTTTGTTGAGAAATGAATGGTATGTGAAAATTGAATCTAGTGATGTTATTGGTTCTAGTATTCATAAAAATGGCTTATACATTTGTAATGGATTTATTTCTGAAGTATGTTTTTTATCTTTTCATAAAAATAATCTTCAACTTTGGCACAAAAGACTAGGACATGTAAAATTTGAGAGAATGTATGAAATGTATCATATAAACCTAGTTGTAGGTCTTCTTAAGTTAAAATATGGTCATGAAACTTGTGAAAGTTACTTACGTGGTAAGAAACATGTTGAATCATTTCACAAACATCATGATACAAATTCATCTCACCTATTGGACTTAATTCACAATGATATTAGAGGCCCCTTTGAAGTACCCTATCTCGGTCAAGCCTTGTATGATATATTTTTTATCAATGATAAATCTCTAGGATGACCTAGTCATACTATGTTAAGAAAAAATCTACTGTTTTGTCTAAATTTCAAGATTTGAAATCCTTTGTTGAGAATTCATCTAATATGAAAATTAAAAGGAAATGATAACAGACATGAATATGTTATTAAAACATTTGATGAAAATTTCATTTTATATGAGCTTCATCATGAGTTAACCATTCTATATTCCCCACAACAAAATGACATTGTAGAAAGGAAATATAGGACTAATATAAATAGATAAGACTATGATTCACATGTAAAATGTGCCTAAGTTTATATGGGTAGATTCTAAATATGGTTCCTACTAAAGCCTTGTATCAAACAACACCTCTTAAAGTATGGACGATATAAAAAACTTTATATCTCACACTTAAGAATATTTGGTCTTACTTCTATTTTCATTCCTAATCTTAAATGAAATAAACTTAACCCTACCTCCTAATATTGTATATTATTTGGTTACGAAGATCAAACTAAAGGGTTGAGACTATATGATCCATTTAAACATGACATTATAAAAAATAGGAATGTCCATGTATTAGAAATAACATTTTTTGAAGCTTCTTCTAGACATCCCTATATTTCTCATGAGGAAGAAATCAAATTTCTAGGGGATGAAAATACATCTCCAAAAAATATGGATGTAGAGATTGAGAGGGATCCATCACAAAATGTGTTACAAACTAAAATACCTAAATAGGCTCATAACCTCATGATGCGCCCGAATTAGCAAGAACTTGACAAGGTCATAACTTGAGCTCCGGGTGTCCGTTTGAGTCCGTTTTTTTTTTTGAAACCACGTGTTTTGATGAGACGAACGCAGCGGCAACCCGCCCTACCAGTTGGGGCAAGTTTTCGACACGTTTTCGGGCCCTAAATCCGCCATCTTGAGGCCAGAAAATTAGGATTTAAGTTATAGTTTGGTTTTTTCCTATTTTTGAGCATTAGTTAATTTTAGTCTATTAATTGCATTTTGAGTTAGAAAGTTGGCAATTCCTCTAATTTATGGATGTAGAAGATGCGTGGCAATTTCTGTGCCCATAGGAATAAGCATGCGAACTTACTAAGAATAGCAGGTTCTAGTAAACTGCTAAAAATAGTAATTTCCGCCACCTAGAGTAGATTTAGTCAGAGTTAGCTAGAGTTTACTTGGCAACTCGAGTGGGGAGTTATTTTCCTATTTAGGAAAACATTGTAATTCATTATTTGGGGGAACGAAGAAGGAGATCTATTTTCTTTTGGAGTTCATTTTATTACAGTCTATATGGTTGTTCTTAATTTGGCTGCATTACCTCATTAAGGACTCACATCCTGATAATGTTAGAAATATGGCTCATAGTCAGTATGTTTATCATGCCTTAGTGACCCTATATGAGGTTGAACTATAGTATTTCAAGGAATCTAGTCAAGGATAAAGATGGAAATATATTCAGAAATTTTAATACAATACTCTTATTAAGAATAAGACTTGGGCATTAGTCCCTCCTCCTTCAAAAATAAGCATTGTATGATCTAGGTGTTTTTATAAGATTAAGTATAACTTTGCATGAGAAATCGATAAATTTAAGGCATGATTAGTAGCTTGTGGGTTTACCAAGAAACCTGGTATTGATTATGTTGAAATCTTTTCTCTAGTATCCAAATTGAGCATTGTTATAATTCTCATAACATTGGATGCTTAATATGGTTGACATATTCACCAAACCGATGCGAAAAATGTTTTTCAAAATGGTGATATGAAATAATAAATATATATGCAACAATCTAAAGGTTTTTTAGAACCTAGAAAATAATTGTATGTTTGTAGACTTAACTAACATTTATACAGTCTTAAACAAGATCCTAGTGCTTTGTATGCTAAGATAAATAGATTCTTTTAAGATCTTGGTTTCAATAACTATTATTCTGATAATGATTTATGTGTGAAAAATGAAAAATGATAAGCTTAGTATTGTTGTATATGTGGATGATCTATTAATTAATAGAAATGATCATAGTTTAAATTAAAAAAATTAAAGCTAAATTAAAACAACGTTTTGAAATGTATGATCTAGGTCTATTAAATCATTTTTTAGGGATGGTTATTTTTAAGATCGATACTTGATTGTTGCATCTCAATCATAATATGCCAGTAATTTTCTTAAAATATTCAACATTATTGATTGTAAACATGTTTCTATTCCCATTGAATTTGGTGTTAAATTGGATCCTAAACATGTATGTGTGAAATTTAAGCATACTTTGTATAGACATCTAGTTAGTAGTTTGATTTATTTGACTATTACTAGGTCGGATATTTCATATGTAGTAAGAGTTATTTCTATATTCATGCAAGATCCTTAAGAGGATCATTAGAAAATGGCTAAAAGTATTGTAAAATATATTAAAGGAAAAATTAATTATGGTTTTTATTATTATTTTAATAATGATGCAAAATTATTTGGCTATTATGATTTTGACCATGTAGGTGATATTATAGATATAAAATCTACTTCTGGATATGTTTTCAATTTTGGTACAGTTGTCATCACTTGGAGTAGCAAGAAGAAACTGCCATTTTCTATCTCTTCTACTGAAGCTAAAGTATAGAAGTGTTATGGAAGTAACAAAAGAAGGCATGTGGTTGAAAATAATGATAGATGAACTCCATCTAGGTGTCAAAGGAAACACTATTCTATGTGAAATCTAGAGTTGTATTACTCTTATGAACAATCTAGTTCATCATCAGATAAAGAAGCATATATAGATTCATATGCACTCCATTATAAATGAGTCCTAAATGGAAATATTGATCTCAATTTCTACCCTACTTAAGATCAAGTTGCAAACATTTTCATGAAGACATTATGTGCTATGAAGTTTTACAAGTTATGTACCTTGTTAGGCCTTTCAAATTTTCCATCGAGGGTGATTCTGTGTGGAAATTGCACCTCTTAATGAATTTTTGTAAACTTCCTATACTTCCTCCAATTTTTAAAATATCACCATATGTGATTCTTAAGCAAATGATAAAAACACATGGGTTTACTTGTAATTCCCAACAAAGCATTAGTTATGGTATATCCTTATTTTATAATAGGCTCCATAATCTTATGTAAGTCTTCATATGTAAATCATTTTTCCTAAGAATTTTTATGTGGGAATATCTATATGATTTCTTTTGTTTACATGTTAACATAAATCATCGTTGATGATTTATGGATTGTAAATCATTTTGTATAAAAAGGTGATTTGGTATGTTTCCCCATTTAATATCACGGGGTGTTATATATTAATATTAAGTGGGGTCATCATTAAGTGGGCCACCACTTTATTATATCTTATAATGTTTTGAATAAGCATCATTTAAACCTATTTAATATAGGTTTTTGGATTTCATTCTCCACTTAATTTTTAATTTATGATTATATAAATTAATTAAGAGTGATATGTGAAATGGTAAACTCAGGTGCAACCAATTTCACTCTCCCTATAAAAAGGGGTATAACTCTTACAATACATTACATATTGAATATTAATATTAAGTGGGGTCATCATTAAGTGGGCCACCATTTTATTATATCTTATAATGTTTTGAATTAACATTATTTAAACCTATTTAATATATGTTTTCAACTTTCCTTCTCCATTTAATATGGAATTTATAATTATATTAATTAATTAAGAGTGAGATGTGAAATGGTGCACTTGGGTGCAACCAATTTCACTCACCTTATAAAAATGGGGTAGAACTCTTACAATACATTACATCTAGAAAAATTATTTAATTTTCCTAAAATGTAAATGCTAAAGGTGATTTTGTGAGACTCGAGGAGGAAGTGGAAGTGTTGAGTTAAAATTTGTAAATTCTCAATAAAAATGAAGTGCTTATTTTATGGGGGGTTTACTGTAAGGTTTTCCCCATGTAAATTTGGTGTTGTGCTTTTAATTTTACTCATTTAATTTGTGGATTTCTTACAAACTTAATACTATAATCTTTAGACAAATTATTTAGTGGATATTTAAATTTTTCAATACATTATTATTTATCCCAATTTTTGTAATACTTTGAACACCTTAAACTCTTTGAAGGACCAATCCTATGTCTTGAGAAGGTATATCACCAAATATATATAAATATTGATAACCAAGATATGTTGCTATTAATTTTTGGTAAATATCAATATAAACTAGGTCCAATTTACTTGTAGCTTTCTTAGGATTCTTTGGAAATTGTGCCCAATGTTGTTTTCTTGTTAGATAGTTTGAGAAAAGATCTATTTTATTATTTTATGGTGGTAGTCCTCTAACCATTTTATCTTGGATGAGAGAAGTCATATATACAAAACTTAAGGTCCCATTTGTGTAGTGCCACAAGTTTCATGTATTTGAATCATAAGAAATCAGGTTCTAGATGCTATGTGGAATAAATTCAAGTTAAAACATATTGCATATTCCACACACTCTGTAAAAATTTGGGATTTTCTCACATTATATTTTATTGGACACTCTTTATTTCCAATATTATCATAATATTAAAATTTTAGGTTCTGGTCTAGTACTTGATTGATATAGAGAATATTCTTAGTGAGCCCTAAACCATATAGGACACTGTTGATTTTGCATTCATGCTTTCTAAGTGGCAATCTGATATTCCTAATTCCTTGTCATTTTTAGAAATTATCATCACCCATTGATACATGATTTTTTGTGGGTGGAGGACTTAAACTAGAGAATGAATCATTTTATCCATTCATGTTTCAATTGGATCCCAAGTTAGCATACCATATATACTTCTATGAGGATCATTCTTCCTTAATTTTGAAACTTATAAGAGATATGTATCTATATTATATTCCTTTTTATCAAAAATATTACTATAGTGCTATTATTTCTTATTCCAATTTTCTTTTTTGTCTATTAGAATTATAATGGTTGGATGATTTTTTTTATTTGGATTCTTATCTGAAGATTCATTGGTGAGTCTATTGCACAAAAATTATTTGACATATTTATCTTTCCCACAAGTTTTTTAGTGTTTCTTGTTGGATGAGTCATATGAATTATGTTGATTATCATGCTTCTTGGTGAACTTATTCTTATTATTATTCATATAAATGGAATCAAGTGCATATTATTCATCAACCTTTTAATTTTGTCTGGATTATTTTTGTTATAAAATGTTCACCAATTATTAAAAGGTGGGTTTATTCTCCATGAGATCTAGCATGGTCACAAACATCCTATAGGAATGTGGAAGTCCTCTTAAGATAATGGGTATGAGAAGGTTTTTAACATAGGTTCACCCAAAACTGGGAGTGAGTCCCTCAAGGATGCAACATGCTTTGAAATGGATTCAACTACATCTTTTGACTTGAATTTCAGATTATGTAAGTGACTTTAGAGATATAGGGTATTATAGTTTTGTGTTTCATATACTATCTTGAGTTTTCCCCAAGATTATTTAGCTAGTGCAGCATTTTATATATAGTATTATACCTCATTTGTTACTCCAAAGATGAGGATGATATTTTTTTTTGGTTTTTTCTATCAAACTTCCTTTGTTGGTCAATGTCACTGTTATGTCAAGTAAGATATTCATAAAAAATATTCTAGATATCATCATACTCCAAATAAGTTATTAGTTTTTGTTTTCTATGTTGCATACTTGTTTCCACTTTGGCCCTGTGAATTTGGAAGGAAGAGTTTTGAACCATTTTTTGTGTTGTGAAAAAACAGTGGGAGATATATTGGTGGCTTATAAATCCAAAATATTTCTCTTTGTATATATCATCAGTCTGATATACAAAACCTCTTGATATATGTTCCCTTCAAAAATACCCATAGGTATATAGAAGAATAATATCCTCTCTATATACTTAGAAGTATATGAGAGAGACATTAATTTAAAAGAGTAGAGTGGTACGTGGTACATAACTAGTATGTGAAAGGGATTTTGTATATCAATGGTACCTACTTAGTTGTTAGAAATACATGAAAATGTTTAATCCTAAAAATTACGGTGAATTGGAAATGGAGGGGTGGTTCAGTGACTTCCAAAGATGGCCTTATTTATCTTTCATGATTTAAAGGAATGATGTCATAAACACTATTTTTCAGCTATATTAGGCATTATATTTGGTATTACACAAAATTAATAAAAGTAAATTTAAATTACAATTATTCACTAAAATTCAAAAAGAAAGGGGGATGGGTCCATTTTGATGGGGCCAAACAGGAATTGTGCCCAACTTAATTAACTTAACTTTGTTAATGGAAAATATTATAATGCACCCCCCTTTGGTCTTAACTCTTAGTAAATTATGTTTGACTTGTAAAACTAAACCTCTTGGTGGGGGAAACTTATTAATTTTAAGTTTCTATATTTGAACAAATATTATTATGGTTATATCAATACTCAATAAAAATATTAACTTGGAATAATTTTTAAATTTTTTGCAAATTTTACACTAATTTTACTATTTTTCTAGATGGGTATCTTGGGTCAAAATTATGGGTAGGACATCTAAATTATGACTTATATACTTATAGGTGTGATCTAGAGGCACCATTTATATTGAATGGTGTTTGACATTTGAGATCTCATGTTTGTTTGTTTTTCACAATTACAGGTTTGGGGCACAATTTACAACAATATATCAATTTTTGTATATTTTAAATACAATATTATAATGTAGAAAATAAATTATCCCACTAAAAAATTGATTTTTTTTTCTTATTTCCCCCCTCTTAATTTTTCAGGGGGGAAGCCCTTGCTTTAATGTTTGTGAAGTTTTTAATTTGTCCAAAGGCCTGTACAAGTCAATTTAAGGTTGTCATGAGTACCTAAAGGGGTGTGATGACTAGGGTTTTGAGTAGTACCTAACAAAATTATTTTTTCGGTGAAAAACACTCAAAAAAATTATGTAAAAAAATAAGTGAATATGTGAAGAAAGCCAACCCCTTAACCTCCCCTCTTTGATATGCCTTGATAAAAATTACTTTCCAATCAGACTATCAAGTTTGCTAATAATTTATAAGGATAAATTTATTTGTATGGTTTCATAACTTTGAATTAGATTTATTTCAAAAAGACACTAACCTTTTTAAACACTGAGCTTTAAGTTATGTTGGATTTAGGGTTGTCTTGGCTCACATTATTTTCATAATCATATTTCCGCCTCATCTTCAATATCACCTATGGTTTGTCTCCACCACCATCATGTTGTTTCAAGATTCCATCTTTGAGGGAATATTGGTTTATATTTTTCAAGTATGGTATGCCACGTCATTTTCATTGGTGATCAAATATGACATTTTTTGTATTACAGGATGGCACCTCTTATGATATTTGTAGGTTTATCATTGTTATGTTAGTGTGAGTGTAGATTATGGAAAGACATACTGAGTTACGTAAATTTTGGTCACTTTTTTATTCTTATAGATAATAATGAGCTCAATGGATTATCTTGGTTCAGGTGGATCTAGAATGGATGTAGAATAGGGGAGGTCTCTAGGGAGTTTTATAGGGGTGTAGAAAAGAGAGTCAGTTGGATATGCTGTAGAGGTGTTGCAAGGGATTTGGATCTACAATGTAGAGAAGGGATAAGTATACTCAAGGGGAATGGGCCTCTATTGATAAAAAACATACTAAATTAAATACTACAATATCCTTAAAATATGAGAGTGAGTGCCTAGGGTATTTTCTCTTAAAACTCTTAAATCTACCAATTTCTTCATCCATGTTTTCTTTCTCCTTTTTTAAAAACTTATTAGAGAGTGAAATTGCCTACTCTCATACCAAATGTTGAAAATAGGATTTAAAATTCTCAAAATAATTACTATTAATATGATCGTGTAAATAATCAAAGTAAGTTACAATATTTACATATATAGATTATATTATTTGCATTGTAAATATCACCATATCATGATTGACCATAAACTAGCAATTACGCGTGAAATGTATGATGAAAAAGCTAAAGTGGATGCATTGAAGATGTTGAGTGGGAGGGAGAGAGATTATGAGAGAGAAAAAGGGGTAGAGAAGAAGGGGGGTGAGGGAGGAGAATATCTATGATGGGGAAAGAAGAATGGGAAAGAAATATGAAACTATACTCTCCTACAACCACATGATATATTTTTCAGTCGACAGATAGAGGAATGGTATGTTGTGCAAGTTAGAGAGGAAAAATATTTCAAAGATATCTCAAAATGCTAGCAGTGGTTGAATAATAATGTCAAATCCAATAGTTTTTGTTTGCAAGATCAAGCCTATATGAGTGACATTAATTTTCAATTGAACTTTTCTTTTTATGTCATCAAGGTCATCTATTATAAGACATTTAATTTGGTATGTAAGACAAAGACATCAATGGAAATTGGAAATAACCAGAGGGAAATTAAATGCGTACATACCCCACACCTATTTCAAATATTATGTTATTACCTCTTAAATAATATATGTTATCTCTGCTCCACTTTATATTTTTAATCTCATTTGTACTAAGGATGCATGTGATGATGTTTAATTTGGTTGGTAATTTTAAGAAATGAATGGAAACTTGGAAATAATACAATGGGAATTAAATATGTATATGCCCCACACCTATTTCACAACTCAAGTTGTTCCCTCCAAAATAATATCTTCTCTTTTTTTTCCACTTTATAATTTTGATATTGTTCTTGTGTGCCTATATTTGGATCACCTACAAGATGTATTAGTAGATATGAAAACCTCTAAATCAATTATACTAAATAAATGGGATTACAATTCTATTGAAAAAATAGAGAGAGAATCATTGGTTATTTCAATAAATAAAGTGGGTAAACTTCTTGATCTGAATCTATAAATGCACACAAACACAATTAGAATTTTTTTTAGTTATTTTAGTGGTTAGGGGACCTAGCTTGTCCAGATACCTAACCATTTAAGAATATAAGAGACAATTTATTACATAAAAATGACAAAACAATGCATTAAAATGAATGGTATACCTAACTTATTCATAAACTAATCGCGACTACGATTTTCTAAAATTACATGGAGCTTGTAGGCCACTCACGAAAATGACGGACACCTGTGCTAAAATATTGCCAAAAAAGTTATGTTGTGAATTGCACTAGTAATTTTTTATCCTCCTCCACCTCTCTAAAATCTATAATATAGAAATATGCGAGTAAGGAAACAAAGGACTCAAGTATGGGCTTAAGTACATTAAGATTCAAGGGGTTATAATGATGGGGGTGAGTGGTGTTTCATTGTATTTGAGTCCATAGAATAATGTGACACATATGGATGCAATGTGCATAGGAGGGTGAGATGATATGGGAACTTCGTGCATTGGACATGGAAATGGGTAGGTGGGATGAAAAATATTAAATGTGAGTGGGTGAAGGTTAGAAAATGAGATAGAAAATGAGCTAGGCTACTAGGGTTAGATTGATGGTGTGGTAGTGGAGGGTTTTAGGCCTGGTTAGGTTGGCAGGCCGGTCATAGGGGTGATCAAGGTGTAATAGGGGAGGGATTAGGTCAGGGTGGGTAAACAATCCAATCATAATAGCGATCGTTAGAGTAGGAAGGGAGGGGTTAGGAAAGGTGTGGATGATGAGTTGGTAGTAGGGGTGACTGGATGGGTAGAGGGGAGTGGTATGAGGGGTTTTACCCAATCACACCTAAAATTAGATGGGGGAGAAGGGGAAGTTGTATGGAGATTAAATGGCAGGGGTAACTAACTGTTGGATTAAGAGATTTATCTCAGAGGGGTTGAGATGGCAAGAGATAGACCAGCCACAGGTGTGACTGATAAGTTTGATAAGTTCGTGGGAACAACCAGGTTGAGGAAAAAAGAGTTCATGGAGCCAGACATGGTGATCTAGGATAGGACTTGTGCTAGATGTACCTTGGTTGCATGTGTGGTTAGGTGGGTTGTAGGGTCAATTTTAGGCACAACCGGGTGGAGACCAGCATGTGAGTTGGTTGTAGGAGAAGAGAATATATATGTGATGATTTGGATAAGGAGATCATTTGGAACCATGGGGAACATAGAGGATATCAGGGGTGGAAGATATGACATAGCCATGTACAATATTGACACCAAGGCATAAGGCTACCCAGTCAGAGGTAGACATGTCATTGGGTATATTTTCATGTTTTTGTAGTTTTTTCATTTTTGAGGGTGTTTGATTTTGTTGCAACTACCTCAAAAACCACACTAGAACTATGCCACAACCTCATTGTGATGACACTTCAATTCGCCAATGATTTACCTATAACCACCAAATGTCAAATTTTAAAGGTGATGTTATGGATTATGGGATTGAAGATGGGATGTTAGATGGATGCAAGGCCTGTCATTAGTCAAATTACATTAACATTTTCTAGTTTTCTGTACATATTTTGATGGGAGATGAATCAATGAGAGATGGAGTTAATTCAGATGGTGGGATTGTTTATATCACATGTATTGAGTAAGTGAGGATGAATAGATGGTTATTGATAGTGTTTTCCAAGAGGTGGGATAGTGATAAAAACATATTTCATTTGGTGATGGGTGAGATGACTATCACATTGGAGGAAATATTGAGGATATTTCACATTCATATAGAGGGTGAGCAGGTAGACTCAATGGCATATCCAACTATGTGCAATGGGATGTTTTGGAGACTTTATAATCTAGTGGTAAATGATATTTAAATTGACAGTGGAAGATTCAAGTAATGTGAGTTATATAAGTAGGGAGAAGGTATGTGAGTGATTTCCTATTTGTGTAGTGTGAATTACACCATGATGTTTCCATATTCATCAAGCTATATGTTCTCGTGGGGGTTGGGTAAGGGGTAAGGTGTTGTTGAATCTCATAGAGAGGTATGGTGTACATACCTTGCTAGCATATATGTATTCAGATTTGCAACAATACACTAGTCGGTTGAGGGTGGGATTGAGCATAGTGATACTATTACAAGTGTGGGTATAGGAGCACACAGTAGTAGATAGGATGTGTGGATTTCCATACTCTATCCATAAGGAGTTCACACCAGAGGTACTTTTTTGTCTATGATGAAGATTGGACCAGGATTTTTTTAGGCATAGGCTATATGAGGTCATGATGGATCACTATCGGAAAATAATTATGAGTTTAGATTTGAGTGATATCATATCAAGGCCATATAGGGAAGTCATATTATTGTGGAATGGTGAGATGATGCAGTATAACTATGATGGCTATAAAGGACTATATGGGTGATTAGGAGGTGGGCAAGAGAGTTAGAGATATTCTAGTATGGCCACATGATGAGATAGTTTGGGTTATGGAAGGAGTACTACATGATCCAGTCATATACTCACAATTGAGTGTGGATGGGTGGCATTGCCAACATATGAGGTGACATGTGATGATGATGATCTGCCAACATATATTTTCATTGGTGATGATACGGGTATGACACAAGACTTTAATACATGGTGGGAAGTGTATGGACCAAGGGGATGTGTAGGAACGGTGAATTGATATATGATAGATCTATGATATGGTATCAGTACAAAGGAGGATGAGGAAGAGACAAAGAAAATAGAGACAAACATTGATGACACCCCAATCTAGAGTCAATAATAGAGAGTAGAATAGTCAATGGAGGCTAGTAGGAAGATAGGTGGGTCATGGGTGATGAGGTAGAGATACAAGATGTCCCCTCAAAGTGGGGGTGGTAATGAATGAATGGAAGATAATCACATTGTAGATATAGATAGAGTAGCAGGGTGTACACAAGGGTGAATGTGGGGGAAGGAGCTAGCATCATATGTGGAGATGGGAGAGAGAGGTGATTAGTGAGGGCCATCGAGGTGGCTACATTGAGAGAGGGGTTGAGATATGGAGAGTTTTTTGGATTTGGTATTGGCTTTGTTAGATGAGGAGGAAGCAAAGCTTAATAGGGCACAAAGGAAGGTGAAAGAGATACAAATATTCTAAGAGGTGGATCGAGTGCAGATTGAGGAGTTACAGGGATAGATGGTGTGATAGTCAGATGTCATGAGATGTAGTCATGATCTAGAGGTCATAGTGGTCGAGTGAGAGCATGATCAGGAAATATTTTATCAATTATATGAATATTTTGTGGAGCATGAACATGAGTGAGGTCATCAACAACTCGCGTAGGAGATATTTGATCATTTTAGTCAGTAGATTTCCAGATAGCGTGCGAGTTGAATACTATGAGGCATTACTAGGAGTACATGCCCCATATGATGCAGTGCATCCATTTTGGAGATCATCTAGCTCTAAAATATAGGAAACATAGGACCAACATGGGTCCTCCTAGGAGTGGTTCAGTGTATCATGCAAGATCATGCATAGGATATAGTAGGCCTTTGCCTAATGTAGTCTTGACCCCATGATTATACTGACATATGATCATGAGTTTGTATTTACAAATTTATAGCTATATATATAGATATAGATATAGATATAGATATATATGAGACATTGATATCACCCTTTTTTGGTAAAATATGAGTCATCTTATTTTTACTTGATGTGTGTGTGTGTGTGCGCTTGTGGTTTTGATTATGAAATAGATATGTACAATGGTTAACCAATGTTTTTAATGTTTTTCTTGCTTGTGTAGCACAAATTCATGTGACTATAGATGCGCAATACCATGGGATATATAATATGGAAATGTAAATGTTTATTAACGCTGCATGAATGAAACATAATGCTTGTAGGTACATTAGGACTCATGGAGGGACACAAACACATGTGAGACGAACATGGAGAAAATAATTATTTTGAGAAAGTATATAAAATGCAAGGTGATATATTATCCCTTCATTACTTCATGATCTAGTGTGTGCATATGTAATTAAGTTACCGTTTAAGGTAGAACCATCAAGAGGTAATAAATAATGAAAAACTAGCCAATGTTTAGGTATATAGGGGAACATCTAGTATAGATTGTGAATAATAGAAGATAAGTTTTGAGCCATCCATTTCTCTTATGTTAGCTAGGTATCTATAGACCCGATGTAGATACATTTGTTTTTAATCAAAAAATTTATCTACTACTACCGAGGCATCCATAACCTAGGTAGAAATACTGGAAAGTCCCCTTTGAGAGAGTTTTAGATAGTATATTTAGCTTTCTGATTTGAATCTTTTTTTGTCTTGTTGAGAATTGATTTTTCTTTATTTGTTTTTTGACATTATATTTAGCTTAGAACCACTATGGAATGATGGAGGATATGGGAGTGAAAATGGAGATGTCATTGGATAGCGTGTAATAAATAAGGTCCTTTTGAGTTTTTAACAAAGATTTAAATGTGTGTAAAGTGTGTGGATTTCTCAAAAGATGAGTTTATTATTAAATCCTCCAAGAAATGAATACTATTCTCAAAAGGTAAGAGTTAACAATATGACCAAAAATCACCACATGACCTTCATGTACACTCAACCTACCGAGATCATGCTAGGATAGCTGATGTGGAATGAATGGATAGCTATGTGGGATGAAATACTCAAAGATGGGTGAATGTGATCAATAGGTTATCAGGGAAATCTAATGTCCTCTACGGGAAATAAAGGGATTTTATCGTCTAGGGAAATAAAATATTCTCCAACCTGAATGGTGTGATGGTATGGTTGAGAAGGATACACACATGTAATAATCTATCAATGTCTGTGTGTGAAACTCTCTCAATGGGTTGTTGAATGCATGGAAATTGTCCTTAGTTCACCTTGTAGACAAGGTCATGGAAATAATAGAGAAAATGGATGAATAAGGATAAATGAGTGGGCTATGGGTACTTGTTCTACAAAAATTCATAGACATTTCAGCTTCTTCATTAAGGACATGTAATGGTGACAGGTGGAAGTGGTGAAGATCAAAATATGATAATTCGTAAGCCTGTATCAATGTTAGTCTCAAAATAATCCACATTTGGCTGAGGGAATCTAGGATCATACACTTCATCTCTCAGTTGTTGTGGTCCTTGAATGGTCATATGGGACAAATAGCTATGACAAATGTGTGGAAATGACCAACAAATGATCAAGGCAACCTATAACCAGGATGATTGGCCCAAAATTCATAAGATTTGTCATCTTACGTGTTCAAAGTTCTCAATTGTCTAGTGATAGTAGGCAAGTTTGAAGTGGTCCAGAAGATGTGAATCTGAGGACCTTGATCAATACTTGATAAAGCTTCCTATTTTTTTGGTTGTGGTACTATGGGCTCAAAGATATAATCTTTAGGTTTTGTAGGGCCCGAAGTGGTCATGCAAATTATGTATCTAATTAATCTAATTAAAGAAAGTAAAATAATTTAAATAAAGGAAATATAATCTAAGTTTTTGTGATTTTTCAATTTAATAAAGAAAATACAATAATAAATAACAATATAATTAAATTAAACTAATGTTTTTGGATTTTATACTTTCTGGAAAATAACAGAAGAATGAAGAAATAGCCTCTACAATTTAATTAACAAAACCTAAAAAAATAAATAACCGGATGTGATTATCTATCTGTGCTAAAAAAATCTAAGCTATCCTAATTTAAGAAAAATATTTTCAAAAATTTAATTGTGGATGTGAAATCCTTTGTTCTACCTCAAAAGCATGAGAAGAAATCAAATATTTTTGAAGATTTTATTCCCTTGCAAATTCCCCAGTAGAAGTAAAGAAGGATTCAATGGAATTTTTACAAAAGAAATGATATTGCGGTTGATCCTAAATGAATGCAAAAGCTTTCCTCCAAAAAATAATCCTTTTCAAAATCACAGGGATAGGCATGGAATTTATCTATCATCAGAATCTTTACAAAAGAAATGAAAGCTATAGTAAATTATCTAACTATTTCAATGAATAAAATTGAAATGATTTACTACTATAGTCAACAATGTGCATACAATTTTTTTTTAAAAAGATTCAAGAAAGCTTCAAGAAATCTAAGTACATCCCTAACCTAGAATTTGCATTGGTGAGAAAAATATGGTTTTGGTTTACTTTCGTTCCCCGCCAATTTCTTTTCCAACTTCAATGTTCACATGAGTCCAGGGAGTCGCACTAGGAATGCATAAAACAAAGAAGAAGGTGATGGAGAAATGGTGGCTTGTTTGGTAGTTTGGTAGCAATGCAAGAGAAAAATGCTTGGTTGAGTAATTTCTAGCAAGGTCATGATAGTAAAACAACACAAATCAAAATAAAAATCTTTGGCCATTGCTTCGGGAAGAAGCCTTGATTTTATAGGAAAATGGCTAGGAAGTGGTATTGCCCACTTGGCAGCCATAGGGTGCCACATCAGAATAAGGAGGGGTAGTTAACTCTCAATTAACAATTAGAAGAGGAATAGGAGGTTAGTAAACATGTCCAAATCATGCCTGGGAAGTCTCGGTCAAAATGCATAGAACTGTTAGTCTACATAACATGGAGGTTACGCAACCACCACTAAGGGAAAACTAGTGGTTGCGTAACCATCACCCCAATAGGGCAATAGTTGCATAACTTAAGGAAAAAAAATAAGAGGAAAAAATAAAGAAAGCTAACAGAAAGAAGGAAATTGCTAATTAAAGTATTATAAGATACAAATATAGGTTGTAAAGAGGGAAAGGGGATCAAACACCATTTAAAAAGTTAGTAATCATCATTGGGGACTTTGAACCATTTTTTTCAAGGTAGCACGTGTAAAATTGTGTGGGTACATATTGCCCCCTCAAAGAAGTGACCTATCCATGAAGAGGAATAGAATGTAGAGTCCAAGTATGCAATTCACAAAATGGGGAGTTAGAAGTTATAGCTGACACACCCATGTGTCAAAGTGATGCCATCCAAAATCCCTCTACCTGCAAGACGTAAACTAGGAATCAAGTGTAGATATATACGAAATCAAAAAATGTACTAAAATAAAATGACAAGAGGACTTACCATTTACTTGGGGATAGGAGTATACCTACGCTAGCACTCCATCATTGAAAGACACACATACTCAAAACAGAGTTAAAACAAGCCATAGATATATATATATATCTATAACCATCATTTTCAAATTCATTTACATTCACCCTCTTAGAGAATTTGGAGCTCTAGATTACTTGTGTTAGTTTTGAGCATGAGTACATTAAAATTGAAGAGTGCAGCGATGTCATCATGGTGGCATGAGAAAGAGGAGGGGAAACTAAGAAAAAGGTTAGTATTTTGTGTTTATTCATTTTAAACCTAAAATGTGAAAAAATGAAAAATATCTTCCTAGGGGTGATTTTTAACAATCTTATAGTTAAAATGTTCCTAAAGGCGGAGCCTAGATGTGTATGCATTTTTTCATGAAAAATAGTATATTTTTGTCATTTTTTCAAGTTTTTGGGCCCCAAGGTACGACATTCCCTTTTTGACACGACTTCCACCCTATGCAGGTGGAAATTACATAACCATCACTCTACACAGGGCGGAGGTTGCACAACTGCTACAACAACTACATAACCTCTACTCTGCACACGGCAGCGGTTCCAAAATATTTGAGGAAGAGGCCAAATTTAACTGAGTTAAATGATTTTTTTTGTTTTAATGTCATTTTATGATGTTTTTAATGAGATTATTTTGTCAAACATGTTTCTAACTTGTTATTTTTATTGTTTTGGTGAATGTAAAAGGATTCCTACATTCGTTGGAGTCATCCTAGAGAGTGCGAGTGGCTTCCATGGACTATTCATCAGTTGTTCCAGGAGGAGAGGGACTTGTTACACCGGGATGGTATATGGAGGGTCTCTCAGATGACGTTATTGGCGTCAGCTAATCATTTACTGTGTGACTTACTGAGCTATTGAGATGCTGACTGAAATACTTTCTAATTTCCTAGGGTTATAAAAGAGTGTACTATCACTCTCAAGGATGTTCATAGGATTTTGGGTTTTCCTATGAATGACAAGATATATACACTAGATAGTGTAGGGTCGATTGCCTTATCTAGACAGTGAGAAGTGTATATGGGAGATGGTGGGGTACCTAATGTGGGCATCAAATAGGGTATATAGTTACTTTTCATTACCTGCATACATATCCCTACCTTATTTGAGGCCATCATTGGTATTTTGGCTTCGTTCTTGGTGGGAGACAAGGGCGAGGACAAGCTCTTGTACTATTGGGCTCACATTATTCAGGATTTTGAGCAACATGGTAGGATATTTACTTAGGGAGTGGATATCTTAGGAGCTACTTATCGTGACTCATACCGCATTGTTAGGATTTAGGGAAATTCGTTGAACCACCCTACTTTGGTCATGTCTTAGGTATATGAGACAATCATCCCCTACTAGAGGGGAGTCGAGATATCAGATCCATGGGCTATCAAAGTTGTTCAATGGAAAATTATGATAATTATTACATGGGTGAACCAATTTTTCACTATAATTACCACAAATGACTTCATTTATAGGGCGTACTAGGACATGATTGGGTTGTGGGGTAAGGATAGAGTTACACTGATTACATACAACAATGTGACCCAATTAGTGGACATGAAAACTAGGGTTAAGGCTCATCCTGTAGAAAGATTTCCACAAAATTTTGTGTTGTCGTACGTTGATGCACTTCCCAATATTCCTACAGTCTATTGTGTTATTAGAGAGGCTCGAGCCATCCCTAAGGGCTAACTTGATTATACATTAGTGACTCCCAGAGTTCATATTACCATAGAGAGGGTAGCTCCAGTCCTGGCTAGGAAAGGAGTTATACTACATGTCAAGGACGCTCCCACACATAGCAGGGAGGAGGAGGAGGCAAGGATAAATATTGAGATAGATACTGAGGGTGAATCTGAAGAGGAGATTGGAGAGGAGACCAAAGAGGAGGCCTGTGAGGAGAGCTAGGATGGAGGAGAGGAAAGTGACAGTGTGGAGGGTTACTAGAGAGATTCATATTCCAGAGAGAGAAGAGGCAGAGGCAAAGAAGGATACTCTCTATTTTGAGGAACCCCTTTCGCATAAGGGAGGTGGTGAGGAGTAGTCGATAATGGGACAAGGAGATCCTTTAGGAGAGGTTCTAACCAAGGAGGTTCCTATAGCAGCTCCACCACCACCAGTGGAACTAGTTGAACCTTCCTGAATTCCAAGAGATCTGAGTATGTAGATACTCTTCCCTCGAATCTATTACTTTATAAATGTTAGTGAATTACACATTTTCTTTCTTTTTGGGTTTTTAATAGTTTTCTAGCTCGTCATTATTTTCTTTTGCTTTGCAACCACCGCTGATAGTTGGCGAGATTTAATTCTCCAAATCTTGGTCGACACATTGATTATTCCCATAGGGAAGACTTGATAGGAGCTTCTTTCCAACATGGGGCAGCTGATATAGGCTAACCATCACACTAATGCTTTCACTTTTTTCTGGTAAGCCATAGAGATTCTTTCTGAGATAAGGACTGAGCTCACCGCATTTAAGTTAGCTAAGAGGAGACAATGACAAGGAAAATATTGCAGCAAGACCACTTTTGGTAGATCATCATCTCCGTCTCATGGTCATTATCATCATTCAGCACACAGAGGCTCACATGTATGCCATAGGAGTTACAATAGGATTCCTCATCATGCTCCTTCATCAAGATCCTATAGGGAGGGATATGACATAGGCCTTTATTGCTTCGATGTCATTTTTTGAGACATATATATAATTGTTTTTGGAATTTGTGCTCAATATGATCATTTTGACCACACCTAGAGTGTGATGGTATTATATACAAACATCGATTCTTATGGAAACACACACACACACACACACACACACACACACACACACACACACACACACACACACACACACACACACACACACACACACACACACACACACACACACATGTTTTTGATTTAGTTATCTTTGTGTAAGAGTTTATCTCATTGATGGTTTTATTCACTTGTGTACTCTTAGATGCTCATAATTTATGATGTTTTATATGCTTTTTGAATGTATGCTATGGATGATGATGTGCTGATAGAATGATTTATTTTTTTTGTTTTTTTTCCTTATATGATGACTATGCAAACAAAATGTAGCCTGAAACTTTTGTTTTCAAACAATATTTAATACTTCTTGTTTTGTTGGAAAAATTTGATGTATGTGATAAAATAAAAGAATGAACCAACTCCTCTTATAACTCTATACAACTAGTAAGATGCAAGGGCTTAAAACCAAGAACTAGAAGGGATGCAAGTTATATGGGTTTGATGGTGGAAAAGATGGAGAGAAGACAGGAGCTTGAAAAATATTCAATTAGGGAGCTACAACCTAACTCTGCACACAATTTACTAAATAGTCTAGAATGTGATTTGCTTACAAGTTTATCTAGAGTTAGATCCATATATGGCCCCTTGATTGAAAAAAATTAGTTTTAAGGCTTTATTCTCTTGGGACATATACATATAATTCATTTTCTTGGGATTCAAAGTTTTAAAGAACTTTTTATTTGCTAATTTACTTATACCCTACTGATTTATTATGAAAATACCCCCTACACCTTGCCCCATGCTACCAGTAAGGATCATGGGCTCATCATCAAGGAAAAAATGTAGGTGAGTAAGGGAATTTCCCTCATTTTCCAACCTCATGCCACTAGTATGAGGCATGGGCTCGTCACTAAAGATTGGTAGGGAAACTAAAGCTTAGTTTTATTTGTAAATGAAAGACTTTTGCATTTATTGATTAACTTATATTATTTTTTATTTTAACTTTGAATTGTGTTTTTGGGAAGGAGAGATTTCCCCTAGCCTCAACCCCTTGCAACCAGAAAGATGTGAGGGCTCGTCATTGAAGGATGAGATAAGTGGAAAATATATCTGGGTAAAGTGGTTAGAGTGCTTTTGTTACCAATGAGGTTTCTTGGAAAAAATGTAACATCAAGAAGCTACTAGAACTGACTAGGGGTAAAGACACCTATGCTAGAAGAAAAATATGGGCAGAACCAAGTATATAGGCCTTAGTAGGATCAATGTCAAAATTATATCTTAACTTTATGAGATGAAGAAATGATTAGAATTGTTGATGATAATATGGTGGATATTTGA